>OY744528.1:12697491-12722491 GCA_963556195.1 Sepiola atlantica | reverse complement strand
TTTGTCAAATGGTACGTGTTTCAAATCTTTAAAAAAATGAAGAAATAAATATATATATATATTAATAAAAGTAAATAAATACTACTACTAATAAAATAATAGAGGAAACAAATATATTAAATAATATATAACTTAGAAAAAACTATTTAAAAAATGTAATAATAAAAATAATAGAATAAAATAACAAATCTTACTGTATATATTCACTTTCCCCTTCTACAATTGAATGATATATATCCAAAAGTAAGGAAAAATATTTAGAAATTTCAAATAAGTGTTCAACATCCTGTAAAATAAATGATATATTGGAGATGTATTCTTTAGTTTTATATTTGTATGTATAAGGGATATAATTAATTACTACTTTGCAAGAGTTGTCCAACTTTCTCGGAAGTAAAAAATATTAAACTAAATATAAATTTAAAAAAAATGTTAAGTGAATTAAACTATGAATTTTAATAACATTTTGATAAAATCATAACAGCATTAACAGTTTCAGATTAATAAGACAATGATAATATTAAAAATAAATTAAACAAGAATTGAAGAATTACTTCCGTTCATTGAATTTACTGCTACACACAATCTGGCCAGGGTATAAATCAAAACATATTTAACCGTTAATCATAAAAATAAATTACAAAAAATGTTGTTTGTATTTTTTTGGAGAAAAGCAAGGAAGTAAATATTGTTAGAATAAAATAAGATAACAATAGTATATATAAAAAAATATTAGAAAGACAAATTTATTGACGACCGCTCTCGGCTGTTATCCCTACCTTTCTCCTCTGAATAAACAAAAAAAAATGGTTTCTTCTTTCTTTTCTCTCTTGTTTGCTCATTTTTATTTTTATATGAATCTGTGGCACTTCATCGGTGGGTTCAAATATAAAATATTCAGAAAAAAATGAAAAAATAAATGAAATAAGTAATTAAAATCATTAAAAAAATGAGTTATAGTTTTAGTTTTATTAGATTTGTTGCGGATAATAATATTTACTGCGTTATAAGCAATATTGCCATCCATACATATTTTTTTGGAGATTTAAAACACGTACCATTTGACAAAGAGGTATTCTTCGAAATATATTATGGAACACGGTCACACAGATTACATCAGTGTTAAAGTATTGCCTAATCAAGTAAGAGTTGGTATATATAAAAAATATTAAATACATGTTTGAAAAACTATATAATTAAAATCACTTGTTCTTGCCTTACTTCTCAACGCCGACATATATCCATTTCTTGCATTGTGATAGCCTTCTAATACTAATATGTATATATATATATATATATATATATATATATATATATATATATATATATATATATATATATATATATATATTATATATATATATATATATATATATATATATATATATATATATATATACTAATCCAATTACAAAACATCCACAGGACAAAAAACCAAAGAATTTCAACTGGACATATAAATAGGGCTCAATATACAATTAAGCTTTCATATATAAGATTATTATTATTTATACTGACATGTACATAATCGGTTACACTGACATGTCGTTGTAATTGATCTACAGTTGTTATAAAACGAGATCTTATCAGCAAGAATTAAATCAAACCTTTCCTTTAGGTCATATATTGTCATAGTTCTTTGCAAATATGCAATAATTTCAATTCCGGCTGATGACATCTCAGTTTCTAACAACTGTTGATCTATAACATCGACACGTCAGTCTCGTAGATTATGTACATGTCATTATATATAAAATCTCTCTCTCGCTCTCTCTCTCTTTCACTCTCTCTCTCTCTCTCTCTCTCTCTCTCTCTCTCTATATATATATATATATATATATATATATATATATATATATTATAAGACACTTTCAAGTAAAATTTAAAGTCGAGCACTGTCGGAAAAATTTTAAATAAATATTAACAATAAAGCCTCAGTGTAATGCTCCGACTCTGTGGTTGAGTACTATCGAATGTTTACATATTCATGCTCGCTGCTGTGTGTGTAAATGCCACTTAATTTCTCTGTTATTATGTGACAATCACTTCTAACCTAATATGACTGGGGCAACGCTTACATATGTAAGGTGTCTCTGTGAACTGGGTTCGCGACCTATCACCGTATGAGAGTGTTATTTCCTGCCATAAACTCAAAATGACGCCGTACGTAAGTAACCTATTAGAAAATTAGGTAATATATAATATATATATATATATATATATATATATACAAAAGTTCAAAAGAAATATAAAGAGAGGACGACAGTAATGAATAAAAAATACATTTATACAATTATATATCATAGCGTGTATAATGTATAGAATTGACTCTTATAGTTGGAATATATGTATATATAAGTATATATATATATATATATACATATATATATTCATATAATATATAACATATATATATATATATGAAAATGAAAAAGGTAATCCAAAATACATTAACAATATAGTGTTTGGCCTGCCTCTATCTCTATCTCTAGTTTTCTCTCTCTCTCTCTCTCTCTCTCTCTCTCTCTCTCTACATATATATATATATATATATATATATATATATATATTTATATCTACATATATATATACATATATATATGTATACATATATATACATATATATATATGATATATATAAAAACATATATATATATATACATATATATTACATATCTATTAAAAAACATATATATATATACATAAAACATATATATATACATAAAACACATATATATATGTATATATATATATATATATAAAATATATGTATTAACATATAATATTTATCTGTGTATTTATATCCATTCTTGTTTCTAGATTTATATAAGCCCACGTGTACATTTGCACACTGAACATGCATAAATAGACGACTTTCACATTCTTCTCACACAACGACTGACATATGATATTGATATACTCTGCCATATACGCCCTAGAGCTAAACAATCTATTGACAATAGAAATCGAAAACTCCTCACGAGTAATGTTTTCCGAGTGACACAGTTTCTATTGTTATATGTTTTGTGCACAAACAATATATACATATATATATATATATATATATATATATATATATATATATATATCATTATTATAATTGTGATTTTTTTTTTAAATCATTATTATTATTAGTAGTAGTAGTAGTAGTAGTAGTAGTAGTATTAGTATTAGTATTATTATTATTATTACTATTATTATTATTATTATTATGTACTCACTAGTAGTTTTTACACCGATCATTGCAAGTGACTGCTCACTGATAACAACTAGTGGTATTTCCTGGAGTCTGAGTGACAGCTTGCTTCCACAGATTTCTGGTATTCTTCACATTTTTCTCAATAAACACAGCGTATGCCTTGCGGTATCGCAACAGCCTCTTACCATTGATTTCCCGCTAATAAGGAAAATTAATCATCTCTCGCATTTGGGTAGCAAAAAGCCTTTCAAAGGTCTCAGAATTCATCGCACTTTTTCAGTAGAGGTCTGGTTTGTGCTGTTGTAACATTATAGTGTTGTTTTTTTTCTTCTATCAATTGTAACGATATTTTGCAACTCTTCTTATTCTATATATTTTTTATAGTTCGTAATGATTAACGCCCGGGGTCAATGTTTCTCGAGGCACCACCAAATATTGAAACACCACGAAATTCACTGAGAAAGTTAGAAACGTCGGACGGGCGTCTAAGAAAATGTATCGTTCATTTGAATGCAGACTAATTAACAGAGTATTATCTCCCCATTTTTACAATAGTTCCCAAGCCTTTAAATTGGCTTTTGACTTATAATGTCCTTAACATGTTTGAAATCGTTCTTACGTTTTAAATCAATATCAAAATTTACCTTACAGATGTCTACCTCACTGTTGCACACCCATCTCCGTTGCTGGCTCGTGATCGTTGTGGCGTATCTGTCTTGATGAAAAACTCTGTTTTCATGCACGGGAGACAAAAACGTTCGAAGACAATACTTTTGAGAGAGATTCTATCCTTTTATTTTCCATTTCAATCGGAGAGATTTCCACTCGTCGGTCGATTCATTCACACTCTCTTTTTCTTTCACACTATTTGTGGAAGGTGACCGATGTAATTGTCTATATTCTTGTCCCGCCCTTGGGATCTTGCTCTGCGTCTTAGCCCATATCTGGGTAGATGACCCGGACTATACGCATTGCATCGCTTAGTTAATGGACGTCTGCCGATCTCGCGCCTCAATAGTGAACTGTCTAGAAAGCTAATTTCTCACCACGGATCTGTTACGTCAGAGCCCTTTGACCCTTCAACCAATGTTATAACATAACTCAATATCGCTTTTGTGTCTAACTTTTTTATCCGAGTGCTTCACTCGGCAAACTCACATCCAGTGTGTTATGATTCTCAGAATGAATCACCGTGGGAACAATTTTGTTTGTCCCAAATTATATATGCACCTATTTGGAGAGAATATAATATATATTATAATAACTGTTGATTGATAACATCGACATGCCAGTGTTGCAGACTTTGTACATGTCTGTGTAAATAATAATAATCATATAAAAAGCTGTATTTGATATTGAGCACTTTTTATAAACCCGGTTGAAATTCTTTTGATTACTAGCCTGTGGATGTTTTTACCTGGATTATTACCATTAATTAATATATATATATATTTCCAATTCCAGAGTACCATTCCAACCTGTGCCCCTATATATTTATATATTTATTCTCTATGTCAATCATTATTAGGTTTTTCATACATTCTTGTGTTTTAAATTGTTTTCACAGCGGCGTGTTTATAACTTTTTCGCTGGAATACGAAACGAACCTGCAGAAAGAATCCTATATATGTTTTGAATTCATATTTCTTGAATCCGGTTGATCATATATTGCATTTTACGAAGATGTTTCACGTGGCGAAGAAAATATTCGTAACAATGAGTATAAAAAAGATATCTTACATAATAGCTCTATTAAAATAGAAATAATATCGGCTACAGGTTCACTAAAAAGGTCGGCCCTAATTGAGTTATAATATACCATATTATGACTCGAACGCATCGAATGAGTATTTATGTATGGATAATTTAATACAATTATTGTATGGAAGTTTTTAGATAGGAATTAATAAGTGTCATCATTTGGCTTGTTCGGACTACTGTTCTCATCTTATATGTTATTCTCAACACGTTTTGGCCGATCAAACCTCCAACTTTCTTTAGATACGTCTTGTCAACCCCAGGCATCTGTACGAAATTTCGAACGAGTGTCTTTGTTTATTCCACGAGAGTAGCTTTTCCTCGTATCATCATCAATGAAATGCCTAATTATACCTCTCAGCCATGACACTAAAGACCCATGGTGCAACGAATAACAGTGCTAAATCATGATTAGTTCTATGGAAATTGAAGTTTTACTATCACTACAAACGATAGTAAATATATAATTACGAATTAATTAAGACTTTAACCGGTCTTAGCTTTCTGTACAGTTGTGATTACATCAAAATGAGAACAGTAGTCCGAAGAATCCAAAATACAAATTTGGTTCAATGATTCATTGTATGATCAAATGATACCGCAATGATTACATTAAACTTTCCGAATCCTATTTACAAAAATATAAGTTGGTAAAGAGAACGGTATGGTTAAAAACATATTAATGAAACAAAATACAAGCAACTAATTACCCATACGCTAGTATTTAGTGAACAAGTATATTCTATTAAGAATTTTAAGAAAATTAAGATGACAATTAAGAATTTTCAAACAGGTAGGTTAAATGAATTGCAGCGTGAAGATTATCTTAACTTATTGTCAATTTCTATATATTTTAATATTTAGTATAAAATATCAACATACATAACGTGATTTTATAATTCAAAAGTGCATTGACATCAAACGATGAAAAGAAAAAAATTCTGCTTTGAAAAGGAAAATGTTATTTTCTGAAAGTTCAGATTAAAATAAATGTTATTTATTTTAACAATAGACATTGCTATTTATTCCCCAAAATAGAATACTATTACGAAACAATAGTTTTAATCAACACACCCCTTTTAATACAAACCAGCGTAGCCGCGCTAATACAGACATAACGTAATTTTCGGACCAAAAGGTTCATTGCCATTGCACGATGAGAAAACACAAAAATACACTGCTTTGACGAGGAAAATGTTATTTTTCGAAGGCTCAGATTAAAATAAATTTTATCTATTTTAACAACATTGTGATGTTTGTTTTTCTCCAAAAATATAATATCTTTTATTTTCATTTTTACGATATTTATTATATTTATATTTATTTTGATGTTGTGGTTTACACTTTTTCTATTACTAATATAAATTCGTATCTCTCTGAAACCGAAACTATACGCTTACTTATTATAATAATAGCGGTTTTGTATATGTCTGTCTGAAGCCGAAACTATCCGATTACTACATCGTATTGCTCAGTTCAGTTTTCAAACAGTAAAGTCGTTAAACCGAAGACCCCTTTTCCTTATCTACTAGATAGAGGGTAAAGGGGTCACTTTTTTCCAGGATTACTCAACTTACCCTTGAACTTCACCTAATAATGATGAATATTTAGCCAGAAGGTACCATGTACTATTAATTTATGACTAGACCAAGGATTGAACTCTAGACCCTTGGTCCGTTCCATTATAACAGATAAGTCGGTTGATTCGTTTTTATTTTATGATTGTAACGTCATGAGGGCCTACTCTGAAGAATTATCTCCTCATTTAGAGGAATAGTGAAGCATAGGTTATTTGCGTCATAATAGTATCCTGCTAATAATAATATTCCTCTTTTTTTAAGGGGAGACAGTCTAGCAACTGTCCAGAGAGCATGATATCATTATCTCAGGGATAACTAATTCTTTTTTTAGAGTAGTGGAATATATGTTCTGTTGTATCGATATCATTCTACAAAGCATTACTTCCGGTCTTTGAGTTGGTGTCTGTAGTACCAATATTATTCTTAATAGACCACCCTCTTATGCATTAGCTTCTCCTGGAGGGGCAATTAACTATATGTGTATCTCCCATGTATACTAGCAATAGTTTTTTGCTAGGTCTTGTCATACACTATACTCATTTTCAAACGAATTATTTAATTGTAGAAGTTAACATACAAAAGCCAAACTCGCACAATACGTACTTTTTTTAACATATATCATAAATATTGCATAGACAGTAATGAAAATAGGTTATATTAAAGCCAATATTGATCATATAAATTGAACTTTTTTCCCATATCTGTAAGTTGTCTTCGCGTGGTCGCTAAAAACGCAAATATATACAACACCACAAAAGCATATGTGCCCTTATATTTTTCATCTGTTCTTTTTTTCCTTTCATCACGTACTTTTTCATTTCTCTGTTTTTTCCTTCTCTATCTCATCTTGTGTCTTCTTATTCATTTTATTTCTTGCACAGTGTGCGTGACCATCTGTCGTCAATAATCTTCGTTATCTTTTGGACTTTTCTGCGAGGCCTGGACATTTCACACCGATCCGTTAACTGCTTGTACCAACTCTATAATAACAGTTCTTTTTACGTTTTCTCATTTCGTCTTTTGATGAAGTTCTGAAAAAACCCGAAAGTAATCATTTTATTTCTTGTTACTTTTCTAATTCCATTTTCTCATTTACCTGTATTCATTCACATATAGTGGTTATGAATGTGTGTATGTGCACACAAGCCTTCTTTCAGTCTCTTGAGAGAATGACTATCCACAGTAAAGGTGACTGCACATGCAGTCTACCGTGAGCAAAGTTTGCGAAATATCGAAGCTGACATACCCTGCACCTGCATTGCTTGTGACAAGTGGCAAAACGTCCATGACTAATAGAAACAATGGCGGGATGAGCAGATAAAAGATGGTGGTATTTAAAGTTTTTCCTGTTCTAAACTAGTTACACAACGACGATATTTGAGTCTTGTTTACAATACTATTTAATATCTGGCATTGCATGTTCATTATAGGCGACCTAGTTTTTTTTAATAGATTATTATAGATTTTTAAATAGGGGATTATAGTTTTTTAAATAGGGGATTATAGTGTTTTAAATAGGGGATTATAGTTTAAAAAAAAAAGGGATTACAGTTCTTTTATCAAACGTTAATAGATAGATAAAAACACGAAAATATTGTCTGCTTAAAACGCTGATGAAGAGCTCTTCTATGTTTTAATCTGACATGTGACTGTGTGCCATCTCAGTTGCTGAATGACATAATACATAAGTCTTTGTGGCTGCGAAGTCAGGTGGTCTAAAATCAAACCACTTCATGATCTATCAGTAGTTGCTATTAAATAAAATAAAAACTCTAAAGTATTATGGTATATAAATGCATACCTTTCCCAAAGACATTACTGAAAGTAGTACGGTAAATTCGCCAGAACCTGAATCCAGCATACCAAGCCTATGGGTCGCGCCTCTAGCAACTACACCACACTACTTCCACGTTCATATATATATATATATATATATATATATATATATATATATATATATATATATAAAGTGTTTTAAGGTTCATATTTTTTTAGAAGCATCTATTTTTAAATTTAATAAGGAATAGGTAAAATAAATAACTTTTGAAGCATTAAAAATCGATTTCTTTTTCTTTTTTAATGCTTCAAAAGGTATTTATTTTACCTATTCCTTATTAAATTTAACAATAGATGCTTCTTAAAAAAATATGAACCTTAAAACACTTTATACCGATCACGTGCGCATTCACGATCTCATATTTGAACGTGGGAAACAACAACAAACCCCTTTGGCCCGGCTGCAACAACAGAAGCCGGTAAGAAAAAAAAATACAAATCCGATGACATCAGGATATATGACACACCGATGAGGCTAAGTTTTTGGCGAAATATCTGTATCACTTTAAACTAACAAAAAAATGGAAGTTTATAATAAAGAAAAGAAGAAAAAAAATCGGTTTCGATTTATTTTTATTTTTTTAAAAATTGATATCGCATCTTTAATGCTTCAAAAGGTATTTATTTTACCTATTCCTTATTATATATATATATATATATATATATATACATATATATATATATATATAAGAACATACATGATGAAAAGAATAAAAAAATACAATATTTAATCAATCATCAATAAATTGAAACAAGGAATATAAAAAATACTTTTGTTTTTACTTTAATCCATGGATAATATTTTGTCATCAGACGAAATCATTTTCCTCTGATGATATAAGCTTATTATTATTATTACACTTATGTATTAAGGAAAAATAAATAAAAGTATTGTTTATATATACCTGTCCTAAATTAGTGTATCTAATAAATATGGCGTTTTATACAATGATTATTTTCATCATTTATTTTTTTATTACTGCTCTATCTTGTATATTCAAGCATTGGCTTATCACGAGAGGATATAAAATAACGCTACAATATTTACCTTTAAGTTTCGCTTGTACTATATATATGTACGCTTGTACTATATTTATGTACGCTTGTACTATATATATATATATATACGTACGCTTGTACTATATATATATGTACGCTTGTACTATATTTATGTACGCTTGTACTATATATATATATATATGTACGCTTGTACTATATATATATGTACGCTTGTACTATATATATATATATGTACGCTTGTACTATATATATATGTACGCTTGTACTATATATATATGTACGCTTGTACTATATATATATATATATATATGTACGCTTGTGCTATATTTATGTACGCTTGTACTATATATATATATATATATGTACGCGTGTACTATATATATATATATATATGTACGCTTGTACTATATATATATGTACGCTTGTACTATATATATATGAACGCTTGTACTATATATATATGAACGCTTGTACTATATATATATGTACGCTTGTACTATATATATAAACGCTTGTACTATATATATGAACGCTTGTACTATATATATGTACGCTTGTACTATATATATGAACGCTTGTACTATATATATATGAACGCTTGTACTATATATATATGTACGCTTGTACTATATATATGAACGCTTGTACTATATATATGTACGCTTGTACTATATATATGAACGCTTGTACTATATATATGAACGCTTGTACTATATATATATGAACGCTTGTACTATATATATGAACGCTTGTACTATATATATGTACGCTTGTACTATATATATGTACGCTTGTACTATATTTATGTACGCTTGTACTATATTTATGTACGCTTGTACTATATATATGAACGCTTGTACTATATATATATGAACGCTTGTACTATATATATATGAACGCTTGTACTATATATATGAACGCTTGTACTATATATATATGAACGCTTGTACTATATATATATGAACGCTTGTACTATATATATGAACGCTTGTACTATATATATGTACGCTTGTACTATATATATGTACGCTTGTACTATATTTATGTACGCTTGTACTATATTTATGTACGCTTGTACTATATATATATGTACGCTTGTACTATATATATGTACGCTTGTACTATATATATATGTACGCTTGTACTATATATATATGTACGCTTGTACTATATATATATGTACGCTTGTACTATATATATATATGTACGCTTGTACTATATATATATATGTACGCTTGTACTATATATATGTACGCTTGTACTATATATATGTACGCTTGTACTATATATATATGTACGCTTGTACTATATATATATGTACGCTTGTACTATATATATGTACGCTTGTACTATATATATGTACGGTTGTACTATATATGTGTACGCTTGTACTATATATATATATATGTACGCTTGTACTATATATATGTACGTTTGTACTATATATATGTACGCGTGTACTATATATATGTACGCTTGTACTATATATATATATATGTACGCTTGTACTATATATATGTACGCTTGTACTATATATATGTACGCTTGTACTATATATGTGTACGCTTGTACTATATATATATATGTACGCTTGTACTATATATATGTACGCTTGTACTATATATATGTACGCTTTTACTATATATAGTCATATATTATTTCAGTAGAATATAGCATTTATGATATTAATATTTTGTAATCAATATTTATATCGTTGAGTGATAAATATTTGAAGCATGATAATAACATATTAAATTTTCATACATTTTGTATTTTCCTGAACGAGAAAATATACTTTTGTTTGACATTAAGTGTGAAACATTGACCTTGAGTTCATCTGCAGTATTTATTTATATCTTAGGGATTCGTAAAAGTGTATGTATATTTATATAATATATGTGTTATGTAATCTCTTAGATATATAGCAAACTTTTTAGTTCTTTAACAAAACATTTCTTTAAATATATATATATATATATATATATATATATATATATATATATATATATATATATACATTAATACATAAATACAATACAACACATGAACCAATGGTTTAAAGCCCAGAACGCAACATTTCTGTCTCTCACCAGCATAAAACTAATTTTTTAAAAAGTGATAAAATAATATAATAATGGGATGTATTCACAGAAAATAAATTCGATGGATCGTGTAACATTCTCTAATTGATGCCAATTAATATATTCCCCTTTAATTTGAGATTTTAGAATATTATGAAAAGTTTTTTACTGAGTTATCCTCCTTAGATTTCATTATTCCCCAACTCTTTATTATATTAATATATTTTTCTCTTAATAATTATTATCTTTAACTTTTAATTTTTATTTTATTTTCTATTTTTTTTATTTTTTATTCATTAATCATTATTTATTTATTCATGCATTCATTTATTGCTGAACAGTTAATATCAGATTATTTGTTTTGTAATGTAATAAAATATTAAAAAAAAAAGTTTTCCAAATGAATATTTTCATAAAATTGATAGAGTTAAGTCCCTTATTCAGAGCATTAGCAAAACGAAACGCTCTAAACGAAACCGAAATTGATATCCTAAAACATTACTTGCGATAAACGTTCTACCGGTTTCTTAAACCTTAAATTTTAAATTTTAAATTCTTAACTGACTTATCCGAACGCTACCTGATAACATCATTATATTTATATTCGTTTAACTGAACACACATGAGTCTATTGAGATAGTATTGTATTATTTATCATTTCTTAACCAATTACGTTCTATGCCAGAGGTTTTTATTACCATGCTCGAAACCATGGGTACATACGTTGTATGACATTTCTGTATTAATTAATAAATATTAATCTCTTAATTCTATTCCCTTAATTGATCACCCGGCTGGAATTTTCCTTCTATTTCACAAATAATGTATATATATATATATACATATATATATATATATATATATATATATATATATATATATACAATAATATTTATAAATAAATATTTATTAATTATTTTAATACCTACAGACATCGATGTTTCATGCTAACGAAATCTTCAGTGTAGGAACTAATTCTCAACGGTCGGTGGACGCGAACCCCGATCACAGATCGCCTCTGATTCGTAGTCGAGCATCTGATCCATCGGCCATAGCCAATTAGTTAGTAAATGGAGATGAATTTTAAATGTAAATAGCGAGTCGACGGCTAGATACCAAGCAGTATAGAGTGATCTACAGACGGCGTTCGGATCGTGCATATAGCTGTTTGCACTGCTTGTTATTAAAGTTACTCGTGAGTGCCCGGCCTTTGTTGGAGGGGGTTGATAAACAATAATATTTATAAATAAATATTTATTAATTATTTTAATACCTACAGACATCGATGTTTCATGCTAACGCAATCTTCAGTGTAGGAACTAATTCTCAACGGTCGGTGGGCGCGAATTCCGATCACAAATCGCCACTGATTCGTAGTCGAGGATCTTATATATATATATATATATATATATATATATATATATATATATATATATATATATATATATATATATGTTTGATTGAAGAGGAGTGCTAGCTTCAGTTTATTTACTTTCTGATCCATTTTCCTAGTCGTCAAACGACCGATTTGTTGTTGTTATTCATGGTGTGTAAGAACTCTCCATATATTTCGCGAACGTTTTCGACCTCACCAACTCTAAGAGCTCGATTTACAAACATCTCGTGAAACATAACATCCCCAAAAAAGATTTTAGAAGTATTTTAACTTGTAACATATTCATTCTTGCGGTTTCATGTTGTAGTATTCGCATCCCCATAATAGCCGCGTTGTTCATTCGCATAACTAAATCTAACATCAACCATTCTCGTTATGAAGGGGGGGGGCGTAGGCATGTTGAAATGTCGAAATGTTTAAAAGAACGTCCTCTTAGTGGATTCAGCAGTTTTATCTTGCTTACTCATTCATCCGCTAGAAGACGACCCATGTCGGGCGAAAACGTTCGCCCAAAATATGGGGATTTCTTACATACCGTGGATAACAACACCAAATCGTTCGATCGACGGTTGGAAAATGGGTCAGAAAATACATAAACAGAAGCTAGCACTCCTGCTCAATCAAACATGTATATGTCCGGACATACACTAACAGGACAGACTCCATATGTTTTACACACACACTTTTACTCTCCATTACTTTATATTTTTTCTAAATTTTGAATGTTGGCTTTTCTACTGCCAACTTATCTATCTATGTAATTCTTTCTGATGATAAGATTTTAATCTGTGAAAAGCCTAGGCTTAAGGAAAGAAAAATAAACATGTTTTACCGAGTACACCTTGTATTGAACAATCGAAGTGTAAATAGATTTGACATTCGTACATGTTCATCTCTCTTCTTTAATTTATCTTTATAATTGCTCTATCTCGTATATTGAGCTTAAACTAGTTTACTATAGGTTTTGTCTTGGAAAAGTATACTTTTAGTTTCATATTATATATAAATATTTATGTATATATATATACATATATATGTATATATATGTATATATATATACATCTCTATATATATATCTATATATATATATATATATATATATATATATATATATATATAAAGAGAGAGGGAGAGAGAGAGAGATACTATGTTTGTGTGTAAATAAGTTTTTGAGTAGATAATAGCATTATATAAAACAGTAATTAAATAAGCTGGATAGAATAAGATTTGCTCTTTAGGATTTTATCAGCAGAAATTTACAAAAAAAAAGTTATTTTTCAGAATAAGACAGGAATTATTTACAATTATAAACAAAGAAGACAAAAACGGCCGCGGGCATCGAAGTTGGGAGAATAAACACTAGCCGAAATATTTAGCGCCTTTCTGTCATCCATGCAAGCGCAATCGATCATGTGTTCAATCATGAGGGGCCACTATGTTAAACAGACGTTCTGAGGGCATTGTTGCGCGTGACAACTGGTTATTATTTAAGAAACCGTTCGAGTTGCTGGTGGCTTTTTATGTCTTTTTGAACCGTGACGACGATTCTTTTCATATACATCCAATCATCCCGACAAGAATCTGTGTCGATCGATCAGTCGGCCATGTTAACGTTTGAAAGATTATTTTAATCGCTGTGCAGGATCAACGTCAGACCGACCTAAAGGCTTCAAGTCGCATCCTGTTGACGTGCTTCAATGACGCAACATTTTAAAACTATAACATCTAACAGATACTTCTTTAATGGGAATTGCCCCAGACAAAGCATGTAGCCACTCGATGTAAATATCTAACGAAAACGAAATATGATTATCGCAAAGACATGAGGTGACTATTAGCCTTATTTATGAAAAGACAAAAAACTATATGTAGGTTGAAAACAGTCAGCAGGAAGCGAGTTACACATACTTGCATTTCTTGGAAAAATACTATTGGAATAGGAAGCTGTATTACAATAAGGTATCAGCACCGCGAACTGATGGAAACCACTAGATGTACAATTCAAACGATCGAGAACAAAATAACCAAGAGATACATCACACAATTATGTAGACACTAGTTATAAATTAGAACTTAGAGAATGGAATTGCCCATTTATGCACACGTGAACACCCACGCTTTTATGTATACTAATATTCTGGCTTCTGATCTCGCTCCATATAATTCTAACTCAACATGAATAACAGTATAGTATTAACCACTAAATTCCATATGTTTGTCGGGCTTGAATTAGATACATCCTTTTCGTTCGTATGTCATGCTTAACTTTGAAATACTAGGTTTAGCTGCGTCTACACGTTTCTCTAATATGCTCTGTCTGTAGATAATTAACGATTTGTTTTAAATGCAATCCATGTGACATTTTACAAAATGTGAGTCATTTTGTTTCCATAAACAACGCGTCCAATGCAGACGTCGGACATCTACACGTGGCCTTTCTCATGCATAGAATAGGGAAAACCAACGCGTACAAGATATGCATAGCCGTCAGCAAGTACACGCATACTAACTCATAAGAATTACGTCATATTTCTATGTTTGCATAAACTTCAATCTGGGAAATAGACAAAAAAGAAAGAAAAAAAGAAACACCAGAAAAATATAAACTGAACGATTGTTCAGCTTACCTCGACTAGTTTAAATGAATGGCAAATCATGCCTGGGCGTATTCAGTATCAAATAACAAACAAATTGATCTTACAAACAAAGTATCCATCGGCTAGTGGATAAGACTTCAATGTGAAATAGAATTTGTGTTGCTATGTCACGCTTCTGTTTTAAGATGGATATACGTTGTTCTCTCATGAAAAATCTCTAAACACGCAGATTTAATGGACGCGCGTTTAAAATACCCGTTCCTGTTTATAAACAAAAACTTTTATTATTGTAAAGTGCTAATATAAATATATTGGACGATAGCAAATGTACAGAAAATGTACTCTGGCTAACCTAGTTAAATAATATGTATGGTAATTCCGCTTATGCCTCCAACATAGTACAGCGAGTTCTTGGACATATTAACACACAGGAACTACAATTATATATATATATATATATATATATATATATATATATATATATATATATATATATATATATATATACATGTAACAACAAACAAACGAGAGCAAAATCTCGAGCATGAATTATACTGATGAATATGTATTTATTTGCACGCAGGTGGCCAATGCTGAACTATGAATTCTTATTACCGTAAAACTGGAAATACATGAAAATAAACAAGTCTTACAAACATGTTATGAGACAAAACAAAGCAAATTATAAAAGAGTAAAAATTCAAATATGTTTAGAGAACTATGCTTTGCTTACCTCTATTTTCGCCAAGCTACTTGCCCCAGAGACAGCGTCTATCACAAGCGGAACCAACGTCCGACTCCCATGTTGACTGATTCGAAAAGACTGCCTCTGGGCAAGCAGGCGGTGTAGAGACACGACAGTTACCCCGTGCGCATGCTTTCCGGAAGAAGACTGTTCTGAATACAAAATGTCTCCTTCCTGAATAATGACCGGTCAATATGTGAAACTCCTACGTTTATATATATATATTACTGCCATGTTAAATTACTTTATCAACTTACCGAGGTATTTGACAATGAATCTATTCTGGTGATGTTTATTTTGTTACTGGTAATAATCGAATTTCTTTTAACATTGATGTTGGTTTGTTTTCTGTTTACCTACAAAAATATTTTTTTATTAGATTTAATGTTTAAGTAAAAGAAATGATTTTAAACAGGTGTAATTGATTTGAATACCTTGGTGTATACTTTTTACTTGGAACACGATCTGTAGATTATTTAAATCGTAGAAAGCAAGATATGACGATGATTTAGAAAAGAAAAGTCATTTGTCATAATAAGGCACATAAGAATAGTTTTGATTAAAATGAATTGCATGATTTAGTTTTAAAATTTCTAAAATGTAATTGTGGGACCCTTTCTCGTTATTTAGACATTGTTAAGGGGGAATTGAACCCATAAAACCTTTCCAAATATTCCAAAGAAACTGAAATGTGAGTAATATTTATTAATTACTGTCTAATACATTTCCTTAAAATTTCATAAAAGTCGGAGATATCTGCATTTTACTCTGAAATAGTTCTATTTTTTTTGCCTGTTTGTATGAAACTAAATTAAACAACATATACCTTATATTACATCTCCTTACGCTGTAAATATATGTTCCAACTTTAAAATTATCCGTTGATTAGTTTTAAACTGAATCCTTTACATTCAACTATGCACATACATAATTTTATATAGATATGTTTTAATGTGTGTGCCTATCTATTTTGCTGTCTGTATGTCTACATATTTGATTAGTTTAAATATGAATCCTTTACATTCAAATATTAAATGTTTTTATGTATTTGTCTATCTATTTTGCTGTCTTTATATCTATATATTTGTCTACCTATCTATAGATTACTAATTGAATGTTATTCATCTTGATATGGATATCTTTACTTTGTATCGATGTATGATTATGTCTCATTCTGATATACATCTTCTATATTCTCTTATATATCTTTATGTTCCCCTCTTTTCCTCAACCTTCCTTTCTATTATTGATCGTCTCTATGTGTTCAAGTTGAGTGTCTCTCCCTGACGGAATGGCTTCTAGGCGTACGTGATCTTTCTTGCACACTCCATTTAATACCATTTACACTTCCTTTAACAGAATATTCTATCTTTCCTCAGGGAAACTACAGTTGGAATCAATCCTATTCACTTGCGTCTCATACTTAGCAGAAGTGATTCAGCTTCTTTACTTCGTCTAACTAGTTTGTCCATCGACTCCAACCCATTGACTAATTACAAATCAGTAAACTTCAATTATAGATATGTATATGATAATTTTTATTAATGCAGACATGTAAAAAATCTGCGACACTGGCATGTCGATGTTATCGACTAACAGCTATTATAAACTGAGATCTCATCAGGCAGAGTTAGAATCCGATCTTAACCTTAGATCATATTTGGAAAGAACATATATATATATATATATATATATATATATATATATATATATATATATATATATATATATATATATACAGGGTGGGCAAAAATAAGGGTCCTATTTTTAAAAATTCATAACTTTTTTATTTATTGATTTAAAAATTTTTTTTTTTAGAATAAGTAAAGGACCCCTTCCGAAGCAAGCATGAGCCGTATTAGCCCTAAGGAACGTACCCTGATTTAGAAAACATTATTTTTGCTTAAAAAACTCAAAACAGTGTAAAAAACAATACTTTAGTTTTTGTAAGTTTTAAGAAGTGTTTTTCGGCTAAAATTTGTTTTGTTTATTTCAAAAAATCTCGGAAGGGTCAGTCTACACACACATAAAGTTTGGTGAGTTTAACTTTTATTTTGTGGAAGTTATTCAAATTCAAGTTATTCAAATTTAAAGATAGGTCCCTTATTTTGGCCCACCCTGTATATATATATATATATATATATATATATATATATATATATATATATATATATATATATATATATAAATATATATATATATATATGTGTGGGGGTGTGTGTGTGTATGTAGCAGGTTAGAGTGAAATAGATTCCAGAAGAAAATCCGGATATGAGAGCTCAATCTATGGAACATTGCAAGGATAAAATAAAATTAACTAGCACACAACCACATAATGACCGATGCAATAATTTATTCCGACCCTATTCATTCTTATTCAAGCATCCAAGCTAGTTTATTACATTTTTGAAAATGAGAAATAAAAGAGAAACTCACATTCACAGTTTCAATACACATATCGCGAGAGCGAACACATATTTAATACATATCTTAATAGAGGAGGAAATGAACTATTCAAAACCTATATTATATATATATATATATATATATATATATATATATATATATATATATATATATATATATATATTTATATCGTGTCAGGTTATATTAAAAAGAAATCAATAAAGTTCTTAATGACAAAGGAGTCATTTATTCGATAACTATATGTTACATATTTCATAAAACTTTATGCCATGTGGAATCGTATAAGGAGGAAACACGTGTTTTCTCATCATTCAGCACGCCGACGATTCCACTGGGCGTAAGGTTTTTTTATAATGTAAACGTCAGTCCATCTGGATGAAACCGCGGTACGTTTCTGAAATATGTAACACATAGTTTTCAAAAAAATTATGTATATATATATATATATATATATATATATATATATATATATATATATATATATATATATATATATATTAGTAAATAGAGTTTTCCAAACTAACCCATATACACATGTGTTTCATGCCAAACCTGCACTTATTAGAATGGGAGGAGACAATTCCTGCCGGTTATACGGTTTAAACCCTAATACGAAAGTCATATTTCAACTCAGTAGACGGAGCGCGTACTGATGTGCAAACCACGCGTTTTCAAAAAATGAGATAGCAAATTAACGGTTCAATGGCAAATTCGTCGGCTATATTAGCAGAGTGTCGAAAGCACTCAGTAGCCGGGACTTTGAGAGATGAATTACGCTGTAAATGACACCCTGTTGTCAACTTACTTAAAGTGCTCCATCAAGCAAGTAGGTTGTGTAATTATTTACTAAAGATACTTTCAAATTAACCCATCTACACTTGTGTTTCATGCCAAACTTTCAATTATAAATATCAGAGGAGAGAGTCCTTGCCAGTTACACGTTTCGAACCCCGATACGAAAGTCATAGTTAACTTAGTATTCGGAGCGCGTACCGATGTGCCTACCACGCTTTTTATTTATATATATATATATATATATATATATATATATATTACACCATTTTTCTTCATAATATTAAATATGTTCAATAAATTCAACATGAACATATATTTCTAAATATTTTATAAAAAAAATATTTGTGAGCACATAGAACAGAATGGAACTTCTGTTACTATATGCCGACAAAATATTTATTGAGTATAGATTTCAGAAACGTATGTAATGAAATGTTGATTATGTCATAAGATTGTGTAGCTCCGCGTAATACCATATGGAATCCGTTAGATATAAGTTCCTATGAATTGAGCTAATCTTACACGTGCAGTATTCACTAGTATCTAACAAATTTGAATTGCTTCCCTTTCCATTTCTGTAGATTATAGGTGAAGCTTTTTGTTGTCTCATAAAGATTCGATTAAAGTTTAAGACTTTGCTTTAACTCATATTTATATATCTATATATCTATATCTATATCTATATCTATATATGTATATATATATATTATATATTATATATATATATATATACTATTTGTTCTTTGTTCCGTTTTTTGGGGATTTGTAATTGTTCTAATGGAATGTTTTCTGCTAGTTCTATACCTCTGTGTATTATTTGTAGCGGGAATCCTCTTCTTGTTAAAGTTTTTCGTAGTTCCTCCAGTCGGACAATCCGGAGGTCATTGTCACTGACTATAGTACAGATTCTGCGTACTAGGGAGTAGGGTATAGATTTTAAGCAGCTTTTGGGGCGATGGCTTCTTAAATGGAGAATATGTTGGGTGTCTGTGGGTGTGGTACATGTCTTTTATAATGTGAGTGTTTTTAATTTTAATTAGTACATCTAGGAAGGGTAGTTCTGTTTGACTATGTTCAATGGTGAATTTAACATATATATATATATATATATATATATATATATATATATATATATAAATAGAGAGAGAGAGAGAGAGAGAGAGAGAGAGACAGGGAGAGAGATTAAAATACTGTGTAGACATAGTTTTAAAACCATTCTTTCGTCATAGTATCATATTTTATAAAATAAATAAATACATTTTATTTATTTTAACGCTACAGATGCTTATGTATATTTCAAAAGAAAATATGAGGCTATAAGGAAACAATGGTTTAAAAATATGTCTACCCCCTTTCTAATTCGAACCGGCGTAGCCGCGCTTACAGACATAACGTTATTTTCTGACCCAAAAGTCCATTAATATCGGGCGATGCAAAGAAAAAAAAGTAACACACTGTTTTGACAAGAGAAATGTTTTTTTTCGAAAGGTAAGATTAAAATAATGTTATTTTATATTTTAACACTACACACTGGTACGTTGTTTTCAAAAAGATATTATATATATATATATATATATATATATATATATTCATATACATATATATATATAAAGTAAGGTATGTTTATGTATTAATATAGTTGTATGAATTGGATAGATTTCTAAACTAATGAACAAACTATCATGAAATTTATTACAGAGCTGCGTGGCGTTAAGAGTCAAAATGTGGGGTATATTTAGTACAATTTTTTTTTCTAGGCTAAAGGTGTAAAAACGTGGTGGAACCCCTTCATGAGAATGTAGATACCACAGATTAATTTTAGATTTCACTAATTAATTACTAGCACTTACTAGTAAGGAGTTACTTTCTGAATCATCTGGTATAATCAGATGAATTCTCACACGTAAAACAGTTTATTAATTTTTAACACCGAATTTGCATACGAAATATTCCGCTGAAAATGATAATTTAAGACAAAAAGAGTAACGCACCATCGAGGCCAAACAACTTTTAATTCCCTATATATTGACGTTATATTCTTATGCCGTAGATAACGTTTCTGAGTGATGTAATGTCGGACGTAATGGACTAAAATAAACACGGGAAATGTGCATATATCGACAAATGCGACGTCACCTGAAATTACGTAAAGCTGCTAATAACTGCTCTAGCGAAATATTTTCTGCAACTGGATTCTTGGGAAATTGCCAATTCTAATCAGGGCATTTATAAGAAGGAAGCAATGAGATCGAAACAGCTGGTAAACCACCGAGGTGTGATCTTAATAAAAGCGTTTTGTTAAGAAAGTTTGTGGAAGTTTAGTCCTTTATACTTAGCACAAAGTGGTGGGTGCTTAAGGTTGTGATCGTAACTTCGTTGTTAACTCTGTAGGTGTTGAATTGTTTTTTTGTTTTTTTTCTTACTGATGGTCGGTGCCAATGCTATATACACAGTTCATCGCCAAATAAATCAATATGTACTCACAATATATATTTCTTGCTACACTGCTCCCAACTTGGGGTTATAACCAACACCTACACCCTAATTCATAGTAACCCCTTACGTCTACAGTGGCGGCCTGCCATGTTTGGGGTGAAATATGTCATATATATATATATATATATATATATATATATATATATATATATATATATATATATATATATATGTGTGTGTGTGTGTGTGTGTAAAGATAGATGAACGAAGAGTGATAAACATGTACGAATGTCCAGATTTATTTCAAACTTCGATTGTTCAATGCAAGGTATATTCTGTAATAAAATTATGTTTATTATTCTTTCCTTAAGCCAAGGCTTTTGAAAGATCGAGATTTTATCATCAGAGGAATTATACAGATAGAAAAGTTGGCAATAGAAAAGCCAAAGTTCAACATTTGCAACAATATTAAGAAAGAGATGGGTGAAAAAAAGTTCGAGTAAAAAGATATTGGGTTTGTCAAGTATATCGATACAGTGGAACCATTATTATACAGGAATCTGCGTCAAAATGTACTTGTTTATCTCTGAATCTTTGACTGTGGTATAATTGTTTTAGATGGGCGTACGAATGCTTAAAAACCGTAATTTTAGTTGTTGTGTTTTTATTAAAAATGCGCATGCACGTTAATCTGCCGTCTAATTATATTCCATTAAACTTCCACTTTTCTAAAAATTGCAACAATGTTTCATTTGAACATTTTAGAATACTAATGCAACTTTATCTCAAACCTCTATATTCCACTATATGACGGCATTTCCTAGTTTTTAACTTCATCCCCGTTCCTACACTTCATAATACTATCGCTTATGTAACCTTTGAACTTACAAACCTCCCTCTCGTTCAGTAGAGACTAGTGTTTCTGCATTCGACTAAAACTCAATAATTGAAACTATCTAACTCACCCATCAGTACCACATTAAATTATGATGTCAAATTGAAAAACTGATATTTTTTGTAGAATATATTGCTTGTTTAATATATCCTTTATATTGCATTACATTTGGATAATCTTTTGCTTCTTGATGTATAACATATGACGCATTAGTTTTTATAAGGAATAGGTTTGTATGGTAGTGGACACCCCGTGTCATATATTGGAATGAAGGTGAAGATTTAAAAGCCTTGTGTTGGCACTAAACTCGTTCACACCGCCACACTAAATATATACGTATTCACGATCAATTGATGATTCCGGGTACGAAACTGTATTAAAAACAAAGCGCTATATGTTTAAATCTGAAAACTGTACTAAATTGAGTATTCTGAACAGAAAAAGAAACATTTTCGTCAAATACATGCCGTCACTTTTTATTTTTCTATCTCGACTTTCGTTCCCACAGTGTATGGTCGTCATCCTAAATACATTTATTTACGATTCGTTCATTATTCCATACACACTTAGCGAACATGTATAAATAAACCACGTTATGTGTAAATTAATGTTTGATCTGTATTTTTTTAATTTGCTAAAGTAATAGGGAAGTTACCATCGTATGGCAATAGTACACTCCGACTAATCAAGTTATACTAATGATATAAAATAATCAATTCATACTTTCTGAAATGTCATTAAAAAAATATAAATCTCAAGATAAAAAAGACAATTGACGCTTGTCTAACAAAAATCAAGGCCAACGTATTTCTGATAACCTTTGACGGAAAAGTTATTTTAAAGGCCTACTAGACATAGCCCTTGGGTGTGTTTGACCTGTCTGTGCAGAGGGGTGTCAGGATAATTTGACATGACGATACTTCGCCTTGATATTTTATCAAGATTAGCAGAACGTTACTTGAGATGTATTCTCTGAGCAAGTATGACATTGGCGATATCAAACGTATTTACAGATATAAGATAACATATCTTGGGGGCAAAGCTATTTGATGTATGAAAAGGTTTTCTATAACGAACTATAAATACAACCAATAGAATATGTATACATTGGATAAACATACAAATAAACAGGTCGCTTTCATGCACAGAACAATCCACAAGTTATTCTTAAGAACGTAAAGAATGCGTGTACTAAGTAAATGATATTTGCTTACATTTCCTTGTCGCGTCGTTTCTGTGAGAACGCGATATTGACTATCTCATTTCTCGCTAGAAATTCAGCAATAAATATTGCTTTAATTGTCGACCGGGCGTTGGTATGATAATTGCTACGATATATCGTGTTTACAAGAAGTTTCGCATACTATCTTTGTGTTTACAAAGAGATCGTAAGTTTATGTAGAAGAGTTCCGATCTGGAAAAGAATCAGAATCGAAGTGTAGTATGTGTTTCCTTCGATATAAAGAAAGATAACTTCTTATACATTATCTATTTCTAGACGATGTACATAATTATATCGTTTTACGCCAAATGCCTCTGTTACACTTGGGCAAGATGTTAGAGTTAGGGTTAGAGCGAGGGTTAATATTTTTGCTCGCATTAGAGGATATTATCACGACAAAAGAACATATACTTCACTGCCCTCAAAGAATTAGGTAATGCCTGGGAGGATGGTCTCATGATAACAAAACAGATACTACACTAATACTCTCATAAAGGAAGGGTCCATGCCTGGGAGAGGGGACACTTTACAACATAATGAACATCACACTATACGTCCCACAACAACACAAAAAACGGGGGAGTTAATGCCTGGGAAGATATTATCGTTACTGTTGGGCAAGATGTTCACCTTTATTTGCGCACCACGCATAAATATTTCTCGTCGTTTTTTTCTGCTCATCCTATTCTACTTGTCAAGTTCGTCCCAAACATTCAAAGTGTGTTTTATTTATTTTTTAAAAGTTGTTTACAAAGAAGGTCACCGCTTATCAACGCCCAAAAGCCACTGGAGGATAAAAATTAAAGAGTTGGATAGGGCTTAAAAGGTTTGACAAGTAGATGATGAGAAAACGTTGCGTTTACCGGCACGATTGTTGTAGCAAGGAAAACAGTGATTATTTAAGAGGACAGCTCAACAAAAACATGTTTGCATTTCACTTAAAAACGACCATACTGTAGTCGGCAGGGAAGCATGCTCGCGGCACTGTGTTTCACAAATGGACAGTTCTAGGA
>OY744528.1:12689991-12692491 GCA_963556195.1 Sepiola atlantica | reverse complement strand
ATTCGTCTCTCAACAGGTGGTCTCATGCAGCGGACGAAACTTTAAAATAATGCCAGTTTTCAAACGCCAAGATTACACATACTTACTAACACAAGAAAAACACTACATATTTAAATTCAATCCAGCATTGATCAGATCTTAACTAAAAGGACACACCATACAGACAGCACGTTTACCAACTTTTCTCTACAATCTATCTAACCATACCCCTGTGTGTGTGGGCACATATATATATATGTGTGTGTGTGCGTTTGTATGAGTGGGTGTGTATGTGTATCGCTCATCTATGTACAAGATTCAGAACTAACCGAACGCACGCGCACACACACGCACGCACGCACATACACACACGCGTGCGCGTGGGCACAACAGACAATTTGACGACAGGGCAATAAAAAATAATAAATTTCAAAAAAAAATACAAGTACTAAAAAAAACGGCGCTGACCGATAAAATGAATGCAAAATAAAACGTACTTAATAAACACACACGACTTTGAACAAGAGAAGCAGAAAAATAAATAAAAAATAAAAGTAAAAGATGTAAAAATATCAAAACACGCCAAACAATTACATATTTTCTTCAAATGAAACAACACTCTTTCAAATAGAAATACATTTCTGCAAATGAATTTACAAATCTGATAGTAGCGGGCCACCGCTTGAAATGCGTTATATAAAATCATAAAATGATAAAATAACAACATATTAAATAAATGTTGAAAAAAACTTTTTACAAATGTTGGTAGCCTTACTCTTTAACATATATACTTTTCTCTCGATGGAACTGCACTAATATAACACTAGCCTCTTATATATATATATATATATATATATATATATATATATATATATATATATATATATATATATATATATAAAGTTGTCAAATTTCCATTTCGGTAGTTAAGCTACACAGAGGCTTCCACGTTCAATCTACGTAAGGAAACGTCACGCTAAACTGCATGGAGTTTGTGTTGCCGGGTGTTTCACATATATATATACATATATATATATATATATATATATATATATATATATATAGCATGAGATGAAGTGAAAGAATAAAATAAGGTGCGAATCAAATTTTATTTGCATACAATGTTCAAGCAAAGTACTTTAAAGTCCTTAACATATGAGTTTTCACAGAAAATCTTCTCTTCAGAAGACCATTACCGCAATGACATTACTGCAGGTAATAAAATTAAACTTTTAAAATATATATAAAAAATATATATAAAAATACATAAAGGTATATAAAACATCAAATATATCGGCCCAAAACATATTTTATTGCTAAACTTATACAGTTCATCCAAGTCATAAAGTTTAACACAGGTTCAAGAAAGATATCAAATAGGTTGATTAAAAAGCAATCCAGGTGGTAAATGGTATTCCAGAAAACGAAAAAGTTATCCAAGCGGGAAATTAATTTGCTACCGATACATATATATATATATATATATATATATATATATATATATATATATATATATATATATATATATATATATATATATATATATATATGTATATATATATATATATATATATATGTATATATATATACGTATATATATACATATATATATATATATATACATATATATATACATATATATATGTATATATATATACACATATGTATATATATACATATATATATATATATATATATACACATATATATATACATACATATATATATATTCATATATATATATATATATATATATAGAGAGAGAGAGAGAGAGAGAGAGAGAGAGAGAGAGAGTGAAAAGTTCTATATGAAAAGAAATCAAATAAAGTGCTCGATCATATAAGAGGGCTAATATAATTTATTTAGATACCGTATATTACATATTTCAGCAATGTACCGCGGTTTCATCCAAAAGGGCAGATTTAGACATCTTTAGTAAATCTTCGTGCCCAGTTGAATCATCGGCAAGCTGAAAGGAGTGTAGGCACACCTGACAGGGAATGGCGTCAACGAGGGTTTACTAAAGACGTCTAACTCTGCCCTTTTGGATGAAACCGCGGTGCATTGCTGAAATATGTAATATACAGTATCTAAATAAATTATACATACATATATATATATATATATATATATATATATATATATATATATATATATATATATATACGCAGTGTTTTGTTTAAGTAGTTAACAAAACAGATTCTTTGTTATGTCCTCTTACGGGTTAATGTGTTTATTGCCAATACTAGTGTTTCTCACAAACAAAGGTTCGGTTTCTTTTACTTCTTATTCGTGTTTTCTGTTTTGTATAAAAGTTACTCATCGCTATTATTTGTTGTGTCGAATAGATAGGTGACTTTATTTTAACACGTACATGCTTGAATTTCTATTTTAGGTGTTAGTTTCATTTATTTTTTATTTATTCTTGTATTTATTTATTTATTCTGTTTATTTATTATGTATTTTTATTCTCAATTTAAGTTTATTTTGTATAAGAAGGTTTTTTTCAATTTTACTTCTA
>OY744528.1:12594991-12684991 GCA_963556195.1 Sepiola atlantica | reverse complement strand
TCACAATGTCATTGACTAACCGCTTCTGGCCTTTCCGCCGTTTAACGTAAAACGCCGGACAGCATCAATGTCGAGTGACTTTTAGCGCGGGCCCCAATCTAACAACGTACCAGTTTCAGGAAAATGTGTAAAAATCCTGTGAAGACGGTTACCTTCACTAGTAGTTTTTATACAATAAGTTTTTATTTCCAAGAAAACATAAAATAGCTAAAGAGGCACCCTTTTTT
Source organism: Sepiola atlantica (assembly GCA_963556195.1). Classification (NCBI taxonomy): domain Eukaryota; kingdom Metazoa; phylum Mollusca; class Cephalopoda; order Sepiida; family Sepiolidae; genus Sepiola; species Sepiola atlantica. The sequence goes on along the minus strand of OY744528.1, from coordinate 12,684,764 downwards.
ATTTTCAACAGGACGTATTATTCAAAAAATGGCTAAGCCGTCCGATCGACTACAATTGAAACTACTCTTCCTGAAAGGAAATACGTGTTAACACGCTAAAGAAATGGACAGTTCGTGTATATAAATTTTACACGTACTAATTAACATCTTTATTATTGTATATTGCAAAAAGCAAGTCTTCAACAAGACACAATTGTCCGTCTTTATGATTTATTGAAAAACTATCAGCGAACAACATGTGTTAGCCAAGTAAGACTACATAAGCGAGGCGGTGTCGAATGGGGCGGGGATTTTCGCACGGAACATCATTTTATTTATTCTTTTCCGTGTTCAGTAAGTATAAACGTAATTTCGAGACAGTCAACAGAATAATTTATTCGCCCTTTCCTTCTTTATAAGATTATTGGTTTTATCGTGTTGTTTCTTTTTTCGTTTTATGCAATGATTATATTTGTAAGAACGTCGGAGTAATTTATGATGTGCTGTTAATACTACCTGAACAGTAACGACTGCTGTAATATATCAACAAAACTAAAGTCTGATAACATAATTACTTATGACACTTATTATATAATATCACAAGTTTATGTAAACCTCAGGGCGGGTTACTAAAGCTGATATTCTCAATTTGAAAATTAAATAATTGTCAGAGGGTTGAATGATAATAATTACGTCAAATACAAAGAAACTAAGGTGCGTTATAAATGGAAACATAGGTAACTGATCTTATTGCCATTGATAATACTTTTGTTATTTCCTATCTAATATGAACTAACGATTATGGTGAAATATTTTTGAACAATTGAATAAGTTAAACAAAGTCAAACTCAACATTTTATAGCAATAAATCACACACTGACATGATGAATAAAAAAGCGATAAGAAATAGCTACAGTGGCCGTAATTATTGAATTAGAACAATAATAGTGTAAAACTAAGTGATATATTTCCATATATATATATATATATATATATATATATATATAGTAGTATACTAATTTAACACTTCTTTAACATTCATAAAAGTTGAGTTAATAGCCTAATAGTATGCACATTACTAGATCTCAAAATATAATAATTATTTAATAAATGTTCCGAATTTGTTTAAACCACATTTTAATTCGTACAATTGTTTCTGCCTATTTTACAATATATATGTTTTTGAAAACATACTTAATATTTGGAAAAGGGTTAATCAGTTAATTTTAAATTCAAATCGAGCCAAACTATTAAAAATGTTTTCTTGATTTAATTTATCTTGTTTTCTTTTTCACACACACACACACACATATATATATATATATATATATATATATATATATATATATATATATATATATATACATACATATATATATATAAATATATGCATACTTTTATAAATGGTTATTATTACGAATCCCGTTTAATAAATTAAAGTTGAGCACTGTTTGCAGATAGTAAAAACAGGTTGTCACTTTACTTTAAGTAATGATCCTCGAAGGTTCATCGAAAATGTTGTAATGTTCGAGTATATATATATATATATATATAATTATTTCCACAATTAGACAAAGCCGTATCGCACAACCCATGACAACCACAAATTGGAAGTCATTTACTCGAATTTTGTCCTGCTCTCATCAGTAGAACATAACCGAACTGAGGATTCGAAACCCGCGTCACTTGCATGTGAAGTGAGTACTCTGCCACTAAGCCACCTCGCCCTATACAAGAAAGTCTATTAACTAACACAGATTATACAAACCGCGGCGAAATCCGACTGTTGAATGTACCTAGTTTTCTCAACAAAGGGGTGTAGGCATCCAACTACTTAGAACCCATGCTAATGTCTCACAAGAAGGATTTTATACTCGCTGGGTTAGCTTGCTGGATGACATCGTCCTAGCGAGTATAACATTCTACTAAATTTGCAGGGTGAGGGTTAACATATATACTCAAAACTTCATAATGCTCCGGTTTAGAGCTTTTCTTGTACACGGTAGCGGACTTGGACGATTAAATGAGAGATGGAAGGCTTAATTTAGTAATACGCTATATATATATATATATATATATATATATATATATATATATATATATATATATATATATATATATACATATATTACATTCCCGAAACAGTTTTTCATGGTAAACAACTGATGATCCCTTAAAATAGTGTTAAAAACTAACTAATATAATAACTGTAAAAAATAAATTGACTTACATGAGTGATTTTCCACTGGAAGACTTGAGACTATAAGTTTTTTTTTTTTATATAGTTTTAATGGTTGAGAAACTTCCGAGACTATATATATATATATATGTATGTATAAGGCGTACATATTGATTTGACGGTTATTTTGGTCGAAGAATGAGTACTTATCATTTGAGTTTACTCACTCTTTCGTTCGCGCTTATATCAGTAATCAACGAGAACACTGATGTGCGCTTAAAATATAAAAATCAGTGAATTCGAACAATTTTTTTTTAAAAACACGTACCAATAATCAGACTAAAATGCAGATGAAGCAGATATTTGTATGCAGTTTCAAACTAAAAATGCTTAATTATCTGTAATGTAAGATGCGTGAACTTTTACACATGGGTCATAGCTTTAATCTAAACCTCCATTTTTTTTTGTTGCTATAGAACCAATAAAAAAAACCTTACTTATCTTATTATGTTCAAAGATAGGGAAGCAAGTAATTATCTATGGCGATAGTAATGAAAACTCTGTATTTCTGAGACAATTGAATATATGCACACAGGTTTTATTTCAAAATACAACTAAGCAATAACGAAACATATTCGTATAGCAAAACATGTGCGCTAATATACAGCTTATACTTAGCTTCATTGAAGGGACATTTCTTCAAAAACTAATTTTTATTTTTGTACAACTGGGTCGCCATATAACTTCTGTTCAACGTTGTAAAAACGGAGATTCATATGGATACACTGCAGATGACTTTTTGATATGCTTTTTTTTTCTGGTGTTGGTATTAGTTTTCTCGATTCTTTTGCAATCCGAGGAAACCAGGGAAAAGCGACCAACATACCGTATTTAAGAGTTTCAATGCCACTAATTGGATTCTAGCATGGCATGTCGTCGTCAATCTACGCCGGTATCCACTTCGCCATTGTCAATTTGAGATGATAGACGATTGTTTAGTTATATGCATGAATGGTCGGAATTTATGTTAAGACATTTTTCGGTGAAAGTTGGTTTTGAAATCTTAAAGACTTGATCCGTTCGAGTTATTAAACCACCAAAAAGTGCAGCTAAACATGTTCTTTCTTTCCTACTGCCAGCTAAATGACGTTTTTTCTAAGTTAACATGTTTCGTCGTATGCAACTTACACTATAGGTATACACTGCAAAAATACATTATACAGTTGTCTTCTACATATATCAGCCGCATATTAGGCCTCGATTCGTTCTGATCGAAACGACATCGATTCCTATTCCATGTATAGGATTGCAAGTACTGGAGATATCTAAATGGACTAGACGCGGAATGAGACTAGTCTATATCAGCAGATTAAATAGAGCGCTACCTAAATTTAAATCCGTTATTTTATGTAGCGATTATGTTGACGGCATTTATAAAAAAGCCCATGAGAAGATGAGTTCTTAACATTTAAATCATTTATTTTGCTACAGAAAAGGGAGGAAACACTACAAACACCATGTATAAAGATGTGTCATGTGTATTGGGAGAATGCTATCAGAGAACGGGTGTATCAGAAATTAGTTACTCGATCCCGACAAGAACATTTGAGTAGCATTAATATCTTCTTTAAAAAGAGTGAACGAATTTTTTGGCGAAGCTAGTATATATTTAATAATATATATATATATATATATATATATATATATATATATATATAGATATATATATATATATATATATATATATATATATATATATAGATATATAAGATAGATAGATTTAGATTTTTCACTTATAAAATAGATCATTCAGTGAAGACCGGGGTTGTTCCAATAAAAACAAGCTCGATGAAACTCGATTAAAGAGTAAAGAGTATTTATATGTGATTTTATGAAGGCTTACCAAAGCATTCCTTTCAGGACACCAATGATCACCATTAAATATATTTTATTTACAAATATCATTTATTCAAATTAAATGTCTTTTTCCTACACGTGTTTCACTATCAAGCAGGTACTTGCTTGGCAGATCATCAGGGAAATAAAATGTCTGGAATAAAGGTTTCAACTGCCGACAATACACAATGTGGCGTTGCAATAGTCGAGGTCACTAAAGAAGAGAAGAGGACAAAAATGAAAATAAAAGTTATAATTAAAAAACAAGAAAGAACACCGATAAAAAAGAAAGTCCTAGAAAATGTCTTAGCTACTTTTCTAAGACATTTTCTAGGACTTCTGTCGAAGATATATAGTCTAGTCATTATAGTTTAAAAGATCATGCGAAACGAAAAAAGTCAGAAGCAAATGTCATTGTTTTATTGGTTACAGACACCCTATATCCAATATAGTATTAGAATATTTTAAACTGGGTAGATGTGTAAAAATAGTGACTGCAATTACTTTATAAAATCCATTTATTGCATCGTATATGGAAAATAAAATAGAATATCATTTGTGTATGTGTGTCTATGTGTATTTAGATGGTAAATGTGATAATTAACTATTGAATTAATAGGTCACCAACATGCATTGTAGCTTTTATCTATAATTAGAGTAATTGTGGAACCAATCAAGCGAAGTCGAAAACCCGAGACAACAAGAATAAGCAACTAAGTATTTAAATTAAGACCCTGACCAGAGTTCCCTTCGGTGCGGACCGGAAATCAAAACCGAGGATTTTTTTAATTATAAGCAATGCCTGCTTCTGCACACTACTCAGGTCGAGGAGAAGGGAGTCCAAATGATTACCTGATACGCGTCTGTATCAGACGCTGTTTGCTTGAAAAGGAAATCGACTGCTTTCCGGCAGCTCTCGCCGTGACGTCACTCACGAGATCTCGTCGCCCATCTCTCATTATAACACATCACTGCATTTGAAAATATGTATTGTTGACAGATGTCATCTGCTGATAAAAGCGAAAAAGGAAGTGAGGCACACGTCGAATATCGTGTTTTGCTCTTTCATAAATGATTTGGATGCAAGAATTTTCCGACAGGTGTAAGACTTCCGGTTGTTATTATTATTCTGTCTTATTCTTTTACACTATAGCTTCCGTCACCATATGCAATTCGCTTAATGCTGTTACCTCACGGCGCACCAAGGGAGAGAGGAAGACAGGAGGGGAGAGAGTATGATGACACGGAGAGGGTGATAGGTAAGAGAACAACCATAAGAACCTAAAATATATTGATATTACGAAAGTTGCAAAGTTGCACAACCATAAAGCATCTCATTGGTTCTAAGAACAGAATACAATCTGATTAGTATTTCGTAGTGAAAAAACATAATTTACAAAAACAAACAATAGTGACAGAACACTTTCTAAATATATGATGCTTTAAAAATTAAATTCGTTTAAGGTCAGGAGACTGCCGGAAATAAAATATTTTAAAATAAACTTTTAACTTGCATATTTAATGTTTTCTATGTGGCTATTTCTTTGTATTTTTAATGTAAACAAAATCATTTTAGCAGGGAAGCACATTTCGTAATACACACACACACACACACACACACCACACACACACACACATACATATATATATGTATATACATTTCGTAATAAACACACACACACACGCATATATATATATATATATATATATATATATATATATATATATATATATATATATATATATATATATTAAATTAAAAAATAATTATTAAATAGGGAGGTGGTGTCTGATCAACACTGCTAGGATGCCATGATAAAGAATTACTGTTTTGTTTTAAAAATCCCGAAACAGTTTTCATGGTAAACAACTGACGATCCCTTATATATAAAAACATATATAAAAATATATTTATATTAGAGTATATTCTTGGAAGTAAACTAAAATAGTGATTGCAGTAGATTGATTGACTTACTAGACTAAAATCTTTCAACAAATTTTTTTATTTTTATTTTTTCAGTTTTGAAGGTTAAAAGAACTTCCGAGACTATATATATACTTATTTTCATTTATAGAGACATGCACGAAAAGCCGCTACACTGGTAGGTCGAAGTTACTGTTCATTAGTTATTAGAAACTAAAATCTCACCAGCCGTTTTTTTCAATATTAACATCAAAGTGAAATATCAAACTTTTCTTCCTAGTGAAATCTTAATTTCTAAAAACTAACGATCCATAATATCGAAATGCCAGTGTAGCGGATTTTTTTTTTACATATCTGTAAAAATAATTGAATAAATAGCTCTATTTACTATTACACACTATTATATAACCGCGGTTTGAATTCTTTGGATTTTTTTCCTGTGAATGTTTATTTTACTTTGATTACTATAGTAATACAGGTAAAATAGACACTCGAGCGTCGTGCACTATAAACAACAAGAACTTGACTCTGTCTCTCGTGTAAGTGTACGAGTATTTCAATTACTGTATGTGGCGATTTCTCCCGGCCGTGTGCGTATAGGCGTTAGTCTCGTGATTCTAGGTCGAATCCATGAACTGCGTTAGGGCCCATGCGAAAACCTGAAACGACGTCGTCTGTAGGTATAAAAACACTTTGATATTTAAAAAAAAATATTTGTATATTTATATATATATCTATTGATATAGGGTGTTTCAAAAATCGATATCATAATTTTAGAATTATTTTATATATATATATATATATATATATATATATATATATATATATAGGTCTCGAAGTATGTTCTTATGTATATGTCATTGGTTCACGTGCTCATCAACATTGTTTAATGTAAACATCTAACACCTACGATGTCCGTGATATTTGAAGGTTATTTCTTCATAAGTGACAGGATAAAAAAAACGTAAGCTTGGTGTATCCATATACACAAAAATTATGAAACAAATGACACCAGACGAATATAACAGCCGTGGAGCTCGAATATATATATTTCATGGTAAATACGAGGAGTTGATTCGTATCCTGCGACTGTTGGCCCTTATAATTGCTCCTAGTATTTTATCAACATTTTTTAGAACTGTTCATACAGCTCTATCTTTATTAGAATTACTATATTTTCTTCATGTTTCATCTTCCCTTTAACTCTCTCTTCTTTTTTTTTACGACCTCCTCTGATCTATTTAAGCACCTTCTTCCGGTCTTGTTGATTATCATTGCGTCTGTTCATTTTAGTTGAATGTGCTTGTTTCTCATATTCCAGAGAATTGTATTACATTTTCAAATAATGACCCGAGGTGTTCTTGTATAATATCTTAACATATTCAAACTGTAGTCGTTTCGACAGTTCATAGTTGACTCCTTGTCCGACCCAATCATAAATGTTGTAATATATCTTACTAGGCTCCATTGCTATATTCACTTATAATGCGGGATCCAATTTCGTCTCTTTGTCCAGATAGTTCTGTATTTTAAGGGTTATATATGAATTGGAATTTATATAGTGTGTTCCGATCCGGTTGTTTTTGCTTCGGCACTTAACAGAGATTATGTGGTACTGTTCCTCCGTTCTTTTTCGTAACGAAGTCTATGTTTTCCGTGCGCCATTTTGTTTTTGTCAATCTTATGTGTAGTTCACGTAGATCTTTTTCGTCCTTTTAATTTATTGGACTTTTTGTTTTTCATTTCGCTGCTCTCCTTATTTTTCACGTTGGCGTTGACTGCGGTAATCAACCTCTTTGTACTGTTGAGGGCGGTAATAAACCTCTGTTTAATTCAGGCTGCGGTAACCATCGTCTTTATCCTGTAGACAACAGAAATCAGCTTCTTTTTATCTTATTCATGCTCATTAGTTTTCCAGTTTTTTTATGCATATAATTGCGTTCCTATTAAGTCCAGTTTATGATTGATCCAGAATATCTTACTAAGGGTATTGCTTAAATACTTATTCCTCGTATAAGGTGTCTACTGCATAATTTTGTTTAAATGTGTTTTCTTATTCTAATTGCTTCGAATCATATGTTTCCTTTCTCCCAGTTTCATGAATACTACGATGTTTATACTTTATGTTTACGAACTTTTCGATTAAGACTTGTGTTCTTTCTTGTGTCTCAGGTTTTCTCTTCTTTATCTCAAATAGTTCACCTTTCTCTTTTTTTTAATTTCATCTTTCTATCCTAACTGAAGATGTTAACTGTTTTTACTAGTATTTTTATCTCCATCTATTTTATTTGTGTTTTTTAAAATATTTTTATTGACTGTTGCACTTCTTTGCGCACATGGCTGAGTGTCATCGTAGATGGGGTATACAGTGAGAGAGCGATACCTGCTATAAGAAATGCCTCTCTGTATACTTAGATCTACCCGTGTTATGTCCTCTAGCTCTCAGTTCCAGTCCATATTTCCATTGCTTTCCGCATAAATTTGATTTTCTTTATATATTTTGTACATATTAAAGAATTATATTATCCATGCCTGGGGGAAGTGTCTTAGGATTTATCATTGTCGATCCATGCCAGAGATCAATAATATCTGATTCGTTTACATATTGATATGTAAATATCCGAAATATCAATTGCTTTTCACTCGATCATCTCCACATATGATTGAATTACAGATATAACATGATGTTACACAGACTGAAATTGTAATCTCGCATCAAATCTGTCTATGCCACATGATTTAATGAACCAATCAAACATCAATCTATTTTATCGATTGACACGGGAAACTGGGCTCACATCTTTTTCACCATCCATTTTCAGATCCTTGTCCTTCTCCCGTTTACATTTAAACCCCTTTGTTTTGATTAGTTCTTGACTGAGTTTCCCATAACATCTCAAATTGAAGACTTATATAAAATCGGTTGCTAAAGTTGTTTTTAAAAATGGTTGGATAATTCTAGCGATCGATGAAACACATCTGGCCCCTGATGAAAATAGTATCTATATATTATAGCATGATACGTTCTTAGAGAGATCACTGCTGCCATCTACAGAAAATGCCACTCAAAGCAGTATTTTCTTTCATGAATGAGTACAAAATCGACTTCACAGCCGAGTTGGGGTGATCCGTTCTCTACCGTCTGTTTGTTACAGTTGAAACGTTGTTCGGTTTTATCTTGTCTGCTCATTTCAATGAAATGTGCTCGCCTGATCTTCAATATCTGGTTCTTCTTTGTAACACCTTGACACCAATTTATAATCTTACTTCACCTTCTACTGAGAAACTTCCCTTGTTTCTCCATCTGGGCACCATTACACAGAATTTCCTGAACATAGTTTCATGCCAGGATTTTTTTTTCTGTAGAAGACATTATAGTACTTATCTACATTAGAACCTAAGCTAACCCTAAACCCTATCCCTAACGCAAACCCTAATCCTAACCGACGACAAGTTTATTTCAGCTTGGTTCTTTATCTGGATAAGTAGCGGCATTACTACAGGGGTGCTTCTCTGAATATTATAACACAGAACTTGTAATAATCACGTTGATACACCGACCCCCGTTATATCACCGAAGTTAAGCTACGTTGAGCAATGTCAGTACTGAAATGGGTGACCAGTTCGGAATACTGCGTACTTTATGTGCTCTCTGCTAATTTTGGCATCGTTCCCAGTTGTCATAGATGTATCTTTACTATTTGTGTACATCATTTCAGACTAGGAGAGGTATGGTTTCGGATTGCGCAACCTTTGGTTTAGAATTATACGCGCAGTACAGCTCATAAGGGATATCCATAACCTCTCAAGACTCATCATAGGTAATGAGTGATCATAAGTGTCATACACTCTCCTCATAAGTAATTAAATGTTACGATTCCATTAATTATTGTTAATAGTCTCATAACATTTATCATAATTCATCTGTCAATCTATGCACTTTAGAAACCGTTACAATCGATTGTCTGGATAATCAGTAGCTAATAAGTAAAAATAATACATAATACATATGAAACTTTCTGTCTTGTGTATACATATATAAACATTTAACTTATAAATAATATTACTGAAATGCTAGTAAGTTATCAACTTTACATTTGATATTATCCCAAGTAAAATTTGTATTGTGATACCAAGTTCAGTTTTGAATTCCCGAACATATACAGTTAAAGGTTTTTAATACTCAATGTAGAAAGCGCCATGCCCTCTAAGGTGACATTAGCCATAGCCTTAGCGAAAATTGCATCTGTGAATGGTGATCAATTTTACGGCTCAAGCGCTTCGTGTTCACTGATCACGTATACCTTTCGGAAAGACGTAAATTAATCTCTCGTAAAGATTTTGAAAATGGATCCCTCCTTTGTGCTAACGGCTCGCACAGCCTATTGCTTGAACATATATCAAACAATGACACATGTTCTCTATGATTGAGATTTTTAAGATAACATTGAATAATACCCCATAAATAAAGAATACAGCGAATAAAGGAAAAAGTGAAAAGAATTACCTCCATCTGTCCATACTAATTAAATATAAAAACTGGCGTAGATAAAGGATTTTTATACGTAATTAATAATAATTTACAGTTCTATATTCTATATAGCAAACTCATCAGTCTGAACTACATCAACACCAGCTATTCTTGCAACCTTAAAGAAATTTAAAATCTAAATTAGAAGTAAGCTTATGGATGAGCACATCATTTAGTATTGAGTAGAAAAAGATTTCTTAGCATTTAACCAATTACATATACATATTATAAAAATATACTTGAACCAATATTGCTAGAAGTCGCGAATATAGCTCGTATTTGTACATAGAGCATTGCTTATACAACCAAATATCAAACTATTGCGACACTTCCGCATTATCTTTGCATGTGAGCAATGTATACTTCACAATATAAAATTGACGATACTTCATAATTCCAAGCGATGAATCAATGATTCTAAAAGGTGTAGTCTATATACTATATAACACTTCTAATTCTGCAAGTGTCATCTACGCATCTGCGATTAAAAAAGATACTTACTATCCCCGTAGAATGATGGTTTACACAATCGAGTCACCTAACTGCCTCCTCAAATAAACCACTTTTGTATCATCACTTCAAATGTAAAAGAATACAAAACCTCTATGCAACGAAAAATAAAATGAGTGATGTTATTAAGAAAGTTTATTGTATAAATGTTATGTAGAAGTACTTATGTACACTATCAACACAGTTGTACAAAGCTGTCTGAAAACGTTTCTGACGGATTGATAGACCGTGCCATAACAATTAATAACCTACTTTGTGCCAGACTTGGAGACAAGTAAAATTAATTCACACCGCTAAATATGACAGCTCACGCAAGGCAGCCATGTTCTGATCGGGACTAATCGGTGTGATCGGTAATGTCAGTTAAAATATCAACAATGCTAATTTTAACTTTCAGCAGCTTTGTAACTCGCGCTTTCCTTGTTTGTCCTTTAGCTCATATATTTCATTAGTTATGTTTCTGACACAGGGGGGATACTTGCTGTTTTCTAGGACGGAATCTATCCATCTAACACTTATCGTTGGCTAGTGTTTGTCTTTAAAGTAATATTTTTATTTTAGCTACTGACATTAAGTGGCTCCATGCCTTGGCTGGAACAATTTCGATCACAAAGACAAAAAAGCCAAATAAAACGTCGCATTTATTTAGATATACTAGATTAAAATGCAGACACTAATATAGTGCTATAGTTTATAGGATTACACTGAAATATACGTATTCAAGTAGTCTGTGTTATGTAATTTCAGAATATGGTTATGGGTGTTTATCTTCATTTCACATTATTAATACGATAAAATAATTTGCCATACGTGAACACATGCCTCGCGATATTACTGTTCCGTCTTTGATTCAAATAGTCTATACCTATTCTAGTACACTGCGTAATGCAGTTTTGTGAACATATCAGGTAATGACAGTCGATATAAAAAACTGAAAATAGAGATCGTGAAAAAACTAATAGATATTACAGCTGTAATATGTATAGAGATATAACGGTTCAAGTTGTCTAGCACAGACAAAAACTCAACGGAATTATTGTTCAGTTTTTGATGAAAAGAATATATACTTATCAAAGTATTCTGCTAAATGTAGTTTCAGAATATATATTATTATGGTATTTTACTTACATAAGAAGGAGTTTGTAGCGAAAAACATACAAGAACTACAATTCTCATATAGATTATTTTGTATATATATATATATATATATATATATATATATACATATGCTTATATTAATATATATACATATATATATACATATATATATATATATATATATATATATATATATATATATATATATCTATGGAAAATGAAAAAGGAAAAACCAAGAGATATTTTTTTCATATATTCATCAACGTTTCGTCTTTATTGAAATACTTCTTCAGGATGATAATTCTTAAAAAAATGTCATGCAAGTACATCAAAATATTGGGTTTACATAATGGGTTGATAAGGCAAAGTAGTAGCCACTACTAAGAGCGCTGGACGAGGGCCCAGGCTGCAAGCAGTCAGTAGTGGCTAAGAATATGAAGTTCCGAATACGTTCGTCGAACACTCTCGACTAGTCTTCTATCTGTGCTCGCTTCTAGGTACATATAGATCTTGATTTCCCTTAATTACGTGACAGTTTCCGTTGGTCGAGAGGATATAGCGACTTCTTGCAGATTATTATATATATATATAATATTTATAAATAAATATTAAATTATGTATACCTACAGACGCTAGCGTTTCAAGCTTATTGCTCTCAATAACAATTTAACAGACGGTCGGGAGGCGCGCACCCGGTTCACAGAGTCAGCCTAGAATCTGCAAGATGTCGCCATATCCACTCGGCCAACGGAAACTGTATATATAAATATAAGCAAACGTTATTTAATAATATGAAGTGGTTTTAATTGATGAGACTTTTTCAAATTTTCGAATAGTCTCTTTAGTATTTTGGTCAAATTGGTGTATGTAAATTCCGTATGTTTATTTTCCTCTTTTTCTTTCTTTTTTTAGCTTGTATTTTCTTATTTGATTCATCAGATTATCATAGTCTTGGTTTGGTCACAACTATATTCTTACTGTTGAGTTCTTCTAACGGCCAGTAATATACGGCTTTTAAACTGAACATATGTGGGAATCACATGTTAAATGCGAAACGTGACCACGTTCGAACAATTGAAAATGTGCAATGAATCAAAAACACTCTATGATATTCAATAACGTTTGCCTGAATAAAAAAACGCTACTTAAATACACACAATACATATATACATATGTTTTGGACCAAATGAATAATGTTTCTTACAGATGTTATTATTTTGAATTATCATGTCCGTTGCATGTGTCATGTAATCTTCTGATAGGAAATATTAATTCTTTAGTCTCCGTTATTCAAAAAAGTTTTCACCGTTTCTGTTATTAATGTCTTTATATAGAATTATATTTTATGATCCATGATATAATCATAAATAACATGAAATGCTTATAATTATTTAAACAAAAAAAGCTCCACACAAAATATAATAAAAACAATCTACATCCCTGTCGAATATTTCTCAAGGCGTCAAACGTACCTTGCAGGTACATATTTTTAATAAGATCTATGAGGACATTAATTTTCTTTTCTGTAAGTTATCATTAGTGTCCTTGCGCCATATTTTAGGAATGGAACGTGTTTGATAAATATTGAAGAACGGAACGGATATGAGGATATAATGTTTGTTAATTTTTTTAATTCTTCAAAGTCCATACAAATAGTGAGCTGCCTGTTAAAAAAACCCAAGTCGTGTTAAAAAATGTTAAAAAATCCCAAATCGTGTTAAAAAATGTTAAAAAATGTTAAAAAATGTTAAAAAAATCCCAAATCGGGTTTAAAAAATGTAAAAAAATCCCAAATCGTGTTAAAAAATGTTAAAAATGTTAAAAAATGTTTTAAAAAAAACAAATCGTGTTCGCTTACGATACGTAGTGTTGCATTAACATTCTAGCGTATATTTATCGGATAATTCATACACGTATATTTTATGTACAAATTAGTACACCATAAACACATGTTTCACTACTTATAATATAAATGCCTTTGCGTGCTGTTATATTATGTTACCCCAAGTGTAAGAGAGGAATAAGTAGTAGTAGAACAAGTCCAACATTAGAACTAAACGAAAAAGAAAGAACATAATGATATTGAAAGGAACGATGCATTTAAAGCGAGCGACGTCAAGATGTGTTAATATTACTCTTACAGTGCTCTACTAGGCGGGTTTTTCTAGGAGCTACAAATAATACATATTTGTTATTGTTTATTATCTATGTACGTATACGTTTCATCCTTAATAATCGGGACTCATTAGCATAGAGATATGTATATTCACTATCGGTCATGCTATTTGAAACCCCGGATTACGAATATTTTTCAACTCAAATCCGACGCCTTAACCACTCGGCCAATGTTAACAGCGAATAAACGGTGATAATTTTAATACTTCATACGGCGGCTTGACGTCATAGAGAGTTCGACTTTTTTAATGAAAGAAACGATGCATTTAAAACTAGCGACGTCATGCTGTGTTAATATTACACTTACAGTGCTCAACCAGACGGGGTTTTCTAGGAGCTACACATAATAAATATTTGTTCTTGTTTATCATCTATACTTATTAGATATACATATATGATATTTCGATGTTCTCAGACTACAAACATAAGAACATTGAGTGGACGAGTTAAACGGTTGGAAATAAAAATGTAAGTATTGGCATGAAAATCAATTAAGATGTATATCTTTCCTCTGGTCACGAAACAAAACAGATGTGTCTTTCTCGCTATATTCGTGCCACCTTGCCATAAGACAGACCAATGGTAATAGTCTGTCAGAAATGCATAAAAAGAAATCAGTTTATTTTCATAACATTGGATTGCAATGAGTTTTTTTTCTTTTTATTCTACAAGGACATTAAGTGTAATAAAACAAGGAGTAAGAAGCTTTATGACCCTTAAACTAAGATATACGAATATCCCTACTAGATGAATATCTGTCCCATGATAAATTAGATTAATTCATCGAGAATAGCAGTATTGCGCAAATTTAATGTCCCGTTACAAATATTAAAACCATATTATAATGATTTTAAACCGTATGTCTAGAATCCTTCGTTTAATTTAGATCGAAATCCATAACATTATTTTGATTCCGGAAAATGTTTAAAATTGTAAGGCCGACATTTAAGTATAATTAAGAAAGTATTAAAATTCAACTAGTCTTTGTTAATTGATATCTAATTAACAAAGATTAATTGAATTTCAATGTCTTCATAATGTGGGTACAACCTCCGATTTAGAAAACTCACATATTTCAGATTTACATTGACATTGATCCATTGTTCAAATTCAATGCAAATCTGAAATATGTGATTTTTTAAATGGGAGGTTGTACACACATTATTCACCCTAAACACCCCTTAAATGCTTTGAAGAAACTGCAATTTGGTGACTATTGCTTAATCAATTTTTATAATAGTTAATTTTAATTAACTATTATAAGAATTAATTAATCACAAAAAACACACAAAAAACGGAGGAATCTGGATTTTCACAGAAGACGTAAACCTCTTTTTACATCCTTAGCAGATATTAACTAAAACAAACTATAGTCCACATTACCCACTGGCACGCCTTACAAGTTTATTGGCAATGATAGGTTCATTAATTTATAAGTGGATTATATTAATACAATTAAATAAACATATACACATACCTGCCTTTATACACAACCATTTTACCCATTTTATATAAGAAGACATGAAACTAAATATACTCAACATTACCCACTGTTACGCCTAACAACTATATTAATAATGTTATGTTCATTTGTTATGCATTGTATCATAGTTATACAAATAAATAAACATATACACATAACGAACTTTATATACATCCTTTTACCCTCTTTGCATCAAACTAAATTAAACTTAATATAGTCAACATTACCACCATTACGCCTAACAGCTATTTTAATAAAGAAGTTTACGTATTATAGAATTAGATGATTTTCATGACAAAAAAATAAGCATATACACGTTTCTGACAGTATATACCCCGTTTTAACCCCTTTTGCATTAAACTAAATTAAACTAAATATAATCAATATTCCATCTCATTACGCTTAACAGCTGTTTTCATAATGATACGTACATTAGTATAACAGTGTACTATTTATATAAAGATATTTAAACATATACACATTCCTGACTTTATACACTACTCTGTCGTATCCTCTTTGCATGAAACTAAATTAAACTAAATATAATCAATATTCCATCTCATTACGCTTAACAGTTGTTTTTTATAATGATACATACATTAGTATAGCAGTGGACTAGTTATATACATATACATAAACATATACACATTCCTGACTTTATACCCCACTCTGTCGTATCCTCTTTGCATGAAACTAAATCAAACTAAATAGAATACATATTAATTACCATAACGCCAACCAGCTATGTTAATAATGATCGGTTTATTAGTTAACCTCTTTTGCATGAAACTAATTTTAAACTTAATATAGTCTGCATTAGTCTGCAGGTTCGAGTAGTTCTCAGATAGTCATGAACAGAATTTGTTTCTTACCAAAAGTCTCATTCTTCTGACTGGAACAGTACCAAATCTTTGCTAAGCGAACATTTACTTCTCTAAACATGATTGAATTCACCCCGATACATTTTAGTTAAGGATGTGCCATTAACAGGCCATGCTCTTTTGTGGTAGAAGAATGGGGACAAGTCAGCGCGGCTCCCTCGCTGACTGTACGATGTAATTCAGTAATACTTTTCTCATATTACCTTGAGTACCGCGTAACAGAATCTTAAATCTCGGTTTCCTTGGTAACAAGAGTAAATGGATACCTATATTAGCAAGCGCATTCTTCCCGAAGATAAGATTCGGACGCTCCAGCAGAGAATCGCAGTGCGTTTGAAGATCAAACGCCCAATTTACTCAGCAGAGGTCGTAAAGGATGAACTTATAACCCGACTAGTTGGAATACAGCCCTACAGGCGAATTTATAATAAGGATAACTCATTTGATTCCTGTAATAAGTGCAAGATGTAGGACGAAATCAATATTCTAAAATAAACGCATGCTGCTATTGTAAAAAATATTGAAAGATATCAAAAATGCGTAATATATTGTGTGATTTGCTTACAGATTAAATATAATAACACTCAAACTTTGTTTTTGTTTTTTATGGAAGTCGCCCCGGACAAGACATGCAGCCAGTTGATGTAAAGAGCGAAATAGAACGAAGCATTATTAATGCAAATACAATAGGTGCCTGTCTTTAAAAGTATAATGCTATAGGGAGTACAAAAACAATCAACAGGCAGAGAGTTTCGGAAGCATGCAGTTCTTAAAAAAGAAAGTACTTGAATAATAAGATGTATTACAACGAATTAAATGAACAAGTAATTGTTGAATACCATTAGACCAACGAGTCACATGATCTGAGGCAGATTTTTATAATTAAAAACTGTGTTCTGCGGCTACGGTAGTCAAATGACATCCCGTAGCTGCAATCAGTCTTCCATGCTAGTCCCAGGCCATCTGGCCTTGTCATACGCAAGTTGTCGTAGGCAATGAAGTTGTTTCGCTGTACGTAGTGGTCCTAGTCCCGCCTGCTTGAGGTCAGCATGCAGTATGCCCAGCAGATTTGTGCAGTACTGTCCTAGTCGCGGTTGGTAGGCTTGTGAGCAAGTAACGGCAAAGTCTAGTGCCCTCTGTGCGGGAGTGTCAGGGTCCATTCGTAGGACATGGCCTAACATAGACCATCTTTTTTCAGCGACCTTTGTGGAGAGGGGTTTTTCGTTGCAAAACTCGTATAGTGCCTTGTTACTGATAAGGTTTTTCGGCCAGAAGTGACCTGTGATGGAACGGAGGTGCCTGCGGTGGCACGCATCTAGCTTGGTAAGAAAGTAAAGAATGCATGAGATTATTGTGAATGACATGTCATAATAGTACTTATAGAATAGACTGAGACATCACCTCTCTGAGAAAGAAGAATCAGATTAGAAGCAAGAGTGGGATCAAGCTAATAAGAGATACGCTTTAGAAACCCATCAACAACCCTCAAATAGGACCGAGATTCACTAGCCGATATAGGAAAATAGTACGTCATACAATATCTGAAAGTAGATTTATAGAGAAAGCGAATAACCTCATGTATAAAAAAGTGTCTTAACGCGTTTAATTTGACCTGGTGTAATAGCTTGTTAACAATAGCTATTTTGAAGCGATACGGACACCCGTTTTTGAAATTTAAAAGACTAGAATTTAAGCTGGTTGGGTTTTTATAGATGGGTCAATAAAAATATCTAGGAATGGATTTTATTATTTACGTTCAGTTCTAGGGTGAATGTAAGAACAGAGATTTCTTGGAAAAGGTCTTGAAGTTTGTGTTTTTTTTTTCTATCAGCTACAACAAAAATATCGGCGACATAGCGTACGTAAATAGAGGGTATTTTAATGTAATTACATATTTTGTTTTTCCAAGTTTGACATATAGAATTTACTAAGAAGCGAACCGAGAACCGAACCCATTTAAACTTCGTCTATTTGTAGTGTAAATGTTTTTCGCTGAAGTCATAAAAAGCTACTTCGGTGGTGCAGATTAATAGTAGCTTTTTCAGTATTTTGTAATTAATTTTAAGTGGCGGGAAAGATGGGTTATTGTATATATTATTGAGTATTATGTCTAAACTCATAACATTCCAAATGTTTAAAAGGCATTCTATGCGAGGTGTTCGAAAGGAATGTTACTATAATACCTAGTTAATTATTTCGTTATTATTATACATATTTTTGAACAATATTTAGTTATTGGTTGATTTGATGTAATTCTCTATTGGAAATGCACCTCTTATTATTTATAGTAGTAATTATGTAATTGAATCAAGTAATCTCTCTTCTTCTCTCTCTCTCTCTCTCTCTCTCTCTCTCTCTCTCTATATATATATATATATATATATATATATATATATATATATATATATATATATATATACATATATATATAGTCTAAAGAAGCTTTGGGTTATTTTAAACAAAAAGACAAAAAAAAAAAAGACAAAAAAAAAAGAAGGAAAATGCAGTTTAAATTCCCAGAGAAACTAACTAAATCCAAAATAGTGTAAACTTAACATTTGTTGGAAAATTCATAAATAAATAATATATAATAGTAAGTAAATGAAATAAAAAGGGGGATTAAGTATCTAACAGTGAAACAAAAGCAGGAGACCTTAACGTAAGCATCTAATATTAACACGGGGATTTTCAGCTGTTTACCATGTAACTGTTTCGGAGATTTAAAAAAAGGACAGTTATATTCATGGCTCTCCAATGGTACAGATAAAACTACCATTTCCCCAATAATCAAGTGTCGAAATAATTCAGCTTAAAATGTTACTTATATATACATAAATAAATAATAAAATAATAATAATAATAATAATAATAATAATAATAATAATAATAATAATAATAATATACTACCCTTAAGACTACCGTGTGATATGGTAATTTGCATATCAAATAAAATTCTTTATAGCAATAGTAATACTAGTAATAATAATAATAATAATAATAATAATAATAATAATAATAATAATAATAATAATAATAATAATAATAATAATAATAATAATAATAATAAAATACTATCTAAACACTACACCTACGAACCATTCTACGATATGGTAGCTAGAATTAAGGTTGCAGTAAAAAAAAAAAGCTTTAGTACCTTATATATATATATATATATATATATATATATATATATATATATATATATATATATATATATATATGTATACACATATTGTTTATAACTCAGAAGAATACAACATTTATGACATAATCACTATTATATAATCATGTTAAATGATTAA
Source organism: Sepiola atlantica (assembly GCA_963556195.1). Taxonomy (NCBI): domain Eukaryota; kingdom Metazoa; phylum Mollusca; class Cephalopoda; order Sepiida; family Sepiolidae; genus Sepiola; species Sepiola atlantica. Next base: position 12,664,806 of record OY744528.1, on the reverse strand, counting down.
ACATAAACACAAATTAATGTGTACATATCTTTCAGTAATTTTTAATAAAAGTCACCTTTCAAGTACACAAAACAATGATAACTATTTCATTTAATTACAGGTCAACATTAAAAATGCAACTATGAAGCTCTTAATTTTATGTTTAATGCTTTAAGGATTTTGCATGATTTTTAATAATTGAGCACTCTTTTGTATTTCTTTTTACTAAACTCATGAATATATATATATATATATATATATATATATAATATTTATAAATAAATATTGATTATTCATTATCTACAGACATCGATGGATCATGCTTATGTAATCTTCAGTGCAGGAAGCTTATTCCCGACGATCAACGGGCGCGAACTTCGACCACAAATCGCCACTGATTCGCAAGTCAGGAGAGTTACCAGTTGGCAACCAGAAATCAGCTCAGTATTTAACTTTGTAAAGACCAAGTCGGCGAGTATTCACAGCAAGCGGCGAAGTGTGATCTAACAACAACAAATCGTGTTGGATTATATATATATATATATATATATATATATATATATATATATATATATATATATATATATATATATATATATTATTAGAAGCCCCCTTTGCTAAGGCCGGGCACTCTGAGTGAGTTTAATAACAAGCAGTACTAATAGCTTATTGCGAGACCAACACAGTTTGTTGTTGTAGATCAATTTCGCTGCTCGTTGTAAAATACACGCCGACTCGGTATTTGCAAATTTAAATTCCTCCTTAATTATTAGCTAATTTGCGGTGGCCAACGAATCAGTGCCGATTTGTGATCGGAGTTCGAGCCCGCCGACCGTCGGAAATTAACTTCCTGCACTGAAGATTGCGTAAGTATGAAACATCGATGTCTGTAATAATAAATAATTTATATTTATTTATAAATGTTATTATATATATATATATATATATATATATATATACACCATAATAATAATTCCTAATAGTAAGAGGTGGAACCCAAAAAGGAGATAGAAAAAACAGAAAAGATAAGCGAGATATAGGAAGAGAGAGAGAGAGAGGGAGAGAGAGAGAGAGAGAGAGTTGGAGAGAGAGAGGTGGAGAATGCGCAGAGAGAGATTCCAAAGTACATATAACAAATACTGACTCAACATTCTCTTCTTATTAAATTACTGTAAACTGCTCCGGGTGAACACCGTGTATTATGTCTACAGTATTTGTTTCGGGGTGTGAGTTGGGTGATAAACAATTAAACCTCTGTAATTGCACTGAGTGTGTTTTTGTATTTGATGTACTATTAGAAAGCCCTTTTGATGTTTACCGGTTCAACGTCTTCTCGTGAAGCGATCGGCCGGCTCGTTCAGGTCGCGGACCTCATTATATCGACAATTTTCTTGATTGGCTCCATTTAGTGCTTCTCCTTTTCGACAAACACTTCGCTAATTATTGGTTAAATGGCGCACACGGAATACAGATCGATTACGTTAGCGCTTTTAAAAATAAGCTCCTGCCCCTTTTCCCGTTTTAAATGCGTTGGTTTTCAAACTTTTCAACCTTCACACGTTCAAGCGATATGCTACTATGACGTAATAACACTGATAGAATTAACATATGAGTGGAAGTCAAAAGACAACGCAATAGAAAGCGTAGGCCGAATTGGCAATTTCTTAGCTATAACTGAGTTTAGTATCATATTCCATGAAAAATGCCAGTATACTGAAATCATATTCCCTTAATAGGGTTAATATGAAAATTCATATACACTAAATGTATAAAAGCAAGGAAATTCCCAAAATGTTTACACTTTTATTGTCATTAAGGGTATGACTACATATCAACCAAACCATTTAATTATCACATCACTATGCATGAGTGGATGAAGTGTGTGAGGTGCGCTGAAGAAAAACTCCTACCAGTAAAATACATATCCCTGTTGTGCTCGCATACCCTTAATGACAATATTAGTTTAGAAATTTGGGAATTTCCTTTCTTTTGTACATTTAGTGTATATGAATGTTCATCTTAACCCTATTAATGGCGTATGATTTCAGTATACTAGCATTTATCATGGAATGTCACTACTTTTGTATAGGCTATGTCTCAATACAATGGTCATTTTAAAGGTTTTTTGAATTTTCTGGAAAACTAAGGTATATGGTAAACTGACTCGACAGGACACGTGTTTCTTGCTCACAATCGTCATCAGCACAGCTAACTTAGACAAAGATCGTACCTTTGATATTGATGTCTATAGCCTGGCATTTTAACTCTGACCCATGACGCTTTGTCTAGAAATATTATAGGTTTTCATTACCTAAATATTTAATGTATATAATGTACGTATAAAACTAATAAAAACATATATATTAACGAATAATACGCCCTATGAAGTAAAGCGCGACTACTAATGCTAATTTATGCATGAATATGTATCACTTAGGAAGTGACAATCGAAATAGTAGTAAGGAAAGTAACAAGCGCTACTATCACCAATAAAAACAATTACATAACATACATTAAATAGTTAGGTGATAAAAACTGTACATATCTTGAGGCAAAGCGTCATGATCCGGAGGTAAAACGCCAGACTATAATCATCAATATCGAAAGTTCGAGCATTGTCTAAGTTAGCCATGCTGATGCCGGCTGTGAGTTAGAAACACTTGTCCATGAATTCAGTTCATATACTTATAAAATTTATATATATATATATATATATATATATATATATATATATATATATATATATATATACATACATATATTTATATATATACACATATTTATATATATAAATATATATATATATATAAATATATATATATATATATATATATTTATATATATATATATATAATTTGGCAGTGTTCGCACCCATTATTTATTCAAATATATCATTTGAAAATATAGAATTACGTCAGTGATTTTATTTTTGATATCGAAATTATAATTATTATTTCTGATAAACAAAATAACACGCACTCGTCGTTGACATTTTATTATAGAGTGGAATATTTGTTTTCAAATTCGTATCAGGTAGCAGGGTATGTCTGAGTTGGTTGTTTGGCATGCTTTTTTGCTCTCTCGTTTCCCATCAACCGTTGAAATGGTTTCGCCGGAGACAACAATAAAGTCACATATTCTCCGACCCAATTTGGCGTGACGGAATGGAAGTTCATCTTTTGCTTCATAGAGAACTAAGTGCACATTGCTCTTTATTATAGATTAGAGTATATAAACTTGATATATCTAACGCACCTCAAACAAACTACATGCGGCTGAAAGCAGTTTCTCAAATTAATTCTTCCACGAATAGATGACGTCAAACCGACAGCTGTTGTCGACTTCTGTCAAGAGATACTTGACACTTTATCGTGGTTAAATCTTGTCAACAAAGCGCCACCTAGTGATTGAAGATTTGTGGCATGATTGACTGGCCGCTGTCAATTTCTTCTAAGTGAGTAACACATTTTTGTTACTATACTCTAAAGAGGTGTGGTTGCTATGCAGATACTACATTGCCATGGTGATCAGACACATCTTATTCTAAACTTAGACGTACCCATATTACTAGCATGCTAGCTACTTTAATTATATATAAATAAATATATATTTATTTATATTTATATATACATGCATGAAAAATAATCGACACTCATCATCATTATTAATATAGACTGCTGTCAGAGAGATACGAAAGGCAAGATAATATTGGTTGTTTCCCTCGATGATAAATTAGATATTTAAACAGTTAGGAGTGAAGAGTTGAATCCCGAGGTGTAGAGAGTTCACTTACATTCAGCAGATATCACATGATTGCGTACGAAAATCATAGCTCTTCAATCGGCGCTTCTATACTTACACTGTAATCCGACATCTGCTGAATGTAAGTGAAGTCTCAATGTAAAGATTGTAAAGTGGCAACACCTCGAATTCGTTTTACCCAATGAGCAATGCATTAAAAGCTGGTGACAAATGGTGATTTTCTTACAAGAGATGTGCCCAAGAAGGAAAGGCGACTAGTCATGCACCGATATACAGTTTCGCTGTATCACACCTCTTTAGTGCGGCTAGAAAAGCAAATGTCTGAATCCGGGATCGAAACTCAACTGTCGGCGCTTCTACCCCTACGCTATCACCCGAGAGCGTAGGTGTAGAATATATATATATATATATATATATATATATATATATATATGGTGGTTATTTATTCGATTTTTAGTATTGCCACTTTTAGCGTATCGAGATGATATTAGTGTAAAACCTTCTAGTATAGTCAGCGGCGCGGATATGGCTTTTTAGACTAGCTAAACTTTTACAAATCATACTGCAGGATTGGAAGGTGTTGTGATTATCGGAAGGGATGCCATAATTGAAGCCTAACGAATTATGTGTTCGCATACGAGACTCGGTACTTAGAACAACAGCTCGCTCCAACACTCCGATGTAAAGCTCTCCCAACAGCTGTATAGCAAATGCGGTAGACAATTCTTTAATATATATATATATATATATATATATATATATATATATATATATATATATATATATATATATATAGTAAGCTATGAAAATATAGTTATGGCAATTAAGCTATGCAGAGGCTCCCGCGTTTCATCCCCGGGGAGAAACTTCAGGCTAAAATACATGGACTTAGGGTTAGGGTTTAGTCTAAAGACTCCCCCCCCCCCGGGGATGAAACGCGGGAGCTTCTGTGTAGCTTAATTGCCATAAATATATTTTCATAGCTTACTACATAGATCTACTTACATATCGAGCACTGTTGAAGTAAATACTGAAAATTGATACATAATAAAGTATATCTCCTCATAAAATTTTATGTGGATACCTGAAATACTAATATATATATATATATATATATATATATATGTTTATATGAAGAGTTCGAATGCAAAACGCGATAAACGTTTTTTAAAAATCACGAAACTGTGCATACAAAATGTGTTGCATTTCAATACACGACGACACCTCAACACTATGTGTTACATGCTATGATACCGAAAGAATTTCTTTTTGATTACAATTAAAATCAGTTTTAATTCTGAAGTCTAGATTTAATATACTCGTTGTTTTATTGTTTAAAGTCTCAATTTAAACGAATTCGAGTTATCACGTTTTGCATTCGAACTCTTCATATATATATATATATATATATATATATATGTATATATAAATATGTATATATATATAAATATATATATGTATATTTATTTATATATATATATATATATATATATATATATATATATATATATATACACGACGCAGAGTCACTAATGGGCTTCTACCCGCAACTTCAACAAATATCACAACTGTATAAAATTCCCCACAGAACATTCTACAACGCACATCTCATTTTTAGACGTCCTTGTAAACATCACAAACAATCACAGCACCACTTCAAATCAAATCCACCGTCGGATATAGTGACTTTCATTTTGAGAGCTGCAACCCTATTACCATAAAATGATCCATCATCTACAGGCAATGCCTGCGCATCAACATTCCAGTAAGAATTTCACACAAAAGGAGTTGTAATCATGATATCTTGATTTCACTATTTATAAGCACACATACATTTGGTACAACACTGTTCTTCTCGAGCAATTGGTTTTATTTGCCATTAGACGCGTATTCTTCTAGAATATATATATATATATATATATATATATATATATATATATATATATATATATATATATATATATATATATATATATATATATATATTACAACTAAAGTATAAAAATCCAACGGTATTAATAAAAATGGAAAAAGGGAGAACTGAAACACAACGTTTCGCCCAACTGTTGCGTGGGCTTTTTCAAGAAGTAAATCATTTTTTTAGCTTTCACTCTCGACAAAGCCCACGCAAGTTTGGCGAAACGTTGTTTCTTATGTCTTATCGTTTATACATTTTTGTTTATTTTTCTTCAGTGTTAAGACTTAGCAATTAAAGGCCCCGCTCTAGAGCTAACCATGTTCTCAAATACATAGATATTCGAGGGTTCAACTTTAGTTCTTCTTTATTTCTCAAACGTTGAGTAAATAAGGAAGAAAAGAACATCCATTTTCCTCTCCCCAATTGCCTCGTTTTCTATTTTGTAGTATATCTTTCTTGTGGTCTCATGGTCCTGTCGGCTTCCAGGAGAAGCATTCATCTAGTCTGCTTCAATATCCAGCTAAGTGATGTTACTTGAGGTAAAATAACTAGGAATAAGTGCACCATTAGTCGTATGAGCAAGTGTATAGCCGCGTCGAGTGATCTCATTTGGGCTTCGCATTTCGAATATTTGTTAAGAGTTTTCTTGTAGAGTGACTTATCTTCATATCAGGTTGATCTGGAAAAGCCTTGTACAGAGAAACCGTATCAACATGAGGAGGGTGTCTTGTAGGTAATTCAAACTATGTAGGTGTGTGGGTCCTGAAATTATATTTAAAATGGATTGCTTATTCAATAGCAATATACAATAGATTGTCTCCTTTCCATATAAGTCTGTTTCATGTTGGTTTATGCTCCTGTCATAGTGGTTAAGGTTCACCGTTTTATTAAGATGATATACCACGCAAATAAGTGGCAACGCCGATAAAGTTCTGCCTTTATACAGCACATGGTAAACATCCTAGTTCAAACCTATGTCATATTCACTACATTTAAAGAGTCGAATAAAGCCGGCAGATATTGCGCATACAAGTCGCTCAAAGACCGTTACGATACAGCTTTCTAATCAATCAAAAATAGCTTTTTTATATATTTTAGTGAAGTTTGATGAAACATCCGCTCTGAGTACGTGTTTTGAATGATGAATAAATATTTGACTATTAAATAGTATTCTAAAATATTACAATGTAAATAATACAACTAGTAGAATCGCAAATGTCAGTATAGTGTCAATATAAACCTCGTGAATTATTTAATATCGTTATTTGTGTTTACATATGTAGAATATATATAATATACTCAATTATTAATTCAATATTTTAAAACTTTATAACATACAAAATAAATATTTTCTATGGTTGTTACCTTTGTGTGTATACGCATAATCGTGAGATAGTCTGACTGTGTATATGTGTGAATTTATGTATACGTGTGCGTATTCTGTATTTGAGTCATGATGGCAACCGTTGCTGTCCAATTGATTTCACGAGTTTCCACTGTGCCTTGAGATGCCAGACAGAACTAACTAATAAACGGCTTCAGATTGTTGCGATATCGATCTCCCAGTTTTCACAGATGGAAACTTTAAACGGGTTTAGCGTCAACATCGTTTGACGCACGTCACGCAAAGAACAGACAACAAATAGAAGTCTAACCAATAACCAATGGCCAACCATTTACAAAGATAGACTTAATTAAGAATTCGGAGGTCACTGAACGGAATATGGAAAAATAATGGGAGAAAAAGAAGATTAATTTTTTTTGTAGAAAATAGCAAAGACGAAAGAGAAAACAACGAACAACAAACAATGGAATAAAAGTTGACGAAATGTGGCAAAAATGACAACACTAAGGAAATCTGATACAGAGAACGAGGAATAATGTTTTGTTTATTGTTAGCAGTTGGCGCTTCTATGAATTCAGTTTCCTTCTTTCAATTGCATTACCAATAGGAAATAGGTAAATGTGTGTTTTCCTAGTGTATAAATCAATGTTTAATGTGGTTTTCAGTATATATTAAAATCTATTGTATTTCAATTAGATATAAACATTTATTATGAAATTATAATGTATGTATATTTATTTAGTAATGATCAGTACGGGCAAATCGCCTGATGATTTTGCTCGCGAATGAAGCACAAGGGTTCCTCTGCAGCTTACTTGCTATAATGATTTATATATATATATATATATATATATATATATATATATATATATATATATAGAGAGAGAGAGAGAGAGAGAGAGAGAGAGTGACTTTAATAACAAGCAGTTCAAATTGCTACATGCACGATCCGAACGCCGTTCGTAGATCACTCTAAAACTGCTTGGGTAAATCTAGCCGCCGACTCGCTATTTACATTTAAATTCCTCTCTATTTACTAACTAATTGGCTAAGGCCGATGGAATAAGACTCTCGAGTGGCGATTTGTGATCGGGGTTCGCGCCCACAGACCGTTGAGAATTAGTTCCTACACTGAAGATTGCATTAACATGAAACATCGATGTCTGTAGGTATTAACATATTTAATAAATATATATATATATATTTATAAATATTATATATACATATATATATATATATATATAATATTTATAAATATATATATATATATATATATATATATATAGTTATTAATTTTTTTACGTACATACTTTCACTTTAATGTACGTATAAAATTAACTGATGGGTACATTTTTTTTCTTTCACCCATTCGAATTCGATAATCCATGATTTTAATTCGCTCTTCAACCATTCTATTTTAGTCAACGTGAGATCTTGAAAATGTGTCGACTCGAAAGTCTCGATTTCACCACCATTTTTTTTCTCCTCCATCCTATTTTTTTTATTTTTTCATATTTTAACCGATTTACTAAAATAAGGAAGGACTAATTTATTTCTCGCTTTAGTATTATAGGCCTATCCGTCATTGGTAATTATGGCTACCTCGCCATTATAATTAAAATCAATTTAAAAATGTTGTACCTATACAAACTTATTAAAAAATATATATACAGGACCGGCACGACAGTTATGAAATTGGGTGGGAGGGGGGGGGCTTCTCCTAAAAAGGAGGGGGCAGTTAAACACATGCATGCGGCCCCCGGTGCCGCTGTCCATGTTATATATATATATATATATATATATACATATATATATATATGTGTATGTGTGTTAATTGAAAATACGTCCTATAAAGTTAATGGCGATTAAAATGTAATGTTAAGCTTCTTAGTAAGTGAATCAATCGAAATAGTAATACGTAAAAACAACGGACGCTACAATCACCAATAAAATAACGATTACATGAAATACATTATATATATATATATATATATATATATATATATATATATATATATTACCTACAGACACCAATGTTTTATGCTTACGCAATCTTCAGTAAAGGTAGCTATTTCCCGACGGTCGACGGGCGCGAACTCGGATTGCAAATCGCCACAGTCAAATGAGTTACCAGTTGGCCACCAGAAATTAGCTCAGAATTAAGGAGGCATTTAACGTTGTAAATACCAAGTTGGCGAGTATTCCCAGCAAGCGGCGAAGAGTGATCCACAACAACAACAAATCGTGTTGGATCTCGCAATAGTAGCTTCATATATATATATAAATATATATATATATATATATATGTATATATGTATATATATATATATATATATATATATATGTGTGTATATATATATATATATATGTATATATATTGAGTTTTATATCATCACGATAGATTATTATTAAACGATAATTCAATTATTGTTAATTTAATTCAACATTTAAATAGCATATATATATATATATATATATATATATATATATATATATATATATATACATTTTAATGTTTAAGAAATATTATACTTTTTACTTTCCTCAATTTTATAAAGGTCAACATTTCTGTATATATATTTACTAAGAAGTTTCTTAAAATAGCAATATAAAATTGTGCATATTCAGCTTGGTTCCTGTACATACGAAGTCTGTCTAAACAGTATCCGATTTTTTCCGTGCTATATATAGACACTTGGGTAACGCCACTCAACATAGTGAAGGAAGACACCTTCATGCATATGTGTGTATTTTATCACCACCCACTTACGCTTTATTAGCTTCCTGTGAAATGCTACACACCGTGTTCGTCGGATTACCTATTCGTCATGATGACTGAACGTGTTGAAGAAAAGTACCGCATCAATTTTTGTCAAAAGCTTGGGAATTCTTAAAGCAAAAAAAATCGTAAGATTCAGCAGGTGTTTGGAGAAGATGAGATGGGTGAAACACAAATTAAGGACTAATTCAACCGATTTAAAAATAGCCGCACATCAACGAAGAGTGAACATCGTTTTGGCTGGCCCCAAACGGATCGAAGTGCAGCTGTTGTTGAGAGGGTACGAACTGTTGTGATGGATGAGCGGAGGAAGGAGTAAGTAAAGATTCACCACAAGGACATTTGTGTGATGATTTGAACATGCACATACTGGCTGCGAAATTTGTTCTCAAGTTGTTGTTGCAGGAACAAAAGGACCTCTGTTTTCAAGTTGCACAGCATCTACTGGAAACCGCCAACACTGACCCTGGGTTTCTGAACACCGTGATAACTGGATAAAGGGAAAAGTATAAATTGTAGGAGGCAGGTTAAGAATGACGATTAGAATAAGTGAAAAAAAGAACCTTAAAAAGAGGCAGAAGAAACAAGCCGTGCATGCGTGGTCCCATTCTCTATGTGACTCGATGTGGCGAGTGTAAAATGCAATAAATTTGGGCAATTGCCTCTACATTTTGGCCAAGTTTAAAAACAATTGAATTGATGGATCAAACGTTATGAGAGGAAAGGGTTATTTTTTCCAATTTTGGGGGCTTTTTACCCCCTGGGGGCGCAAACCAGATTTTTTCCAAGGTCAGCGATACTTATATTCTATTAGGTACAATTGCCTCTACATTTTGGCCAAGTTTCAGAGAAATTTAATGGATGGATGAAAAGGTATGGGGCAAAAAAATGTCATTTTTTGCCATTTCGAGGCCTTTTGACCCACTGGGGGGCTGACCAGATTTTTTTTTCAAAAATCGGAGAATGTCACTTTCTAACCTGACCAAAGTTACGACTTCGTGCAAAATTTCAGAGAAATTCAATGGATGGTTGCGGAGAATGCCCGAAAACATAGGTCCCCCGATTTTGATTAATCGGGGGACCAAATATTAGAAGAACAACTAAACTGTAAAATAAGAGAGGAAGATTAAATATGAAAGAATAACAAGAAAACTAAAAGAAATGTAAATAAAAGAAATACTTTAAAAGAATAGAACGTATGAGAGAAAAAGGAAAAGAAGAAAAAAGAAAAGAAGAAGAAGAAAAAAGAAAGAAGAAACATTTTTTTTTAAAAGAGAAGAATATAAAAGATGATGAAATTTTGTTTTTAAAAGACAAAAGTACTATATAATAATATAAAAGAATAAAAAATGTAAGAGGAGAAGTAGAAGAAGAAGAAGAAGAAGAAAAAGGAAAAAAAGAGAAGAATATAAAAGATTATGAAAAAAGAAAAAAGAAGAAAGACAATGGGAGAATATAAAAGAAGAAACATATGAGAGAAGAAGTAGAAGAATAATAGGTACTTCTCCAGATGTGGCCCCTAATTTCCGTGACTGCTCGGAGGCAACGATCGGACAGGTCGCGGAAGCGCCCGAGAGCTGCCGAGACGAAATCGAGGCTTAAGCAAAACTGAAAGTCGTAAAAATGGAAGAGTGGCAGACGACAATATAAGACGAAGAATACAAAAGAAAAAGATACATATATTTAAAAAAAAAAAAAATTGAACAAACCATAGCTGGAGAACTATAAATAAACTTTTTCATATATTTTATCGTGGGCCAAATGAACCATTTTAAATTTTTTTTGTCTTTTTTTACATAAATCAAAGAAGTAAATGCTATTTCTTATACGATATTGAGGCAACTTTTTTTTTGTCTTTTTTTGTCTTTTTTTTACATAAAACAAAGAAGTATGTTATTTTTTTTAGGATATTTAGGAAAGTTTTTTTTGTATATATATATTTTTTTTGGGGGGGGGGATTTAATATATTTTCTCGTCGTGGGTCAGGGTTTACGGATACGTTTGCGGCCAGTTCGAAAGGTCTTCCTACCGCTTGTTTAGTTGTGCTGAACGCAGATGATTGGCAGCAACCTGGTCGGTCAGCACTGCTTCAGCCTCGTTTTCGACTCGGCAGCTCTCGAGCGCTTCCGCGACCTGCACGATCGTTGCCGCCGAGCAGCCACGGAAATTAGGCGTAGAAGAAGAGGAAGAAAAAGAAAATGAATTATTAAAAAACGAACGAAAGAAAAAGAAATGAAAGAAGACACAAAAGAAGACTAACAGAACAAGTACAACATAGAATGCATGAGGGAGAGGCTCACGACAATTTTGAGAAAAAAGAATCAGAAACTTGAGAATAGAGTCTAAAAGTTCAATTTATAGATTTCCTGTTGCCGATCATGCTCAATAAGCATTGTTTATTTCAGAAGCTGGGTGCTTGATAGGGTGGGGTGTCAAATTTGGCAAGTTAGAAGGACGTGTGTCATTAACGAATAGAAAGTCCGTTTTAATTATGTACAATAAATTGAGCAGCCAAGTTCAAGAGAATTGGAAGCTTTGAAGATAATTGGAAACAAAAAAAAGAAAGATTAAAACTCACCCTTCTCTCTTTGGTTCATCTCTTATTAATCTTATTCTTGTTCCTTTCCTTCTTCTTCTCTTGCTTATTCCATATTTGCTCTTTTATATAATCTATGTGCCCACCCCCTTTTTCGATCGCTCTATTTATGTGTTGTTCTTCTCTCATTATTTTCTAATTATCTTTCTTTATCAGTTTTCTTCTCTCTTTTTTATTTCTTATTCACCCACTTTCTCTCATTCAGTCTCTATACCCATTTCTCTATTTGTGACGTGGCTCTTTGCTTACATAAAATATTGACGTCGGTCGCATCTTTGTAAAATATCAAAAGGCACGCTGACTATTTAATGTTATAATGTGGCAAAAAAGAAAATTGACAAACCTGCATGTTATAGATGATTGAGAATGTAACCTCCTATTTAAAAAGTGCTAAAGCCAACATCAAGAGTTTCTGAATTAAAAAAAGAGAATCAGGGTTTCCAAACAAAGACTATTTATATATTAACAAATGTATAGTAATGAGAAAGATATTTTGAGTGAGTCAATTTTTAGTAGAGAACAGTTAAAAGTTCTCTAGTTTGTAGTATGTTCGCAAAGTTGAAGTGAATAGATGTGCCTATATTTGTTTTCAGTCAGTGTGATTAGGTGTGTGATTATGTGTGTGCGAGTAACACGCATTGTAGTATTGTGTATTCATCTGCTTATCTTTAACTTGATGGTTAGTGAATATATGAGTATCTATGTGAGTGAGTTGTGTAGTCATGTGTTTATTCATCCTTTGTCAGTGTGTAAACATATATGCGTGTATGAGTTCAGGAAACATTGTACGCATGCGGTCTTACACTCTGTTTAAATATACTGCCGTTTTTTTAGTGACTGAATATGTGGGTGCGTAACTGGTGTAGTTGTTTGCTCATGTGTTCAAACGTTCAGTAGTACGTGTGCTTCCTCTGGTATCGAAGGGCTAAGTGAGTGAGAGCGATGCCATACTGAGTTATGTATTGTTTAGGGCGTAGTTCGACTGTGTGTCCTGTTGATTTTGTTGTCTTTCTTATTTGGGAGTTGACATTTAACACGTTTCGAACGAACCAGAATCATTTTCATTTGCCGGAAATGTTGAGTTCGCAGACATATGTGAAATCGCATTTTCTTTATTTCGGGCACGGTTAAATCGAAAGAGTAAACTAAACGACAGTTGCTTATACAAGCTAATAACAAGGTACCTTCGGCCGCATCACATATTTTCCTCTAAACATTTACTTTATTAATTATTGTATTAGCTTTTCACTTTATTCCCTAATTTCTACTTTGCTCTATTTCTGTTGTGCAATAGGGCAGTCTTCTTTACAACCGACCAAATCGTATTAAGTATCAGGTCAATGCAAAATCATAACCGCTTGAAGTGTTGTGTTTTAAAAGATAATTTTAACACATGCTTTGTAGTTTTTTTTATAACTTTAACATATATAAGAATGTATGTTTTCTTAATAATAATTTGTAGCTTTTGTCAGATAGAAAATATGTTAAAACATAACAGACCCTCAATAGTTAATATGCCAAAACATGACTTCGCCATCTGATGCTGCATAAGTTTAAACTTGGACACAATCTCTCCGAAACGTCTGCCAATATTAATAGAGCATGGGGAGATGGATCCACAAACCATCGGACATTACGAAAGTTGTTCGAGAAATTCCGTAGTGGAGATGAGAGCATTTATGATGAAGAAAGTAGAGGACGGCCGTGTAATTTTGTACAATGAAAATTGCAAGCAATTGATGAGCAAACTCGATGTCAAGAAAATGTCTTAGATACTTGTGTCAGCACTGCAACACTTTCACATCATCTACAGACTATTGCAAAGGTCAACAACATTTCCATCAATAAATGTATGTTTCTGAAATCGGTCATTATTTTTGTAACGATCGAATAACATCAGAGCCAGAAAGTAAAGATTTCGATCAAACATTTCTACTTCATTTAAGCCGAGGCAGATCTCTCGACGGATGCGCCTTGACAATCGGAAGCTATGCTTGCTTCTCAGCCCATCGCAGGGGATATAGGACGCTTGACATAACCAAAATGCAATACTATCGGTTCTAGAAATATAAATAAACTCGTGAATTGAAAGAAAAGGTATTTTGGCTCTTTGAAAGCTTTTGTTCCAGGTGGATGTTGATGACGGAAAGGACCGACAACTACAGCGGTTTGCCCTAATCAGTCGCATCAAAGAATAGGGCAAACTTCCACTTTGCTAAACTTCACCGATGAAATATTTCTTTATATCATTCTCTTTTAATGTCATTGCTTCTCTTATATTCTACTTATTTATTCATGTTTTTTTTTAATATATCCCTTTATTCTTAATATCTATTTGTATTTTTTCTTTGTCTTTTAAACAAATATTTGAATAGTTTTAATGCAAAACGCGATAAACGCCATTTAAATAAAAACGTACGAAGCTATCACTACAAAAAGTGTAGCATTTCAACACTCGACCATACATAAACATCTTGTATTACATAATATGATACCAGCATAATTTCATTTTGCTTTCAATTAAAATAAGCTTTTAGTAGATGTCTGGATTTGATATATTTATTGTTAAAAACCTAAATTTAAACACATTGGATTTATCGCGTTTTGCATTCGAGCTCTTTATTTTTACGATTTTAAAAAAAAATTTTCCTACTCTCTCTTCTGTTCTTTCTTTCTATCACTATTTCTTTCATTTTTTGGGGGCTCTTTCATTTTCCGTCTTTTTACTCATCATTTTTCCTCATTTTGTTTCTCGTCTTATCTCTCTTTCCGTTCCTTATTTTCATCATTTCTCGCTATATTTTGTATTTTTATTGATTTTATTGATTTTCCTATACTTTCCACTTTTATATTTCTTATCTGTTATTCTTTTTCTTTCTCCCTTTTTTTCTTTTTTCATATTTCATGTCTTTGTTTTCATCTTTTTTTTTTCTTTTTTTCTCTTACTTTGTATTCTTCTACTTTTTCCCCCGTACTCAACTTTTGTTTATTTTTTAATTTTTTATCTTATATGTTTTACCTTTCTGTTTTTCTTCTTTTCATCTATCTTTTAATTTTTTTTTCCTTTCTTCCTTACTAACTCTTTTTTCTTTCTTTTTACTTTCTATCTTCCTTTCCTTTTTGGTCTCCGTTTCCTTCTTCAAATGTGTCTATCTTTATTTTTCTATCACTTTTCGTTCTTTTATTTATCTTTCAGTTTATTTCCTCTTTCTATTCTATCTTTCATTTGTATAGTTCCATATTCCTTTCATATTTTCATTTTTGTTTCTTTATTATTCTGGCTCTCATCTTTTTCCTTTTCTTTCTTTAACTCTTACTATTTTTCATCATTTATATTTTTTCCTTTCTTTTTTCTCTTCGTTTTTGTCTGTTGTCTTTCTATCTTCATTCTCTGTTTTCTATTTCCTTTTTGTAATCATGTGTCTATATCTTGCTTCCTCAATTCATTTCATAACCTCTCTCATTAATTATCTCACTTTCTCCTTCTATAATTTGATTAACCATTTCTTTCTTTCTCATTTTCTATATGTACCGTCTCATTTACCACTATTTTGCTCCGATTCTTTGTCCATATATTTCCTCCTTCCCTTTTTCGCATCTTTTCTATTTTCTTATTTTCTTTCCTTATTTCTATATTTTATTTATGTCTTTCCTTTTCATCTTATTTGTCTCACGTTCATCCTTCCTCTTTTTCTTTTTTTCCTTTCTATCTCTTATTTTTCTTCCTTTCTTCGTTTCTTTACTCTCTCCATCTTTTTTTTATCTGGCCTTACATTTTTCTATATTTCTTTATTCACTCATATCTACCCTATTTTGTAGTCTATTTTCTGTCAATATATTTATTCTCTTTCCTTTCCTCTCGCTTGTTCTTTCTTTCTATCTCTTTATTTCCTGTCTGTATTTCCTACTCTATGTTCTAGTTTTTCTTTCGTCACTTTCTTCATCTATTTTTCCTTCATTTCTAATACTTTCATTTATTCATCTTCTTTTCCACCTCCTCACTTTGTCTTTCTTTCTTTTATATCCATTTTCTTTCTGTCTTTCTTTCTTTCTTTCTTATTTCTCCTACGTTTTTCACTTTACTCGCGTTACCATTAATACTTTTTTGTTAATTATGGGTTTCCATTGAACAGACGTCTTTTCGAGCAGTGTTTTTTTTTTATTGACAGACGTCTATTTTCGAAACTCATGAGTAGAGTGATTACTTGACAGCAATTGCTGCCAGGCAAGTTACAATCACCGCCGTGAGGTTCGGTTCGGTTTTATTTCTGTCACAGAAAGTTTGATTCTCAAATGAAACAAACTCCGAAAATAAAAAGAATTTGAATCTTATGAAAATGTGTAAAATAACATAACGAAACTAATTTTTCATCGCATATTCTCGCCAACGTCAGAAAAACGATTAAAGTCAGGACATTATACTGAATACTAAGTTAAGCACGATTAAAGTCAGGAATACTAAGTTAAGCACCGGTTAACGTTTGGTATGAATTTGATACTATTATATTAAAAAGTATTTATCTAAATACATATACTGAACATGTGTTCGTCTACAGTCTCTCTTCATGTCTCATTATTTGTGTGAGTGTGTTATGAACGAACGTTTTCACGTACAGTAGAATGGAACTAGCTACCGAACCAGTAGCAAACACTCGCTTTGAAGCGAGCTGACAACAGAATATATTGTTGTTTGGAAGAAACAGCTTATCTTGTGGGCTTGTATATATATAACTCTCGGCTGTTTTACTGGTAGAATACCCCATTTCAGCCTCCAGACAATGTCGGGTCATCCAGGGCTTTTCTCTCGACGGCTTTTTTATTGCGTATCGGCCCCTTACTGATGTGAGACCCCATTATCTGGATCGCATTTCAATCTAACTGTTTAATCAAATAAAAACTGACTTTTCAACGACTTAGCGTCCGCGTGTCGTTTGATAATTCATTACATTAAGTAAGACAAATGAATTTCCAACTAGATAGAAAAATTACAGACTACGCTGACTTCAACAAGAAGCTGCATCATGACAGGAAATCAACGGACACAAAATAAATCTTCTCGCTTGCGTGTTCGACCTTATGACAAACGACGTCTTTCTCAAGGCTCTTCTGCAACCCAACTTGAAATGTCAGAGAATATACGGTGATCTAGATCTATTTATATCTAAATAAAACTAAATAAACAACAAAGACGATAGTATGAACCCTAGAGCAAATTATGGAATTGAGTTTTCTACATTTCTTCCAGTAACACAGGTAAATAAAAAAGTACGAATATGTAAACATCTCTACAATGGGTACTTCAGTCAGTCTGTTTCTCTCTCTTTGCATGGTTATCTACTAAGTTGTGTAAGTGAATGAACGTACATTTACTAAATTAATAACACACTTGATACAAATTAATATATATATATACATCAATCTATTCACAAACATCTGAATGTAATAGTATAATCATCATCATCATCATCATCATCATCATCATCATCATCATCATCATCATCATCATCGTCGTCGTCGTCATCGTCATCGTCATCGTCATCATCATCATCATCATCATCATCATCATCATCATCATCATCATCATCATCATCATCGTCGTCGTCGTCATCATCATCATCATCATCATCATCATCATCATCATCGTCCTCATCATCATCATCATCATCATCATCATCATCATCATCATCATCATCGTCCTCATCATCATCAGGGTATTTTTTAAATTTCACTCCTGGTAGAGGAACCCCATCTTTTGTTTCTTTCCACCTTGTTTTATCCTAAGCTAAGCCTGCCCAAATAGGGCCTAGATGACTATCGCGGTCGTCCATCCACAGGGTTTTTAGCCTTCCTCTAGGTCTTTTCCATTGCTTCAGGCCCCATTCTGTCGCTCTATATGCCCATCTGTTGTGTGTACATCTCGAAACGTGACCTTCTCATCTAAGTTTAGCCATTCGTATGGTAGTGATGATGTCGTTTACTCCAGTTTACTATCTCATGTAATAGTATAGATGATTGAAATATAAACATGATTGAAGAGTTGAGTCAAAAATATTTTGGTTGCAATAACTCAGTCAATGAGTGGCTGCTGCTGATTATGTAAGTATGGGCAGTTCAACGTGTGTATATTTTTATCTCACGAGTTCTTTAAATTAGTGATTATTTGAAGCGAAGCGTGTGTATGTGTGTTCAAACTTCTGAACGTCGTCATACTGGTATAATCGTAATAGATTTAAGAGAAGATCTGAGAAGGCTACCAATAGATTGGCGCCGACTATTTAACGGATCATTTTTATACTTTTGGTGTGACTACCTTTATGTGGTGTGTGTGTGCGTGTGTGCGTGTTTGTGTATATATAATTCTTTTGATGATAAACATTTTAATATTATCTACATACGTATACGTTTCATCCGTGCGGAATCATTAGTGTTGAAATGATCATTCACGGCATTACCACAATTCGAACCCAGGAACAAGAGACATATTTAAGTCCAATTCCGACAGCGCTAACCAATAAGACTACATTTAATAACATTAATAATAATAATAATAATAATAATAATAATAATAATAATATAACAACAACAACAACAATAATAATAACAATAATAATAACAATAATAATAATAATAATAATAATAATAATAATAATAATAATAATAATAATAATAATAGTAATGAAAATAATAGAAAACGTCTTAATTTAATCATTTTTAAATACAAAAATATACGCATCTTAGCAGGAAAGGTTGCTTATCTATAAGTTATTTTCTCGCCAAACTCTCTAGATATAGATAAGTGTTTATTATACTACAATAATTGTATACCTAGTGTTCTTTTTTACACGATAAAACATATAGTAAAACTCAAGCTGTATTCATCATGTTCACATTTTAATTCATGTTTATCCGTCATGACCGATGAGTACAATTTAGCATCTGCTACCATGGTTCAGCGCGTTAGATTACCGCTCACATATATCCCAGTATAATCCAGATCGTTATCGAGTTATAAGCGACTCAACCAGCTCTCCCACAAGAGTTTACTGATGAAATAGCTGACTAGCTGTTATAAAATAAAGACAAGCTGTTATAAAATGTAGATGATGCAACTATTTGGAAAACAAAATGTTATATATTGCATTAAATATAAGCGTGCATGACGTCATGCGATATCGGCCCCTTTGCTTAACATGTGTTTGCTGCACCCTGCAGCTGTAGACCATTGCAGGTGGGTTTTACAATATATTCCGCTCTTGTATAATACTAATGAGTGGCCACTTATCAATACAAATAAACTACTCGAGGATGAAGGTTAATGAGAGGGGTAAATTGATAGTTGAATACGTATAGATAATATGAAAGGATTAAAACCGCCACATACCACACACCGAAAACAATAGCTAACTCAGAAAGCAGTAACTCTTCCCTATGTGTTAGAAACGTCGCTCATAGAGATATAAGGGTTGAATAATAAATTAGAGGGAATCGAGACTGCTGAAAGTAAAGCCAAGCTCCATTTTATACTCTCTTGTTGTAGGGATTCGTGCATCTTCAACAGTATTCTAACTGATATAGTTTCCCTGGTGTCCGCTTTTGTAATATTATATTACCAGTTATTACATACGATCCGTATCTTAAAATATGACCTTTGTTAGAATTGGAGTTTCGTTGATCCATAAAATATGGATGCGGTTTTAATGTGTCTTTATTCAAATCGTGTAGGTTATCACCCGCTGTTTTATTGCTCGAAATCAGTCCTCACTAATCAATATAAACTTCAGTTTAGAAAGTGTATTCGATTTATGAATAGAAATTTCGCGTTATTATAAACTTAAAGTATTGTAAAACTAATCGATTAATCAATATGCTAGATGTATTTCTTTTACACGTTTCGCAGGGTTGGCTGCATGTTAGTGGTCATACCTATGACCTCACGGCCGCTATACTCTTTCGTCATTCTTAGTCAAAGGAAACATACTTTTGGAGAACCATGATGATACTCTGTCCTTATTCTGGTTTCCGGTGTTAGTTGTCTATTACTTGAAAATGCATTACTCAGAATACAAAACCAATACTGTTTAAATTTAATCCTGATGCATACTATTAACATGATTAGACATGTTGTTTTCATTAGTGCGTTACGATTTAAGAGGTTCCCGTGGTCGTACTCATGTAGTGATGTTTGAAATGAGGTGCAAATATAGTGTGATAAACGGCATTTTTCACATACGATTCAGTTATGCAAAGAAAGCGCAAAATTTCGTAATAAAATAAAGGATTATAGTTAAGGCTACGTGTCAGGATATGACGGCATAGGAAAGAAGTCTTAAATAACACGTAACGATGAAGAAAGAACAGTCATTCTCTAAGGCAAGAAAGCTGATTGGGTTGAGACGAATTTTTCAAAAATATGTTATCAACCTCAGCCGGGCAATGGGAATGTTACTTAATGTCTAACTCTAAATAGTTGTATTTTCGCTTATATTCAACCTGACATCTTGAATGCATTCGCTAAATAAGAGCATGTCAGAATTATTTTATTTTAGCAGTGCAGATGACTTTTTTCGAAATACTTTAAATCATTCTTGAGAATACTGGATTTGATTACGGAACACCTCAAATCATAATCAAAATGAAGTCTGAGCATTAATCCACGGCTTTCCCCAAGTAATTCTCTCTTTAAGAAAACAAATATTAACAAGCCGCGCGTGCGTAGTCGCCCTCTGTATGTGACTAGATATGGCGAGTGTTAAATGCAATACATTTGGGCAATTTGGGGTATTTTTGACACCCCTTTGACACCCTGGGGGCGCGAACCAGAATTTTCTGAGGTCAAGGATGCTCATTTTATATCGAGAAAAATTGCCACTACATTTTGGCCAAGTTTCAGAAAAATTGAATAGATGGATCAAACGTTATGGGAGAAAAGGGTCATTTTTGCAATTTGGGGGGCTTTTGACCCCCTGGGGTCGCGAACCAGATTTTTTCCAAGGTCAACAATACTGATTATCTATTAGGTACAATTGCCTTCACATTTTGGCCAAGTTTCAGAGAAATTGAATTGATGGATGAAAAGTTATGGGGAAAAAAATGTCATTTTTGCCATTTCGGAGCCTTTTGACCCTCTGGGGGCTAACCAGATTCTTTTTTAAAAATCAGAGAATGTCACTTTCTAACATGACCAAAGTTACAACTTCATGCAACACTTCAGAAACATTCAATGGGTGGTTGCGGAGGAAAATCCGGACGGACGGACGGACATGCATCAAAACATACGTCCCCCGATTTTATAAATCAGGGGACCAATAATGTTTGTTTTTTCATGTAAAACAGAACAAAATCCCGACAACTACATTCAATCGCAACATATCTATAATTAACAATAACTTTACTCAGTTCAAGTCTCATACGTTTTGGGCTGTCCCCGCTTCTTCGATTTTTTAAAAATGTCAGTATGGTTAAACTTTTACTCTTATTTTCATTAAACTTATTATTTTATTTTTTCTTCTTGATTGAAATTTACTCTTTTTAAAACCTTCCATTACTATTTCATCTCTTCGACAATTAATCAAAAATGCTTCGTGACCTATTTGCGTTACCATATTTTGCAAGCTATTAGTCATGGATCGATATTGGTTCGCAAAAGTGGATATACATTTTTCTTTTAATAGTTAATTACAATATTTATACCAGACGAAATATATTTTTTTCCTTTCGTACCGTTTACAGGCAAGGGGGCGTATAAGACAATTTTTATTTTTGTCCATTATTTTATAAGTTTCGGAAATTTTCACTATTTTAGAATTGATTCCTTGGCAACAGAACAAATGACGTCTTACCCCACATAAGTCACACATAGCGGAAGAAATCTGCTACAGAAAGATGAAGAATCAACACAATAACGCACATGTGTTTAATTGGAGACTAATACTCATTATGTTAAACTTCAATCATTTCTTTGTTCTATTTTTGGTCAGTCACAGCTGGAATACCAACTCAGCGTAATATAAAATAATTATTTAACTTCAAATAATTACTTATGAATGAAAAAAATAACAAAAGGAATCTACTATCAGTAATTTACTTGACTCAAATAGGAATCGGAGTGCTTAAAAAATGTACAGTTAATTGTTACAGTCACACCCGACGTACTTTAACCCCTCAATAACTTTAAATGCTACTTGGTTTTGCAATTACATATATACAGACTCAAAAACTATCAGCAAAAAAATAAATAACAACAAAATTAAATATTTCATATTTTAAGGGGTGGATAACTTTCCTACATAAATGAAATGAGTAATAGCACCGACTTCCGGCCCAGTTAGCGGTAAACCGCTATGTATAACTGAATGCTGTTTCAATTTTGGGACGGGGAAAATTGGGCTGCAATATGTTTTACTCATTCAAATTATGTTTTTCTCTTTTAAATAGAAATAGGCGTATTTTATTTGTAAAAAAAATCGATTTTTTATAGTTTTGGTGGGGGATTCAAATTATGAAATCGCGGTCACTTAACATAACTAAATAGACCATGATAATACCCGTGTTGGCTAAATAAAAGTAAAGATACAAAACTACAGCGAACAGTCTATACAATACGAACCGATCTGTATTTTATTACATAACCTAACCTTAAACTCCGTTTAAATTGCAATTTGGTTATACTTTTGTTCGTATAGTGTAGAAGCAACAGACCTTTATTCAGTAACGCCGGGACTCAGGTTCTACTAGTTAAAATTAAAGTTATATTTATACAAATAAATAGAAAGACTACTTTGGGGCCTTAATCTTTCTACGTAAGTAGTTCGTTATTATTCGAGACTAACAAAAGCTAAAACCGATTATTTTTAATAAAAACGATCTAAATAATTAAGTTATATAAAAATAACTTATGATATTCGGTTATTACTTTTATTGATACATAGAGTTATGTAACAATAATCTGTTTGCGAATAGGCACATTTGACTATATATATAATTTACGTTACTATAATTGTAATTTAGTAAAAATAGTTGTTCTTAACTGAAGTTATTATTTGTCCCAATCGAAAGTGCGACTTATATGAAGTTTAATATTTGCACTACATTATTAAATTACGTTGTGTCAAACTTTAGCCCCGTGGAGATCAAACACACATAGTAAATTGTGACGTACAGACGTACACACATGAATTTATTACAAAAAAATTAACGGTTCCTATTGTAGAAAAATATCCTTTAAAGTTGATTTGAACCAACTGTTTGAAACAAATAAGAATGACGTATTAAAGTACACCAATTTTATCCCGAACGGAAAATACCTTTATTGCAACGAACATTCGAGCTCTTAACTGTTACTGTTACTAAATATACTACTACAAGTTGTTTTTAACAAAGTTGGTGAAACGAAAAAGCCCGATAAATAAGTATACCTGGGCTACGCCAGGTAGGGAAAGCTAGTATTATATTAAATAGACTAAAATTAATACAAATAAAAGCAGATTGCAACCAAATAGTAAAATACGGAATCGCTGTATTTATTTTCTCTTCACGTAGGCAACGATAGACAAAACATCGCTTTTCTAATGTGAGTAAAAGAGTGCACCTAAAAATGAGACAGACTGGATGGGGAAAACTACTTGTATAGTTCCGCAGACACTTTCATATCAATTATGGTGTTTAAAACGACAGGAAATAAAACAGTCATACCTCCGAAAGTAGGAAGTAGTGGTTGGGACTGGTCTCCTAACACCACACGTACATTATATATGTTACACGTGGGCAACGATAGACACAACATCGCATTTCTAATGTGAGTAAAAGAATGCTCCTAAAAATGAGGCAGACTCGATGGGGAAAATACTTGTATAGTTCCGCAGACATTTTCATATCAATTATGGTGTTTAAAACGACAGGAAATAAATCAGTAATACCTCCGAAAGTAGGAAGTAGTGGTTGAGACTGGTCTCCTAACACCACACGTATATTATATATGTTACACGTGGGCAACGATAAACACAGCCTCGCTTTTCTAATGTAAGTAAAAGAGTGCTCCTAAAAATGAGGCAGACTGGAGGGAGAAAATACTTGTATAGTTCCCCAGACACTTTCATATCAATTAGGTTGTTTCAAACGACAGGAAATAAACCAGTAATACCTCCGAAAGTAGGAAGTAGTGCTTGAGACTGGCCACCTAACACCGTACGTATACTACATATGTTACACGTTCATCGTAGTTCAAATTCCAGATAAAATCATGTTTATTTACGTAGTGGTGTGTCCGTATTTATAAGCTTGTATGTGTATGCGTGTGTATGTTTGCCCCTGTGTCAGAATCAGTGCTACCCAATTGCTGACTCGCAATTTAGTCACGTTTCTTTCGGCCGTCTGTCTGGGGTTTCTCCCGCCCATATTCGATCGGCACCGCCCCCTTTTCGTGAGACAGAAAGACGATAAACGTCCCTTGAAAAAGATTCATTACGTTCTCATTATCTTAATGCAGACCACCGACCTCTGGGTGAGTTTCACTGCAAGTGGAATGTGTGTGCTGTAAGAAGTGTTAATGACCAGACCCCGATTGTTGCCAAAAACCTCGCCTCGCCGACAGATCGTCTTTATTTGTCTAAACGAGCCAGAATTACACCGCTGGATTACGTTCAAATTAACAAGTCGGGGTCAAGTGATCGAACCCCGATGTCTACGCCTTCATTTCGCGGCCAAAACCGACATCTGTACGTGACTTTAAATCATTGCCGATGAAAGTTTGCTTACCGTTTCAGTGATGCGATCTAGAAAGTCATTAGTAGCAGACAGAGCCACAAATAGAGAACAGATATAGATTATTATACTAGGCTTATTACAACGGGATATCGAACTGGTGTATTAGGGATGGGGGCAATGTCGTTTATTGGTTTTCGTAGACGATGGGAAATCTGGCGCTAACCATCTCTGAAACCATCGAAGTGAGGTGGAGTCGGTGAAAGCTTAAGCGAGGACTTTACATGTAAATTCTTCAACAGCGTCTGATCCCCCTCTCCAGATTTATAAGCGTCTAATAACTTTTCTATTACAAACACTTTTTTTCTATTAGTACAAGTTCTATGAAGATGACCAAATAAAACATAATATAAGAGGTTAAAAGAGGACTTTGGCTTTAATTTCACATTTGGTGACCCCGACGTTATAAAAACACGCAGTCTTCTGAGAACTACTAGTGGTACACTAACAGGGCGTAGCAATATTCAGATGATTGTTAAACCCGGATATGAGACCAAAGTGTTCCTTTAAGTCATAACTTGTTAAGATTATATAATAACCTGCGGTACATTATCAATCATTTCTACACTTAACAAGTGACAAGTGATTTAAGCAGAACGAGAACACAATGTAAAAAATACACATCCGGATTAAACGCATTAGTATGCAACGTATAACTATACATATACTAGCTCTCCTGACTCGGCGCAGCTCAGGATTTAACACATAAGTATGTAACGTATAACAATACATATACTAGCTCTCCTGACCCGGCGCTGCTCAGGATTTAACACATAAGGATGCAAAGAATAACTATACATATACTAGCTCTCCTGACCCGGCGCTGCTCAGAATTTAACACATAAGAATGAAAAGTATAACTATACATATACTAGCTCTCCTGACCAGGCGCTGCTCAGGATTTTACACATAAGTATGCAACATATAACTATACATATACTAGCTCTCCTGACCCGGCGCTGCTCAGGATTTAACACCTAAGGATGCAAAGTATAACTATACATATACTAGCTCTCCTGACCCGGCGCTGCTCAGGATTTAACACATAAGAATGAAAAGTATTACTATACATATACTAGCTATCCTGACCAGGCGCTGCTCAGGATTTAACACATAAGTATGCAACATATAACTATACATATACTAGCTATCCTGACCCGGCGTTGCTCAGGATTTAACACATAAGAATGAAAAGTATAACTATACATATACTAGCTCTCCTGACCCGGCGCTGCTCAGGATTTAACACATAAGAATGAAAAGTATAACTATACATATACTAGTTCTTATGACCCGGCGTTGCTCAGGATTTAACACATAAGAATGAAAAGTATAACTATACATATACTAGCTCTCCTGACCCGGCGCTGCTCAGGATTAAACACCTAAAGATGCAAAGTATAACTATACATATACTAGCTCTCCTGACTCGGCGCAGCTCAGGATTTAACACATAAGTATGTAACGTATAACTATACATATACTAGTTCTCCTGACCCGGCGCTGCTCAGGATTTAACACATAAGAATGAAAAGTATAACTATACATATACTAGCTCTCCTGACCCGGCGCTGCTCAGGATTTAACACATAAGAATGAAAAGTATAACTATACATATACTAGTTCTCCTGACCCGGCGCTGCTCAGGATTTAACACATAAGAATGAAAAGTATAACTATACATATACTAGCTCTCCTGACCAGGCGCTGCTCAGGATTTAACACATAAGAATGAAAAGTATAACTATACATATACTAGCTCTCCTGACCCGGCGCTGCTCAGGATTTAACACATTAGAATGAAAAGTATAACTATACATATACTAGCTCTCCTGACCCGGCGCTGCTCAGGATTTAACACATAAGAATGAAAAGTATAACTATACATATACTAGCTCTCATGACCCGGCGCTGCTCAGAATTTAACACATAAGAATGAAAAGTATAACTATACATATACTAGCTCTCCTGACCAGGCGCTGCTCAGGATTTAACACATAAGTATGCAACATATAACTATACATATACTAGCTCTCCTGACCCGGCGCTGCTCAGGATTTAACACATAAGAATGAAAAGTATAACTATACATATACTAGTTCTCCTGACCCGGCGCTGCTCAGGATTTAACACATAAGAATGAAAAGTATAACTATACATATACTAGCTCTACTGACCCGGCGCTGCTCAGGATTTAACACATAAGAATGAAAAGTATAACTATACATATACTAGCTCTCCTGACCCGGCGCTGCTCAGAATTTAACACATAAGAATGAAAAGTATAACTATACATATACTAGCTCTCCTGACCCGGCGCTGCTCAGGATTTAACACATAAGAATGAAAAGTATAACTATACATATACTAGCTCTCCTGACCAGGCGCTGCTCAGGATTTAACACATAAGAATGAAAAGTATAACTATACATATACTAGCTCTCCTGACCCGGCGCTGCTCAGGATTTAACACATAAGAATGAAAAGTATAACTATACATATACTAGCTCTCCTGACCAGGCGCTGCTCAGGATTTAACACATAAGTATGCAACATATAACTATACATATACTAGCTCTCCTGACCCGGCGCTGCTCAGGATTTAACACATAAGAATGAAAAGTATAACTATACATATACTAGCTCTCCTGACCAGGCGCTGCCTAGGATTTAACACATAAGTATGCAACATATAACTATACATATACTAGCTCTCCTGACCCGGCGCTGCTCAGGATTTAACACATAAGAATGAAAAGTATAACTATACATATACTAGTTCTCCTGACCCGGCGCTGCTCAGGATTTAACACATAAGAATGAAAAGTATAACTATACATATACTAGCTCTCCTGACCAGGCGCTGCTCAGGATTTAACACATAAGAATGAAAAGTATAACTATACATATACTAGCTCTCCTGACCCGGCGCTGCTCAGGATTTAACACATAAGAATGAAAAGTATAACTATACATATACTAGCTCTCCTGACCCGGCGCTGCTCAGGATTTAACACATAAGAATGAAAAGTATAACTATACATATACTAGCTCTCCTGACCAGGCGCTGCTCAGGATTTAACACATAAGTATGCAACATATAACTATACATATACTAGCTCTCCTGACCCGGCGCTGCTCAGGATTTAACACATAAGAATGAAAAGTATAACTATACATATACTAGCTCTCCTGACCAGGCGCTGCTCAGGATTTAACACATAAGTATGCAACATATAACTATACATATACTAGCTCTCCTGACCCGGCGTTGCTCAGGATTTAACACATAAGGATAAAAAAATAACTATGCATATACTAGCTCTCCTAACTCGGCGCTGCTCAGGATTTAACAATGTATTAATAATATGTATTAGGTTTTCGAAATAAGAGAAATAAAATAGAAACAGTGGATGGTGAGAGCCGAAGAACGAAAAGAAGACCTTACGAATTCCAGTGTGATCAGCTACCATATAATGGTTATGTGTCAAAGACATATTTAAAAAAATGATTTATCTATGTATTTAAAAAAATTCAATAAATTATATTAAGGAAACTTCAAGCTGATATCAAAATTTGGTAATATGCACTGCGCCATCGGGGCAAGTGAGGAAAGGAAATCTTACTGTTTTAAGCAAATATATCAGTAGCCAAATAGTTATCTATAGGTTTTTTTACGACGGGTTTTTAATTTTCGACAAGGTATTTTGTTTCCCTGAATTCACATCCATGAAGAGGTTAGGATACTAACTGGTCTAGCCGCACTGATGAGCTGTGAAACAACGAAACAGTCTGTATGTGGATGACTATATATATATATATATATATATATATATATAATTATAAAAAGAAATAACTATACACACATTAAGGTTGTACCCATTATAACTTATTTCGACCCCTTAATTAGGTCTCCTCAGATGTATAAACAACCACGTCAAAAAAACAAATAATGAGAGAAATTGATCATCGTCTTAAAAAGATAAATTCACTTTTTTGATTGGGATATGTAAAAAAGGAGGTAAATGTTAAAATAATGGAGGCAGGGTGACAGAAGTAAAAGATTAATTTGACTATTTTTTTTTATATATGCAGAAATATAAAAATATAAAAATATATATAAAAGAATGCGTTTTTCTATATAAACAAATAAATCATCTCATTTAAAATTTCGAAATTTATTCCCAAGTAGCATTAAGGTAAAAATGCCCTTTTCGGATAAATAATTGAATTCGTTCAAAAGTATCGCAAACAAAATAAACAAATAGATAATATCTATAAAATAGCGATACATACGATCACTAGCCCGAATTAGTTTAGTGTAAGAGCTTTAGGCTTAAGACTCTGGAGTTGAGGTTTAAAATCTCGCAAAGTTCAGCCACGCTGATGAGTTATGAACGACAAAACACGTGTTTGTGGATAATTAAATTTAAAAGAAATATACGTCGGTACCAATCTGGGGACATACTATCAGTGGATTAAGGTAAAAATTCGCTTTCGTATGAATAATAGAATTCGTTAAACAGCATCGAACTCCAAATAAATAATGAATGACATCTCTCTATACATAAGATATTTTATTTACCTCTTCTCCAGGAGGTTAGACACAAGGTCATGTGTGGGTTTTGATGAAAATGTTTTAGTAAAACGAACTGCGTTCGAACCCGGCACACCCAGACCTTGTCGGTATCATTAACCAATAGCAACCGTACCAATTTCTCCATGCGTAAGATATATATGAAATGTGTTCAGTTTGAGTGGTTTATTTGTATGCCTTTCATGAACATGATGATATTTTGTATATCAATAAAAGGTATGTTTATTCAATAGGCAGAAACAATTGCTTACAAGTAAAAGTGTGTTTTTAAGAATACATGAACTGTTGTTTTTTTCCGAAGAACACTGGTGTATATGATGTTGAATTAAGAACTCTAGTCATACACTAGATAGCTACAGTAAAAATATTTGTGTTAACAAAAATAATGTATATCATATATATATATATATATATATATATATATATATATATATATATATATATATTATTTATTTATATATAGAGAGAGAGACAAATGAAAGAAAAGAAATAAAAGATGTGAAACTAATAAATCTATTACATAGTGAGTTACTCAAAACAATGTATAATCAATTAAATAATATTTATTTTCCTTCCTTAAGCCATGGTGTTTCAAAAGAATGGATTCACATCATCGGAGCAATACAAATACATAAGTTGGCAACTAATATACCTGAAGTAATAATTTGAAAATGTGTAGATGCAAATGTGTTAGATGCATTTTAGATAAAATGTAAAAAAATGTCCAGAGTTTTGAATATTTAAAGACGTAATAGATTTGTAATTGTCACGTCTTTTGTGTTTTTTTTTCATTTGTCTATATAATTCCTCTATCTAGTATATCGACGATAAATTATTTCATGATATGGTCAAATTCAAATGTATACATTATACTTTAAATTTCATATATTTTATATATATATATATATATATGTGTGTGTGTGTATATGTATATATACAGGGTGATTAATAAGTCACTTCACTTAGCTATTTAAAATGGTTACCATATGAAGCAAAAACATACTAAGAACGTTTGATATTTGTTATCTTACTCTCTAATTACTGCTATTTGTTAGGCAATGGAAACGTGATGTGAACAGAAAGCCTCCTTCGCACAACACCATAATCAATCAAATATGCTACAAAGAGTCGTAAATTCATTGCAAAGAAAAATTGGGGCTATGCATGCAGAACGAAGGTGCACATTTTGAAAATGTGCTGTAACTTCAAACCACACTACATGAAGTTGTTGAATAAACTTTCTGTTTTGTATTACCGTATTTTTCAACTATAGAATTTCTAAAATAAATAGCTAAGTGACTTATGAATCAGCCTTTATATATATATATATATATATATATATATATATATATATATATATATATATTTACGTACATAAAATTAATCCATGGACACGTGTTTCTGGATATCAGTCTATATAGTCTTCGATAGCCAGATTGTTTCGCTGTATCACAGCACATCAGTTGGCTAGATATTCGAGTACTTAAACTTTAGATTGAAAACTGATCGTTTTTAGGCAGTTCGAACTTTCATCCGCTTTGCCATCGGCAGCAGCGTGGAATTGCAATCAACCGTTTATATAAAATATATCAGCAGTCAAGTTACGTTATTCGTGTTTATATATATATATATATATATATATATATATATATATATATATATATATATATATATATATATATATATATATATATATATATATACTATATATATTATAATATATACTATATATATTATAATATATATATATATATATATATATATATATATATATATAATTATTTCAACAATCTGACGACCCAAAGCCCACACAGTCAATAAAAGCAACAGGCCAGACGTCTGAGTCGCTAGTTCCGCCCTTCTTCTTGTGTCATCAGTGGAACATATATCAGGATTCAATTGGGCTTATTCGCCTTTTGTAGTATCTGTTCCGATAAATACTGCACGCCTGTCCTGTGCAGTTCAAGGAGGTCCACCCTCCCAGGCTTTGCCTCCCCTCTTTGGGGAGAAGTAAGATTATTACTTACTGTCTGAGGCGCCCCTACCGGGGAATGCCGACGGGGTTGCCCAGGCAATTTTTAAATGGCCAGAGTGCTCACCTCTCGAGCGCTGGCTTTTAAAACCCCACTTTCTCGACCCGATCTTGGGTCACATCGTACTTGTGGGAGTAAGATAAAACTGGCCTTGTGCCTAACTCCTGGAGAGGAATAAATAATACTTACATGCGAGACGAGTACTCTGACATGACGTCATATGAAGAAAGTCTATTGACTAAGCGAACTGCGGCGAAAGCTGTCCGTGGAATCTGCGTAAGCTTCTCAAAGAAGGGTTCTAGTAATCCAACTACTAAAAGACCAGGCCGGTGTCTCACAAGCAGGATTTTACACTTGCTAGGACGATGTTGTCTAATAAGCTCACTAGCGAGCAAATTAATATTATTCTTTTAATCTAATATATATATATATATATATATATATATATATATATATATATATATATATATATATAAGGTTAATGCAACAAAAGCTATAAGAGGCAACCAATATCTATAATTAGTAAACATCCGGATCAAAATAAAGCTCAATATACTGGATAGAACATTAATAGCAATAGATGAAGTGAAAGAATAAAATGAGGTACGACTCAAATTTTATTACAATTCAATGTTCAGGCAAAGTTCTTTAAAGTCCTTAACCCATGAGTTTTCAAAGAAAATCTTCTACTCAGAGGACCATTACTGCAATGACATTACTGCAGGTAATAAAAATAAAACTTTTAAAATATATAAAACAATATATATATAAAAAAATACATAAATGTATATGAAACATCAAATATATATATATATATATATAATTATATATATATATGTATATATATATATGCATGTATATATATATAATATGTATATATATATTATATATATGGTATATATATTATATATATATATTATATATATATTTTATGCATTATGTATGATATATATATATTATATATAGCATATAATATACATATTGTGTATAATATATACATATATATTATACATATATATAATATATATATATTTTATATAGTATACATATATATATATATATATTATATATTTGATATGCATATATATTATATATATATTATATATACAATATATATTATATATATTATATATATTAAATATATATATATATATATTATACATATATATAATATATGTTATGTATATGATATATATATATTACATTATATATATAATATATATAATATATATAATATATATATATATATTATATATATTATACATATATATATAATACATATGATATATATAATATATATACATTATATATATTATATATTATATATATATATTATATGTATATTATATATAGTATATATAATATATATATGTATCTTATATATATTTATTATATATATTATATATACATGCATACATATTTGTATATATATGCATATATATACATATATGCATATTATTTATGTATATATATTATATATATTATATATATATGCATACACACATATGTATACATATATATATATATATATATATATATATATATATATATATAGTCATTCAAGTTCTTAACTGTCGCTCTGTAAATCATATATGTATGTCTTCTTAATATTAAATGTGCGCAATAATTCATTTAAATTAAGTTTCCATATTTTAAATCTTTCGTTGCCAATTGAAATATCATTTTTTTCATATTTTACACTTCTTATTTTGAAAGATAATTCCCGAAACGAATTTAATAAATGAAAAAAATATTTCTAAATTGGAAAACTTGATTATCATAATCGATTTGGGAAAACTAGGAGAATTGATGTTAAAGTCAAACAATTTCACAAGGATTATTGGAGCCTTCGGAAAATTTTGATTGGAAATGAAACTTCCTCAGAAAGTGAAAAAAGAGCATCATAGCAATATTTTCATCGGACTATCGATTTATCAAATCTTCCTACATTCCAGAATTGCATCCGCGTAGAGAGCTCAATGTAATAAACAGAGCTAAAATAATATAAACTAAAGTAACACGGATTAACATAATAACCGGTGAGATAATTTATTTTGACCCTCCGACCTTTTCAATCACCCAAAGTAAGACATAACATGTTTACCAATCGAACATGTAATCTCCTTGTGTGGGTGCTTGAAAAGGCCGGAAGTTCGAAATAAATTATCACACCGGTTATTATGTAATTGCGTGTTTCTTTTTCTTATTCTCTCTCTCTCTCTCTCTCTCTCTCTCTCTATATATATATATATATATATATATATATATATATATATATATATATATATATATATATATATATATATATATATATATATATATAGTAAAGATAGTACTATCTGTCATGTAGGACAGAAAAATGTTATATTTTGGTTGGAATATTTTTCCAAAATTTTATGATTTTTTTTATTTACTTCAATCATTCTGAAGAGCCCATAGTAGTAAATGGTGGGGTAGTAGGATTGGAGATGTGGGTGGACTAATAATATAGATATGTGTTAATGAAACAACAATTTCACAATGAAAAGAGTCAATAATGGGACTTTCGTGTCTATGTGCTTCGTATAAACACATGCGTGTTCGTCTGTTGTGCTTGTAATGTCGGTGGATGGTTCTAAGTCTCGGTATACATACACACACACACACAGACATATATATATCTCTATATATATATATATATATATATATATGGTAAAATGAAAAAGGAAAACCAAAAAACTGGATGTTTTTTTATGTGTACATCAAAGTTTCGTCTTTATTTATAAGACTTCATCAGGATGATGATATAGGGAAAAGATATCATGCAAGCACGGATACATGTAGGGTAGACATGTTGGGAAGAAAAATAAAATAAAATGAAAAATAATAGCAGCGTCTAGCTGGACGTCCGTACTTGTTTTTTTCATTCTCTAACAAGTACGGACGTCCAGCTAGACGCTGCTATTATTTTTCATTTTATTTTATTTTTCTTCCCAACATGTCTACCCTACATGTATCCGTGCTTGCATGATATCTTTTCCCTATATCATCATCCTGATGAAGTCTTATAAATAAAGACGAAACGTTGATGTACACATAAAAAAACATCCAGTTTTTTGGTTTTCCTTTTTCATTTTACCATCACGTCGGATTACCTTCATCCTTCTCTTCCCATATATATATATATATATATATATATATATATATATATATAAGGGCATTTTTTTGTTTCTTTCTTTAAATTATACCAACCGCGCCAGACAATGCATCAAGCCACTTGATGTAAGGAGCTAAAAATAGATTTTTTTTAAATGCTTCA
The DNA here is from genome assembly GCA_963556195.1 of Sepiola atlantica. NCBI lineage: Eukaryota > Metazoa > Mollusca > Cephalopoda > Sepiida > Sepiolidae > Sepiola > Sepiola atlantica. The sequence goes on along the minus strand of OY744528.1, from coordinate 12,629,740 downwards.
ATGTCAAAAAATAGCAAAAAATAAATGTTATATTGATAGATTCCGACCCCAAAACAGCAATTATTCCTCCTTTGTCAGAGGCCGTGCTCATGGAATGTGTAGACTAAAAGACAAAATAAGGGAAGCGAGAGATGCGAGGCTACGTAAAGTAAACCTAAGGTCAACTTTCTACTTCCTTACCTCTCTCTCTCCCTCTCCCTCTCTCTCTCTCTCTCTCTCTCTCTCTCTATATATATATATATATATATATATATATATATATATATATATATATATATATATATATATTGAAAATTAAAAAAAGGGAACAAATATATTATTCATCTCACAACGTCCTCGAGATGATTGACTTTAAAACATAGTCGTTAAAATATTGAAAAATATGTGGTTTTGTTCTTGTTTCGACATAAAACAACTGTTAGAAATTGAAATTCGTAAAATGTTCAGAAAGTGAAACGGGTGATATTTCACCGATTTTCAAGGACCCTCGTGCTGGGCTCATGCACAGCCATTTTTGTTTCCGTTCTAACTTAACAGGTCTACACAAGGTTTGTTTTTAGCAAAAATGCTTTAAAATAAGTTAAAACATACATACACTCATCCAGGTTAGTAGAAGTAACTTATCTTGCCTTTGGTAACATTTATTTGTTGCCTATTTGTTCTGACTTCTTCTTCATTCTGTTAGCTGTCGTTAACAATGTCTGAATATAAATACTAGTGGGAACTCTGGAAAAGTATATTTTGTTTCGTCATTTTTCAGAGAAAGTGTATACGTGACAATGACAACATTGTTTACGTCGTAATTGTTAACACCCGAAATGAATTGTGTCTCTTAATGATTGGATTGAATTTATTTCTTGCTATAATTTTAAGCTTCTGCTATTTTTACATAAAATTGATCTAATAAAAGTCGTTCCAAAAGAAGAGCTTCAGTTTGTCAACTTTGAAAATTTAGTGAATAATGTAATCTCATTAGTCCTTATGGCTGAAATCATTAGACGAGGGTTAATTAACTCTGAACTTTTCCTGAGACGTGTTACCATTATTCAATATTCATGATCTCTCGGCTGCTTTACTCTGAAGTAATAAGAAATTAAGCCAAATTGCTGGCACACTAGGACATATTTATAAACCAATGTGGTCTCAACTATGAGGAATCTCAATAATAATAGTAGAGATGTATGTCTCTGTTCCTCAATTTATGTTGTTTGGATTGCATACCTACATTAATGCCAACCCATGGTAATAACATTTACAAGCTTTTTTGTTACATAACTACCTCTAGTACGAATAAACATTCGTCGAAGCCTGACTTATCCACCAAGTTTCCGTTATGAGTGTTTTTGTTTTATCGCTATTCAATGGTATGTTGCAAGTGTTTACCTCTGCGTCGCAAACACACTTGGATACGACGTTAAAATTGTCTATTGGCATGACATAGGTTGCACGTTTTGCCTTAACGTTAAGGTTGAAGATTGTAATGTGGGCCCTAAAATTATTGAACCATATGTACCTGAGTGTTGTTGTGTTACAGTAAACTTGCTAAATACTTATTAGGTTTTGTAATTTATTGACCTGTTAAAGTTTTGTAACTACTTTACATTAATACATGTTGCAAAAGTTATTCTTAAATAAATGGACATATTAAAGCAATTGCTCTATTATAAAAGATTTAACTCATCATATCGTATGTAGACAATTTTGTAATCAATATTTTAATTTTAACATAACAAATAAAATACGTATTTTTAAGCAAGTATACATTCTCATAATAGAAAGTTTAGAACACAAACAAAATAAAACAAATTTTAGCGACACAAAATATAAATTAAAACTTTCAAATTTAGTAATATAAGACCCGATCTGAAACAAGGCTCCAAAGGTGACAGTGTTTAAGAAGCAGTAGCTGGGATTTAGTCCACATCACAATGGTTTAATAAATTGGTACTCTTATAGATTACGCACCATGTTTCCGTGGCTCCGCGTCATCAATATTCGGGCAGGTGACGGTGCGTCATCTATAACAGTACCAACAAAAATAGCTAACAGCTGTTTACACAGAAATAAATTTACCTGAAGATGGTGTAAAATTAATAAATAAATAAATAACTAAATAGAAATTTAAAACCTAAAATAGAAATACAAGAAACCACGTGTTAAAATAAATTTGCCCACTGTATTGATTAAACAAAGGAAACAGGATATAGGAAAATCCATTGTTAACAAAAAATAGGATAGGCATAGGAGCGTCACCAACAAAGGGTTTGTTCGCGGGAAGACCAACTGGCTGAGGGAACAACAAATAATCTGATTGGTTAACTAGCAAGCCATGTATATAAAAACACCTGACAAAAATAACTCCATTCATTTAGCCTGACGATTCCCCCGGGGATGAAACACGGGAGCCTCTGTGTAGCTTGATTGCCATATATATGTTGATTGCTTACTACCTAGCTCTACTTACGTATCGAGCACAGTTAAAGTAAATACTGAAAACTGACACATGAAAAATGATATCTCCTTATAATATTTTATGTGGATACATGAAGTACTAATATATATATATATATATATATATATATATATATATATATATATATATATTCATATATGAGAATGAACTAATGATATAAATATATATATATATATATATATATATATATATATATATATATATATATATATATATATATATATATATATTAGTGACCCAGGTAAAGTAAGAATCCGCGAGATATGAAAGCAAAGAATTGATACCGGGCTCATGAAAAGTGCCCAATATCGAATAGAACTTTTATATATATGATTATTTTTATTTCATACAGGCATGTACACAATATGTGACATTGAAATGTCGATGTCATCGATCTATATATGTTAGAAACTGAGATCTCAAAACTCAGAATTAAACTCCGATCCATTACCTAAGATTACATTTGGATTCCCAAAGTTTTTAACAGGTGTCAGTCGATAACATCGACATGCCATTGCTGCAGATGGGTACCTGCTTGTATAAATTAAAATAATCATGTAAATATATATATATATATATATATATATATATACATATATATGTATATATATATACACACACATATATATATATATATATATATATATATATATATATATATATATATATATATATATATATATATATGATTAGTTTAGCCTGATGATTCTCTAATGGGATGATACGCGGAAGCATCTGTGTAGATTAATTATCATAAATATATTTTCATAACTTATTATATATATATATATATATATATATATATATATATATACATCCCCGAAAAAGTTTGTCATGGTAAACAACTGATGATCATTTAAATAATGTTAAGACTAGCGTAAATTCTTGGAAGCAAGCTAATATAGTAACCGCAAAAAGTAAATTGACTTACACAAGTGATTTTCCACCGAACGACTTGGGACGGAAATTTTTTTTTTTTCAATATAGTTTTTATGATTGAGAAACCTCCGAGACTATATATATATATATATATATATATATATATATATATATATATATATATATATATATATATATATATATATATATATATATGAGTTAATCCAGCAGAACATATAAGAGGAAACTAATATCTTTGAATTAGTGAAACATCCGTTTAAATCTGATCAATTCTAGAAGTGAATTAGTCTCCAAATGTCGACATAGAAGAAAATTAAAGTATGCACAGTGGAAACCACCACCAAATATACCGTAGCTTATTGAGTGAGTGTCGGGACCGGGAGTGTCCAGTTTTGGAGATGTGTTCGTTAAATCCTCCCTGCCTAAAAGGTTTAGACTCTGAAAATGCCTATATATCCCTTTAAATTTATTTAAGTTGTAAAATTCTAAATATTTAAATGTTTAAACTCTAAATATTATTACAATTTCTTAATTAGGAAAAATTAAATCTTAAATTAAATTTCCTAAACTTCTTAATTTGATAAAATTAAATCTTAAATTAAACTATTAAATTATTAAATTCTAATTACTTTAATAACTTCGTAATTATTAATTTCATAAATCTTCCATATCATTTGATAGGGCAAGATCTGTGAAATTTGTTGTTTTATGCTTGGGCCAGACAATTTGGGTAGCTACATGGAAGGGGAGGGCAATTAGAGGCTTTGCCCTAGATTTACACACCCCTTCCTGTTACACCTAGGTTTATGATTTAACCCAGACAAGTAACATCCGGTATTAATTATATTGATTTAATATATTTGTTAACTTCGAAATATAACATCCGCTCGGATAACATCGTTTGAAAAAGAAGGCAGTCTGCGACTTTAGTTTTGCGTTCTGATCGGCGAGAACGGGTTCTGTTTACTTGGCTTGTGGAAGTGTGATTACTTTCAAAATTAACTTTATTCATTGAAATAATTTTAATCAGACCCGGAAGAATAAATGGCCGAATATATTGACTCAGTTTGATTTAATTCTATTCAAATCGGATTTAACGGATTTTCCATTTAACCAGCGAATTTTGGTTTGTGCTGCTCCGATCAAATCATTTGAATCCTGAATTTTGAACATAATGATTTAAACACAAAGTGAGTTTATTGAACTTTTTATTTGATTTGGGTTATTTATCATTGTATTAATATACATAAACATTGGATGCATTTTTCACTGTAATTTACTGCATCGATTGCGGACGCATTTCCCGACTGGATAACTTTTTCGGTTTTTCAGTTCTTTCAAATTTATCGCTTTTGGACTGTCACTCAATACCTGGATCAACTTTCAATCAACATCTTAGATATATTTCCTGAATATGTTTTAATTTGTATGACTTGGATGGATTTTATAACTTTAACAAATAAGTATGTTTTTGGCTTGATATATTTGATGTGTTAAGTACTTTTATGTATTTTTGTATATATTTTTATATATTTTCAAAGTGTAATTTTTCACCTGCAGTAACGTCACTGCGGTAATGGTCCTCTAAGGAGAAGAATTATCTTTGAAAACTCATGAGTTAAGCACGTTGAGAAACTTTGCTTGAATTTTGAATTCTAATAAAATTTGATTCGCTCCTTATTTTATCATTTCATATTATATTATGCTATATATATATATATATATATATATATATATATATATATATATATTTGTGTATATATTTGTATATATTTTCAAAGTTTAATTTTATTACCTGTAGTGGTATAACTGCGGTAATGGTCCTCTGAAGAGAAGAATTATCTTCGAAAACTCATGAGCTAAGGACTTTAAGATACTTTGCTTCAACTTTGAATTCTAATAAAATTTGATTGACGCCTTATTTTATTACTTAATTTATATTATAATATATATACATATATATATATACATATATATATATATATATATATATATATATATATATATATATATATATATATATATATATAATATTGGTACGCCAGCACTGAACGTCTACATACACACGGCTGCAAAGTTATGTAGCTATGATAGAATTGAAGCTACTATTGAACTGTTATGCATTTTTATGTCAGCAAAATTTCAGAATATTATGAAACCCAAATGAATATCAACTATTTTGTGTACATCATGTTAAAGTAAAAATCTAACACGACATAGGTAAATCCTTATTATTTAAAACGTAAGTGTTGTGATTTATATATGCTGTGATGCATGGCTCATATTTCCGAACATATTTTGATCGGCCAGGGAAGGCATTATAGCACACGTGGTTTTAAGGAAAAATTCGTTGAATATATCATTTTAGAAAATTAATTCCGATCTGTGATATCTTTGGAATTTGTGCCCGTTTCTTATCTAGGAGGAAATAAGAAAGTTATTTTTTAAATGGCCTTAGAAGAAACGGCAGGGTTGTATCTTCTTAGATAACTGCTATTCAGGTAATATAGCACATGTGGCTTTAGAGTAACAATCTTTTAGGTAACACCGCTTTGAAAAAAATATTTGAATTGATCCTGCTCTCATATACTGAATTCTTAGAGAATCCATATCTATTTCTATTCCATTTCCCGTTAAGCAAACGAATTTGTTCGGCCTGGGGCAATGTCGATTACATTACACACGTTACTTGAGCGGTCAGCAGAGACAGCATAATAGGGTTCGGCGAATCGCACACACTTGCTTTATAAACACTTACAGTGAATGAGTTTCTAATAGCATTGCCGATTGCTAAAAGCTACATTTCGAACGGCTGACGTGCTTTCTCGTTATATATTCAACTATAAAATGACAATGCCTCGGAGAAGGTCAATACCTATGCACCGTTTGAGCTGTTCACCGACGAGAATGCAGCATACAAAAGAACGCGGTATCAGCACTTCTCTCTACCGGTGAAAACTATATCAACTTACATAACATATACTATTTGAATCTCTTGGAATTGTATTCGCACCTTGCTTGTCATATTAATACCGTTTCGGCTGGTGTAACACTCGGCCTTCTTTAGGTGAATCTGTTAGAACTGGGAAACGTTATTTACTTGTGTACGTTTATATATAAATAAGGATCATGTATGGAATTTCGAACTGACTTTTAAATTTAATGATCGGGGTTGATTATTCTCATTCTCACAGCCATAAAACTGTTCGTAGGAATCAGCATATTACGACTTTTGACTTTTTCTTAGAACTTGTAGCTTTATCAGTTTCCGCAGTCATTTTTAGAATCGGTTACTTACAAGAGAGATCACAAGAAAGTAGTCAAAAGCAATAGTAAACATTAAGCAATAGAACCGAAAAAGAATTAGAACTTTGCACGCCTATGTGCTCAGTCAATGATGGTATACAAGCCACTACAGTCCTCATTCTTCATTAGTCATGACCCTGATGAAGTTTTACATTTTTGTTATTCTTAGTAGTACGGGTCTTTAGTAAGCATTGAAGCCTACACCGTCAATAGACTTCCAATATACATCAATATTCCATCAACACTCCTAACATGTAGCCATATGTCCAGCTGTAGAGGTTACCGTATTCGACATACCCATTTCAAGTTTGACTGTAAGGTTTTAAAGTTGCGAATATAACCACCAGCATGAGAATAATAATATTCATCTCACTGTAGAAATCCAGAAATTCTTGCACAAAATCGTTGTCAATAAATTTGACAGAATTGAAGCAGTTCGGTCTTCGTTCTCTCTCATGAACGAAATCTATTATACTACAAATGGTTTGACATTTTCTTATTAACTTCATTCTAACTCTGCGTTGTATAACGCTCTCTCACTCAAGACACCCATCATTCACGGTTCCAACATATATATATATATATATATATATATATATATATATATATATATATATATATATATATATATATATGATCTACGGTTAAGATCGGATGCTAACTCTTCCTGATGAGATCTCAGTTTATACAAACTGTTGATCGATAACATCGACATGCCAGTTTCGCAGATGTTGTGCATGTCTGTGTAAATAAAAATAATCATATATAAAGCTCTATTTGATATTGAGCACTTTTTATAAACCCGGTTGAAATTCTTCGGATTACTACCCTGTGGATGTTTTACCTGGATTATCATCATGATTATACATATATATATATATATATATATGTATGTATATATTTATATATATATATATATATATATATATATATATATATATATATATATATATAATAATGATAATAATCCAGGTAAAATAATGATAATAATCCAGGTAAAAGTAGAGCACTCTTAATGGTAGTACAAACAGAGCATGACGTCACTTGCTTTATATGCATTATTCCTTCTTTAATAGAAGTAGCATGCCTGGATATCGGACCGCTTTTAAATGTGTTAAAATTATTACTGTTTATCGGCTATTCAAATATTGGCCGCGCGGTTAACGAGGTTGGATTTGAGTTGAAAAATACTTGTAATCCAGGGTTTCGACTCGTACGACCGGTAGTGAATTGTCATATCTCTATACTGATGAGTCCTGATTGAAAAGGGACGAAACGTATACGTACATAGATGATAAACAATGATAAATATTTTATATTTGTCGCTCCTCGTAAAATAGGTACAGCACTCTAAATGGTAGTACAAACACAGGATGACGTCACTTGCTTTATATGCATCATTCCTTCTTTAATAGAAGTAGCATGCCTGGATATCGGACCGCTTTTAAATGTGTTGAAATTATCATTGTTTATCGGGTATTCAGATATTAACCGCGCGGTTAACTACGTTGGATTTGAGTTGAAAAATACTTGTAATCCAGGGTTTCGAATCGTACGACTGGTAGTGAATAGTCATATCTCTATGCTGATGAGTCCTGATTGAAAAGGGACGAAACGTATACGTACATAGATAATAAACAATAACAAATATTATATATATATAAATATATATATATATATATATATATATATATATATATATATATATATATATATATATATATATATATATATATAATTTTCAACAGACAGTCATAAGATACCATTACACACACAGACAGCCATTAACCGAAATGTCTGGATTGTAGATAGCGCCCTTCTGGGCCTAAACTTTGAAGAGGAATTGCCGCATCGCCTACAGTTTACTCGGGTTTCGAATACTTGCTCCGGATGTTTCCAACTAAAAGGAAGGAGAAACGAGTCTTGCACCTTACGGTGAAAGCTGTCTTTGCATTGACTTTAATAATATATCTACTCGTGGAAATATTGATATAACAGCTTATATGTGAATATATATATATATATATATATATATATATATATATATATATATATATATATATATATATATATATATATATATATATACTGGGAGAGGGAAAAAAGAGAGAGAAGGATAAAGTTTTCAGAGTTTTCAGCTCATAGATGTTTATCCCATACTATATGGTGTTCATAAGATAGTGTTAAATAACAAGTAGAACTGTATTTATGTATGGACATTTTTGGCTACATATTTGCATACACGTTTGGGAATAGCTTCTTGCAAACTCAAGCTGCCTCAATCAACCAACAGAAAAGATTTGTAAATAACGAATTGTGTTTTAAGCAACCAGAACATTTTCGCTGGATGAAAATCTCAGTATATTATTTCAGAATTGTTTCTGTCGTTGGCATGCATAATTTTAATAAAATATGTTAATATCTATATGCTTCATATGCAAATCAAGTGTATTCCCCAGGAAGGGGCCTTTTGATTTCTGAGAACTTTGACTGAAGTAAAATGAAACGAATTCTGTCTTCATCGATGTTTGTTTTCCTTTAGCAATTTTCCAATTTAGTTTTATTAGACAAAATATTAGTGAACATATTTATTATTTTGAAATCGAGGTATGTTGGAAAACATGGCATTTTTTACACCACTTTCAAGTTATTCATCTCCTGTTGACTTTAACTCTATCACTTTCAACCTCTCTCATTGTATGGACCTCACTCTTATTGTATACTTTGTTTATGATTTATTGCTTTTGTTTCTCTCTTTTTCTATCTGTGTTCATCAAACGTGGTGATAATGAAGAAAGGTAAGAATAACACTATTGAAAGAGGCAATTATATACAAAAGCGAACATAAACAATAATACTATTTAAACCGGAACTGGAGATAGAATCAGAGGAAGACAAAAATAGTGATGAAAAGAGAGAAATGGAGAGGGAGATGAATCGAGTACAAAAAAGTTAATTTTGAATGTTGCTTTTATTTTGTTTAAAAATGTACAGGCATCGTAAACTTACATTTTCCTGATTCGTAGGCTCAGTTAACGACGTAACTAATCAGATGTGTTTCTAGGAATGTAGAAAGTAGAATTTGGGTTTACTTTCAGCAGCCTCATGAATCTCGCGTCACTTATTATGCCCTTTAGTCCTCAAATTCCATGAGCGATGTTGCTGCCAAAGGCGGAAGAATTGCTGTTTCGCGGGTCTGATCATTGGCTAGTGTTTGATCCTTTTAGCTCCTTACATCAAATGGCTTCATGAGTTGTCTGGAGCGACTTCCATCATATATATATATATATATATATATATATATATATATATATATATATATATATATATATATATATATATATATATATATTATAGATAAATTAGTTATCCGCGACCCCTGTAATAGTCGGTTCGCTCTGAAGAGTCGCGGTACGATGAAACACATGTCAGCGGATAATTATTTTATGAATAAAAATATATATATATATATATATGTGTGTGTGTATGTGTGTGTGTATGTGTGTGTGTGTGTGTGTGTGCTTATATACGTCCCTAACAATCGGGCAAAATTATGAAAATAAACAGAGAATAAACTCCACACGACTTAGAAATACTAAATGCACCAGAAGTGCAACACAGCTAGTTATCGTCAAAAACAACAACAATATTAAATTATATATATATATATATATATATATATATATATATATATATATATATATTCGTATGATAGCGCAGCTCGACGGTTAAGTTTCAATCCCGGCTTGAGGCACTAACTGGTCTAGCCGCACTGAAGAGCTATGATAAGCGAACGTGGATGACTATATGAAGCTCCCTGGGTAGAGCTAATTCGTAAGGATATTGCCAACTGCTATTAGCTTTAAGGCATAGCTCATTAGCTGAAACTAATTCGAACTCCGACACTTGATAATGTTTACATTGAGATATCACTCACATTCAGTCAGAGTATGTAATAGCGCAGGGGTAGGAGCGCCGATTGTAAGCTCGACGTTTGAGTTTTAATACCGGCTTGTGGCACTTACTGAAGAGCTGTGATACAGCGAAACAGTCTGCATGGGGATGACTATATATATATATATATATATATATATATATATATATATATATATATATATATATATATATATATATATATATATTAAGTGGGGCAATATAATGTGCTACACCTGACTACAGTTCCAAGCCTATAAGCAGCCTTAAGATGCTGACGATCTTTCCTGCCAACGTGATCTGTTTTTCAAACTTCACCGACAATAACATTTTTATTTAATTAATTAGTTAATTAAATTTAATAAAAACCGAATCCAACTGATATATTTGTATAGCGTCTGAAAATAAATGCTCTCGTGGATTCATATAATCTGTTGTGTTTACTTGTTACTTGTTACGCGCGTTTCATAACTTTTTACTATCTGCAACTTCCACAGTATTTTCACACTTCATTTACGTTTGTCATTCAAATATTTACGTTAGTTTGATTCAATATATGGAGCATTGAATGAGGCATTTAATTATATGCTTGCTTTTATGTTGGGATTTATTTTGATATGAAAAGAAAATTGAAGCCATTATTTTCCGGCGAAAACAATATTATTTGCTTACTGTTAACTTTTCATTCATCCTAAACTGAATCGGAATAAAACAACAACATATATTGTTACCTATTAATCGCAAATAAACCTTAAACGAAAGATTTACCTTATTTAATTTTACGAAAATTAATAATTCAAAGACTAACAATTAATTGCGTTTAAAGATGACTGCATTAATTAGTTTTAGATACTCTAGATCAGGGGCGGGCAACCCCCGGCCCGCGGGCCACATCCGGCCCACGAAACGTTAGCGTCTGTCCCGCCACTCTGTTATGCTTTATTATTGCAATGTGGCCCGTGGACCTCCCAGTAAAACTCATATGGTTTTGTGACATAGCCGTAAAAGTAGGTTTCAATTAAGATTTACAGTGGGATAAAAATGTATAAACATCAGCGAGCGATGATGCATGTATATTTCATTTTTCTTTAACTATTAATTTCAAATCCTTGGCCTGAGATGAAAATAGAAAAAGGGAAAGAGAAAGGCAAAGAGGAAACCTGAGACGAGGAAAGAGCATGAGACATAGAACCTATGTGAGGTGTGTCAACACGAATGCTGGATCAACTTGCTATGTCCCCGTCATTATTTTTGTTTGTTCCAAAATGGCACTTCGTCGGCGCCTTTCATAACATCACATACAGAAGTCTCTTGAGAAAAAATATCAGATTTGTAGAGTGTTCGATGCAATTTTAAGACAATTTATTCATGTAAAGAAAATTAAGTAATTCTGAGATTTCGTTTTTCACTCCGGCCCGCGATCTCCTTCCAAAAGTCTCATCTGGCCCTCACTCTGAAAAGGTTGCCCGCCCCTGCTCTATAGTCTGGCTTATTTTTTCATAGTAAATATGATTCTTATAGCAATATGGTCAATTGACATCAAATTTATGAAGCGTTGTTCACGTTCGACACAATTGTATACTTTCATTGTTCGTAACATTGTTAACGGTTTTTTTGTATCAGCTGGAATATACGTTAAGGATGGCATTTGACGTCGATGAATACTGACGTCGACAGGACATAATAGATTAATACGACAGGAAAATAGAAGAACATGGCAAAAGTTTGAAAATGAAAATATTGATTTTTAATATGTAATGCATTAGTCATCATGCAGGGCTGAATGCAAGTATTCTGTAAGTCATGGGGCTTATTAAAACGCGTATTGCATCATATAAAAGTTACATATTCTTACATAGACGGTTTTCACAGGTTGAGGTGGCAGAATAACGTTGCAGTTTAAAGTTAGAAAGACGTCAGAGCCGCGTTTCACTCTTAACTTACGTGGTGAGCCTACAAAGGACCAATCACGCGATCAAAAATCACACCGGTGTCGGAGGCGGTTATATTCCTTTGGAGATGCATTGGCACCTACATTTATATTAAATTAACTGATTTGATGTATATGATGTAAATTATTAAATAAACTACATGTAATTAAATAAGAATTCTCAAAAGTAAAATATTCAGCAGATTTTCATTGAACATTTCCTAATTATTTTGAATAATATCGATTAAGCGCCATTTTTGCAGACTACACCACCCATTATATTTCAATAAACACTCTGCCTTTTTACGATATAAAATTAACCCCCATGTTGTCACGTAGACAGTTGGCAGGAATAAGCTTTTTCGGTCGCAACAAAAATCTGGAAGATGTCGAGACGTTTTCATATTCAATCGTGTGTTGACCTTATAATGAACTAATCACGTGATCGAAAAGCACGCTGGTGTCAGAGCAGATTAGGATACTAATCATAACTGCAGACGTGCTCAACCCACTAATTTTGTTAAAACATGCAATTTTCTTAATACTTGTTGCTATATAAACAACTCCCACACTCCCGTACGTATATCTTCTAAAATCTCTCTACAGGTGATGTAAATCTAACCAAGTGTTATTTTTATGCACGGTGTAACTAATACGTATTGCACTGCCTCACATAAGTAATTAATGTAATCCTCTTCAACAAAAGTATTCCTGTGACCAAATATGTCTTCTTAGACGTAACAATCAAGTAAAATATCCCAAACTTACAGAAAGAAAACATATATTTTTCAAAAATTGGTGTTAAGATCTAGAATAGCATATTCATTAAAATACAAAGCCACAAAATAACGTTTTTTTATATTTAATATATTATTGGCTACTCACCACTAAAGTTATTGCCCTTTTGGCTAAGATCAAAGTGTAGTATCTGTTCTGATGGATACTGCACCCCCATAGACTGGTATTGTCTTGGCCTTCGGGGCTTGATTTACACCGGTCTATGGGTCGCTCCTGTGCAGTTCTAGGAGGTCCGCCCTCTCAGGCTTCGCCTCCCCTCTTTGGGGAGGAGTAAGTTTGTTGCTTACTGCCTGAGGCGCCCCTACCGGGGAATGCCGACGGTGCTGCCCAGGCAATTTTTAAACTCCACTTTCCCGACCAAACCTTGGGTCACATCTTATTTGTGGGAGTAAGATAAAAACTGGCCTTGTGCCTAACTCCTGAAGAGGAGTAAATCAATACTAACCACTAACCTGGCGTATTAACTTTAATAAATGAAATTGGAAATCTTTTTTAAAAAACTACAACTACTACTAATACTAATACTAGTACTACGAATAATAATGATGATGGTCATGCTGATGAAGCTGATAATGATGATGACGTGATGATGATGATGATGATGATACTAATAATAATAATAATAATAATAATAATAATAATAATAATAATAATAATAATAATAATCATCTTTTGTCTCGATCTTCCGCCCTATAAAATAGAAAATTACCGTTGAAGGTCTGAGGAAATAGAAATAGCGAGTAGAGATAGCACCATCAAGACCTCGACTAAAAAAATCAGCAGACACTCAATGGTAAACGGTTTGTACGAGACCGTTAAAAGGTCTGAATAGGGACATTTGATGGCACACAGTCTCCTGGGCACAACACGTGGATTTAATAACGGCTACTAAATAAACGATAATCAACTAAACTATCCCAATACCCCTCAGACTGCAGAGGCATCGATATTCTTTAACACAACAAAAAATGATCGTGGAGCGTATGAGATTATGGTAAGTGTGTAGAGGAATTGTACTAGCCTGGTATTGGCTGGAATTTAATGATAGCTTATGGCCACTCACATTCTGTAGAAAACCATTGGTCGTTATTAGCGTGCAATGATCGGCAAAGGCATGGGCGAAATCACAAAGTAAGTTTAAATTATGATGGGAAGAAGTAAAGAGTACTAGAAATCTGAGGATACTTGCTGTCACTCATATTTCAGATAACATCAAATCTTTTTACACGGGTGAAATTACAGGTAATTATTGGTGTAAGAACTCATAATTAGGAAATAAATAATAATAGTGATGGTTCCAGCTAACCCCAGAATCTGCTTAGGTTAGGGACCCTGCACAAGAAATAATACCGTCCCCATATCTAAACTCATACCATACAAAATCAAACGAAAATCTATAACGCAAATGCCCTTCCTGAAGTTTTATACAAACTTTAATGTTTAAACATGACTGTAGAATTATATCAGAAAGTAGAACCATTTAAAAGCCACATAATGCGCCCCATTACTGATCATAAACTATCAGATCACATCAGTTGTGAAAACTCACTGACATCTTTCAATATCCTGTCATCAAATTTAAAGACTTGAGATTGTTTAGCTACGTTAAGATTCTAGTGTGTGCATATATGCAAAATATGCGTTAAATGCATCTTACAAGGAAGCCGGTCGAAAGCTAGAGATGAGAAAATATGGATAGACAACGTTTGTGAATTGACGACCATGACATACACGAAGCGAACATCTTCGTCCAAGATAGTAAGGTTTGTAGAACACCAGCTAACGGAGAAAACGTTTAATAACGTTTAATAATAACGTTTAATAACGTTTAATTATAATAATAATAATAATAATAATAATAATAATAATAATGACGATGACGACGACGATGATGATGATGATGATGATGATGATGATGATGATGATGATGATGATGATGATGATGATGATAATAATAATAATAAGAAGAAGAACAACAACAAGGGCAACAACAACAGCAGCAGCAACAACAATAACAATAATAATAATTATACAATAACAACGACAATAATAATAACATTAATTATAATAATAATAATAATAATAATAATAATAATAATAATAATAATAATAATAATAATAATAATAACGAGCCACGCATGCGTGGTCACAGACTGATTGTGAATCGATGTGGCGTGTGTAAAATGCAATAAATTTGGGCAATTTGGGGCATTTTTGACCCCCCATTGTACCCCCTGTGGGCGCGAACCAGAATTTTTATGAGGTCAATGATGCTCATTTTATATCCAGACATATTTGGCCAAGTTTCAGAAAAATTGAATGGATGGATCAAACGTTATGAGAGAAAAATGTCATTTTTTTGCCATTTTGGGGGCTTTTGACCCACTGGGGGCGCGAACCAGATTAGTTCCAAGATCACCGACACTTATTTACTATTGGGAACAATTGCCTCCATATTTTGGCCAAGTTTCAGAGAAATTGAATGGATGGATGAAAAGTTATGGGGCAAAAAATGTCATTTTAACGTTTAACCCCCTGGGGAGCAAACCAGATGTTTTTTTCAAAAATCGGAGAATGTCACTTTCTTACCTGACAAAAGTTACAACTTCATGCAAAATTTCAGAGAAATTCAATGGATGGTTGCGGAGTAAAATCCGGACGGACGGAAATGCCTCAAAACATAGGTACTCCGATTTTATAAATCGGGCACCAATAATAATAATGAAAATAGTTTTAATTATTCTTTTATACAAAAAAAGCTTTGTAATTACTAGACTTAGATTTTAACAGAAAGTATGAAATCAAACCTGATAAGTTATGGTCTGCCTGGGTTACACGTGATGTGCGGATTATACGCCGTGAGATGAAGCTAGAATTAAAGGCACTACAACGTGACTCTGTGTCGCTATTGATTATTTATTGAGTCATTACTCATCATTGGAGGAGTGAATGACCCTTGCCGATTCGTCTTTAAAATCTAATTATGAATCGCAAATAAAGTATTATATTGATAAGTATATAATTCTCGAATGCTGGTATTATTTAGCGTACGAACGATTTTAAACGAAAATAGGTTGGAGAGGAGATTGCAAGAAAATAAATCAATCGAGAGCCGATGTTTCTTCTTAATCCGATTAAAGTGGAATGACCATCGCATCGCGATCACCAGGGGAGATGCTAAACCAAGAATGGACTTTCTTAAGATACGTAAATTTATATACGCGTTTAGCGATTGAAATGATATACAGGTACTTTTATCGCTGACGGACCATGTTTCCGTGACTTCGTGAGGTCTCGGAAGCGCCCGAGAGTTGACGAAACTATTAACCAAGCAGCCGATAACTTCTGGAAGAAATTAATCGTGTTCAATTCTATAATGTCTATCAGCTCCTTGAATTCCCCGAAGGACTTATTGAGATTTTTGAACAAAACTGTAAAAAAAAAACATTAAAGAATGAAAAAACAAAATCATTTGCTTAACAAAGCAAATAAAATCATTTTTTGAAACTTTCCGGTGCACAAACTAACAGCGGTTGTTTAGCTATGGTTTGTTCGTTCTTTATTTTTATATATGTATCTTAGTTAGATTTTCTTCGTCGTAATTTATCGGCTGCCAGTCTTCAATTTGGCGTTTGGAAGTTTTCGCCTGGTCAAATTTCGGCCGCCTCTGTAACCTGTCCGAACGTTGACGACGCGAAATCACGGAAACATTAGCACTTCCGTCACTGGACCCCTCTCCAAAAACACATCTTCCAGGACCTTTGCCATCTCACCTGCGTTTTCCGCCTTGATCTCCCTCCAAATGGCCACTCTTCCAGGTCCACAGTCGACCATTGACAGGTACGGCCTCTGCCGATAGTGCGTCACGTATATCGCCAACCTGCTCCAGTTCTCTGCCACCTGAACCTCACCACCTTCGTGTTTACTCGGCGCAGGGTCGACTGATTGACACCGGTGGCATCTCTCAACCACTGACGGCCTCCTTTGTGATTCTGGGTCAAGAACAATGTTCTATCCACTCCGAAATGTTGCATGCCATGCAAATCCTTCGGAGTGTCTTCAGCCAAGCCACATATTGCAGCAGCCGCCTCATTCGGTGCCTTTAGTCAGGTCTTCCTCACCCTTGTCATCACATCTGCTCTGTTCTTCGATGAGGGAACGATACTGATCCTGAGTTGAAGATCAAATTCTCTAATCAGCTCCCTTAACGTCATCAATCGACGCTTCACGAGCATCTCGACGGCGTCTTTCGTTTTCACCCTCCTTTCTTCTGTAGCTTCGGACTGAACCCAATAGAACACAGTGGCCGAGTCAGTCCTCACCTCAACATTCTGTAGCCCCCATTTCAAGACTAAGTTGATGCCCTTCATAACCGCATCCAGTTCCGCCACATTTATGTGAGCCACGTCGTCCTTCTTCCGCAACCTAGCAGCATCTTCTGCAATGACACCACCTATCTCCAAGGTGACCCCCACTGCTATACTGCTTGCATCACACCACACAACACCTTCTGCACTGTTGGGTACGTGCCAAACACCTCTCACTGGATCCTCCCTCTTCACCTCTTCAATAATCTCTCTCATAATGTCCACAGTCTCTTTATCAACTCCATCCTCTCACTTCGCTCCACTGGCTCGCTTTTTGATGTAACTACATGCAGTCCGTAGCCATCCTGCAATCGGGTAATGGCCCACCAGTCTTTTGCATATCATTTTTTCAGACACCTCCGGGAGTTCATTCCCCCTCCGGAACACTAACCTTCCTATCTGGTCCTTCCTTTGTTGGAGCCCTAACGCCGCTCCCCCCTCCAACGATTCCAGGCGTTTGGCGATCAGCCCAAAGCCGTTGAGGTGCTCTACTACGCCCTTCGCAGTTGCTACCGTCTCATCCACCATGATGTCATCAATGTAGGAACTAGTGGCTCTTATTACTGAATCCTCCTTGCTTAGCACCGTTTTCAGTATCGCGGCCATGACTTTTGGTGCAGAATTCAGGCCAAAACCTAACCTTGTTAGGCAGTATGTTTGGCCTTTGTATCCGACCAGCTGGTACTTCCAGAATTCCTGCGAAATGTGGATCTGTAGGTATGCAGATTTTAAATCCACAATCGCCGCAGCCTCCACACTCGCATGGTCTCCCCGCAGACGCCCATCACATCGCCTCCCGTGTGACACGCAACGTATACGTTCAGTTCCCTGAAGTCCAGTACTAGCCGAACCTTTTGCTTTGTGGGCTGAACAGCCGCAATTAACGGCAGCACGCCTTCCACCTTCTCCTTCCATGGTTTTAAAAATCCCCTCTGAGATCCAACGGTCCACCTCCTTCTCAAATTCAATTCTTACGCCTCCTCGCAACGTATTCTCGTAGCATTCCACTCTGTTGTTCAGTACGGGAAGTACTCCCTTCCATATCCACTTAACTGTCCATTTCTCACCATCAAAGTGTGCAGAGAAATCTTGGTCCTCTATCATGCAACTTTTGTCTGACCCGGCCGTTCCTGTTCCTCTGCCACCTTTTTCGGATCGCACCCCTGCATCCCCTTGATGCCCTCCAAATCTCACGGTTTTAATATGTACTTTGACGCCCCCTAGTCGAGCAATTGCGTCCATCCCTAGCACCACATCGACGCCCGTGACAATTTTGTTAATAACAATCGCCTGGATTGTTAGTGACATCCCACATACCATACACCGAACGACACTTGTGCCATTGCACTTCACCTCTCTGCCGTCAACTGCCGTAATGCTGTTGGTCCCACTGCATGTGTCAACCATGTCTTTGGTGACAAGTGTTAAAGTACAGCCCGTGTCGACAAGGGCCTTTGCACTTCGCTCATTCAGGGTCCCCTCTACTTGTGGCGACGTACCCTGAAGCGCCTTAATCGAATAAGTGGGGTAGCTACCGGCGCAGTGGCTTCTTCCTGTCCGTTTCCCTGGGGACAGAATCTGCTGATGTGGGCGAATTTTCCACAGCGGTAACACGTGACTTCCGGCTTCGGCTCCCTGCACCCGCCATATGCGGGCCTTGGCATCGGTAGCATCAGTCAGCGAACCTGGGTCTCTGCCACAGGCCTCTGAGCTCTTCGTCCTTCACAATCTCCTGCTGCAGTTTTCTTCGTTTAGCGACAGCTACGTTTCCCTGCTCACGCTCTTTTTGCCTGGCCAGCACCCTAGCCTGTGTAATCAACTCCGCCACCTTCATGGTGTATACACCAGGCAGTTGCTTCAGAGCTATGGAAATATAGTCTGGGAAGCCATTTATGAAGGCCATCTTAACCATCTGTCGACGGCCTCCTCCATTGAATCCTACTCGTCCCGCCAACCTCCGGATGTTTTTGGCGAAAACATCTACAGACTCTCCGGTTCACACCATACGGCTTAGTTTGCCATAGGTCACAAATGATCCTTCAGTAAAGGCTTTTTTCAACTTCTCTTCAATGGTGTCTGCAGACAGCCGATCCTCCTCTCGCATCTCCAGATATAGCGCCAGAGCATCACCATCAAGATACAGCGGTATCAAGCTGGCTACATCCGCGATGTCCTGCAACTTAGCGACAAGTTTTACCTTGCTCAGCCAGGCTACAACATGCCCCTCTCCAGAGAACGTCTTCAGCATTTCACTGCTGATTCTCTATCCTGCTATAGTTACTGCCGAAATAGCTTGTGGTTTATCCGTGAAGACAAATAAAAAAAATCTGGTGGCAAACCACAGTGGTAAATCTCTTTCAACGTCCAATCGGTAATCAATAGTTCAAGAACAATTCTTTGTACTTCACAGTTTCTTCTTTCAGCTTCACTCTGCTCCCCCTACTGCTCTTCCGAAGCTCAATGAAAAGAGTACAGTTTTAATAGTACTTATTGCCCCACCTATGCAAATTGACTATCAACCAGAGCCATCTAGCTTTCAAATTCTCCAAACAGCCAATTTGCAAATGGGGACAACTCAAACCACACTTTATGGATCCATTCCTGGCTGGGGTAACTTTGCTAACCACACATTGTAATTTTACTACCACACACTAGAATTAGTTAGTATTTCAAATAGAAATGTTATGCTCAATGAAACAGTTTTCATTAATCATAGCTCTAGCAAAATTATAAATAGGCTGTGTTGTCTGACGTAATGAGGAAATATCCTCTTCGGAGTTAAGCTTAAAAATAAAGTGGAAGTGTCAAAGCAAGTGACGTATGAACAGAGAAACTTGAGGCTGGCTCTAGAGCTTGCAATTACTTACCAAAAGGACATGAATGGAACATCTCGTCATCCATCGTGAGGATCATGGACTGGTCGGAAAAGCCACAGGGTAATTTATAATTCTTATGTATATTGTGAAGCATATAATACTTATGTATATTGTATAGAAAAAATAGAACAAACGTATTATTAAAGCAAAAAGTATGAGCTATGGTTATTAGTAGAGGACGTCTATTACAACCGCTGCTAAAAAAGGAATAGCGATATACATGTATAAGCGGTCTGCTATTAGAGAAAGTATCAGAACAACTCTACAGCAACTATTAAAATATGTCAATGGAGAATAGTGGAGACAATAGTACAGGCCTACTATCTGTTTACGTGGCGAAATACAGCTACATAGGTTATAGTACGTTATTTTCAATAGGAAAATAATAATATACAAATTCAGACTGTGCAGGGTGGATTACAAGTTGCCCATAAAACCTGTGAATGAATATCTTCGTGGGTTTGTTAATAATGTTCGCTATATTCCTGTCTATTGTTAGGTTGATGTAATTCAAAACAGACACTATCCTTAATACCAACTAAGATTATTTAATGTTTATTATATATGATATATTAATAATACTATATATATATATATATACACATATATATACATATATATATATATATATATATATATATATATAAACATATATATATACATATATATATATATATGTATACATATATATTATAGAATACTCTTAATTCAGGACAACTAACATTAAATAGTTGAGAAAATAAATAAACGAATCTTTCCACCCAAACACTTTCCTACAAAGGAACCCGCTAAATCTAAAAACAGAATTGGACACCGCTAAAACTAAAAACAGAATAAGAAACCGCTGAAGGAAAAAAAAAATAGAAACCACTACAGCTACTAAACAGAACTAGAAACCGCTAAAGCTAAAAACAGAATTCGACACCGCTGAAGTTAAAACTCGAATTAGAAACGACTAAAGCTACAAAACCGGACAAGAAACCGCTGAAGCTAAACACAGAATAAGAAACCGCTAAAGCTACTAAACAGTTAAACTTAAAAACAGAATTTGACACCGCTAAAGCTAAAAACAGAATTAAACACCGCTGATGCTATAAACCGAATTAGAAACTACTAAAGCTAAAAACAGAATTAGAAACATCTAAAGCTGAAAACAGAATAAGGCACCGCTAAAACTAAAATCAGAATTCAAAACCGCTGAAGCTAAAAACAGAATTAGAAACCGTTAAAGGTAAACACAGAATTAGAAACCGCTAAAGTAAAACAGAACTAGAAACCGCTGAAGCTAAAAAGAGATTTAGAAACAGATAAAGCAAAAACAGAAGTAGAAACCGCTAAAGCTAAACACATAATTAGACACCGTTACAGCTTAAAACAGAATTAGAAACCTCTAAAGCAAAAATCAGAATTAGAAACCGCTTAAACTAAAAACAGAATTTGACACCGCTAAAGTTAAAATATAATTAGAAACCACTGAAGCTAAAAACAGAATTTGAAACCGATAAAGCTTAAAACATAATTAGAAAATGCTAAAGCTAAATACAGATCTACTAATATCCTCTGAATTAGAAACGCCCACGTCAGACAAAGTGAAATACATTTGAACAGTAAACAAAATAAGCCTAATCGTCTACTTATTCAGGAAGTGAACAACAATTGCTAATAAAATTATTCAAAAAGGCAATTTGACACAGAAACCTAAATCTAAACACATTTCAGAACCGGAACCGTTACGAAACAAACAATATTTGTCCCGAAAGAAAACAAATATAAAATACTAATCAATGGAAGCCAAAAGTCTTGAATAGAGTTCGACTAAAAGATTCAAACAATATCCCTCAAACAATATATTTTATACAATGGCTAACTGTGTTACTCAATCGAATATAAGAGTATAAAGATTAACATCAAGGAATTCACATTTCTGAAATTGAACTAATTCATCATCATTTAAGTAATTCATCTACAGGAAACGTTCCCGAGAAACAGAATTCGCTAAACTTAAAATAGATATATATCATATAATTACACACAAAACAAAATTAATGAAAACCTGTAAGTTTGTATCTAAAATATTTCCCACAAAATTAATAAGAACTTGTAAGTTTGTATCCAAAATAGTTCCCACAAAATTAATAAAAACCTGTAAGTTTACATCTAAAATAGTTCCTACAAAATTAATAAACACCTGTAAGTTTACATCTAAAATAGTTCCCACAAATTAATAAGAACTTGTAAGTTTGTATCCAAAATAGTTCCCACAAAATTAATAAAAACCTGTAAGTTTACATCTAAAATAGTTCCCACAAAATTAATAAAAACCTGTAAGTTTACATCTAAAATAGTTCACACAAAATTAATTAAAACCTGTAAGTTTACATCTAAAATAGTTCCCACAAATTAATAAGAACTTGTAAGTTTGTATCCAAAATAGTTCCCACAAAATTAATAAAAACCTGTAAGTTTACATCTAAAATAGTTCCCACAAAATTAATAAAAACCTGTAAGTTTACATCTAAAATAGTTCACACAAAATTAATTAAAACCTGTAAGTTTACATCTAAAATAGTTCCCACAAAATTAATAAAAACCTGTAAGTTTACATCTAAAATAGTTCGCACAAAATTAATAAGAACTTGTAAGTTTGTATCTAAAATACTAACCACAAAATTAATAAAAACCTGTAAGTTTACATCTAAAATAGTTCCTACAAAATGAATAAAAACCAGTAAGTTTACATCTAAAATAGTTCCCACAAAATGAATAAAAACCAGTAAGTCTGCATCTAAAATAGTTTCCACAAAATGAATAAAAACCAGTAAGTTTGCATCTAAAATAGTTTCCACAAAATGAATAAAAACCAGTAAGTTTGCATCTAAAATAGTTTCCAATAAATTACTTCATCCATTACTAATGCAGATTTGTATATATGTCTGTCTGAAGCCGAAACTATGCAATATTATATCATCTTACAATTATCGATTCAGGAGGAGTAAGTGTAGTATCTGTTCTGTTGCGACAAGACCATTCTCCCAAGGATTACCACCATTTTTCGTTTTAATGTAGTATCCGTACTGTTTTCATGGGAAAACCCTCCTATGAATTACCTCTCACTTTTGTTAGTGGGTTGTATAGTATATGTTCTGTGATCATTGTACAACTCTTCCAGGCATTACCTCCTCTTTTGGTTGGAAGGTAGTGTAGTATCTCTACAATGATCATGTTACTATGTTCCAAGCATGGTCCCCCTCTTTTGGAAGGAATATTTTAGTATCTGTTCTATTTTCATGAGACGATCCTCCCAGGTATCACCTCCTACTATGAAGTTACTAGAGTAAGTCTATAAATGTGTTCATTAGCAAACTTAACATTGACATGATATATACAAGGAAAAATATTTTCGTCGAGTGGCATTTCTTTTGCTAGCAGAAGATAACCTACAAATCAGCTAGCAAGAAAATGTTTCATCACTCAGATGCTATAAGAAATTTAACACATGCTTCTTATAAAGCACATTATTTCATCTATAATTGACGATCCCTAAATCAATTCAAATTTGACACTAATTGCAATTCTTATATTACAAAGTAACTAAGTAAAATGCAGCATCATATCAATCATTATATATCAAATACTATCATGGGCTTAGTAATGTAACAGTATTTATCGTGCTGCTAAGTAGGTCACGCAATATGTGACTTGGTCGCACTGAGAATTCAAAGCTGGGTTGTATTGACAGGTTGTGATTTTAAAAATTCGAAAATTTTAAAAGAACTATTTGCGTTTGATTTAGAAAAGAAATATATAAAATATATACATTAATAAAGATAACATATAAAAGGCGCCCCTTTCTGCTCACTATACATAAGCATATATATATATATATATATATATATATATATATATATATATATATATATATATATATATATATATATATTTCTGAACTTTTCTTTCATACTTTCCTCTTCAACTGCAGGATAAATTTGGTGACAATTTATTTTCTTTATATTTGACGATTAATATCTCTTTATTCTGTCATGTTCTTATTATATTCTAACTGTTAATAGACAGAAAAAGAGATAGATAGAGATATGGAGAGACAGAACGGGAAAGCGAGTGAGTGAGATATATATATATATATATATATATATATATATATATATATATATATATATATACTATATAAAATAAAGGCGGGGGTAATAAAACGTATACTGAGAGATGAAGGGGTGTTTGACCTGGGCTTAGTAAGTGATGGGGCTCGTGGGGAATTGATTGCAACTTACGGGTTATTTGGACAATTAAACTGAAGTTATAAAAATAGACTAAAGCCGTATTCACCAAGGAAATCATTAAGGAAATAACGTCAAACAGTATAAAAGCCGTGGGCCGACGACAAAATATCTGAAAATCATGATCGACATAGGTTTCGTTGTTAGTCATCTTGTAGGATACGGTCGGCATCCTGCGGATGCTCGGCTTTCTTATCTAAAGTAACAGAATAGAAGGGTCACATACTAATTAGTAAATTTATACAGTACAACCGAAATTAAAGTAGCGGAATAGTACTATTACAAAAGAAACTCACATACAAAAAGGTTCTATTACACATATAGAACATAATACCGAAAACACTGTATATATCCTGAAATATATTGCGTTCTCTACCGAGATTACATTTTCATCTACTACATATTCAAATATGTATAGTAACTATCTGAGCTCTGTAGTAATTCTAAGTAAGGCAAGAACTGGGTGGACAAATAGTAAAAAAAACGCTCCTGCAAGTCTATCCTTTTTCCTGTATGTACGTGACCTCATGTTACGATCATATGATCACATAACGTTATCTACGGTATAAAAATAAACGAGTGTAATATATTATAAACATGCGATGATTTATATATGTTGCTTTTAATATGCTGTCTGGTGTCAAAATCTGCTGGTTGCACCAGGATAGGCAGTACCGCTTTAGTCACCAACACACTGTAAGAATTCAATAATGGGCGCTGATAAAGTTAATGTATCGCAGATGCTATTACACACTATATGTAAATATAGATATAATGTCGTGCTATTTTAGATGAACATGTATAAACATAATTTGCCTCTCGAGAATGGTTTCACTTCCTACGGTGCGAAATCACTTTTACAACATTGAAAAACGTGTATTTACTCCAATGTATAATGATCATTTCTTATAATGTGAGGACTTTTCTAAAGTGTATTTTCTCTATTGGGCACAGTAAACCAGCTCTCCGGACTAAACCATTGTTACATTCACATTAAATAGCAGGGGTTATGCCGGTTCGATATTTGACAGGAATTAGAAGGGCATTTATAGGCATCATTAATTCTCTCCTGATAATTAATTATATAGATGACGCCGCTTTGCTGCATTTTAACGCTTGTAATGAAAGAAAACAAACATCACTTCATATATAAAAATTATATTTTTTACCGTTCATTGCATCATTGCGCAAAGAAAAATTTGAAACTCGAAAGTTGGTTGACTGGTTATGTGTACGATCCGTCGCATACGAATCTTCCCAACTATGATGAACTATTGAGAGTACGGAGATAGACAGAGAAAGGGAGAGAGAGAGTGAGATAGAGAGAGAGAAAGAGCGAGAGAGGAAAGAGAAAGATACACACTATACATGAAAGAGAAAGGGAGCTAAAGAAAACTATCACTGATGCTCTCAGTTTCAACATGTCTTTTACGGCAGCCGATCTGACCATTAATCCGGCAGCCGTCTATTTCAAAAGTTGATATTTAAGATTACATCTCAATCGCATTTAGCGACCTGATTCTTTAATATCACTAACATTGCTGTCGGACGCGAGCTGACACCCTAAGTGCAGAGTGTTGTCGGCCTTGCGCGTCTTCGCCAAAAAAGCAACAGAAAGCTTGGCACAAGGACTTTTAAATATGGATAACGTCATCTCCCACAAAAGGGTAACTATCCTTGTTACAATAATACTTAAAGCTCAGAATTCAATAATCTTTGATAGGAAATTTACATTTATATTACGCACAGATTATTCGCGGTTCAGATGCAATAGAAATATCAGACTTCTCAGAGTGCTATCCGATATTGACTGAAGAGATGTAGATACAAATATTACTGATTTCATTAGTCACGTAAAAAGAGAAAAATAATTATAGAGAATATACACTTTTTCATAAAATAACAAAACAAAATCTACAAGAGAGACGTCGTCGCATTGTGAGATTTTACCAATTTACATTTGGCTCGCTCATATCCAGAAGCTGACGGACAGATAATAAAATACAGAATATAAACATAAATATGTTCGGCAATATTAATAAAGTTAGATTCCTGTCCAATATATACCATACACGCTTGTGTGTGTTTTTTTATCTGCAATAAAAGATGGCTATTCATAAAATATCGCATTAAATCATACAATCTACCAAAGAAAAAAAATAACAATGAATCCAACATAACTTGACTTAAACTCTACGAAGACATTTAATCAAAAGATCAACACTGGTTAATTAATCAACAAAATATATTAATTTAAAGAGGCAATAACCACACAGAAATAAAAGAAATAATCCAGTCTTTTTATATAATAAAGGACCAATCTGACAATACATGAATGTATCAATAAGTGTCAATAAGTGATAACACATTTATTTTATGAAATCAAATATGTCAAACGATTTCGAAACATAGCCTGAAGGTTTAGTACATAAGTGTCTCCCATCGACTTGACCTTTGACATCATAATCAAAAATAGATTTATCATGATTTTAGATTCTACATATGTACTAATAGTTCGCAAAAACAAACCAAACCCAGACATGTGCTTCAGGCTAGGATCAATAGATATGGGTAGAAATATATTGCCCAAATACAGAAAACCTCTCTTAGAGCGGTGGATATTTCCCACATAAAAAAAAGATCTCGTAATTGCCGTTGATCTTGTATTATAGCAAGTAAGGGACTACTTACTCTGACGTTGTTGTATGTGATTCATTACTTTACATTTAAATATAAGACCCATATCAGTTTCGGCTGGATTTCTAACCATGTTTGCAGGACGGAAATAAATACAGGGCAGTCAAAAAGTTGCGAAATGCCAAGTATCACTACATGTCCAGAATATTTGCAGACACTGATTAATGGGCAGTCATAGCTAATCATGTAATATAAAAAATATAAGATTTATTCAACTCCTGCAAACAATTAGATTTACCGACACCGTAAAAAACGGTAATTAATATATGTGAAAAATATCATATGATAGATAGTTCTTCGCCATATACACGTAACCAGTTTGTATATACAGCGGTGTAATGTAACTCCGATAATTATAACATACCAAAAGCGAAGGACTGCGAAAATGATTTAAACTGTGATGATCTGATATCAACAGACCTCTCAGAGTACTATGGAAATAATTTAAAGAATTATGCATTGGCCTTTTGGCTTGGAGCAATATGTACCATTTTTTCTTATGCTACACCTCAGCTTTACTGTTCTCAGTCAGTTTAGGACCATTCTTGTAGACTTAATCTTTTTTTATTTTTGTCCTAATCCAGAATCGTTCTTCCTGGAGAGCTGGGATTTCATCAGATTTACAACCGCTTTCTGTTTTACGTGAAGAAGGAAATAAAAGAAATCCAGATATGTTTAATAATTGCAATTGTTCCTAACAAATGTACAGGTTTTAAACCGAAATAAAAATAACTACCGGTTTTCGCAATTTGTAAGTGACAAAATAATTACGAAAGTCATCCGAAAACTATCACTGTTCAAAAAAACAAACAAATATGTATACGTGCTTCGAATAATGAGTTCCAGTTTCTGTAATTAAAAATAAGAAAAAGTAACTTCCCGGAATCGGAACACAACCGAAGTAAAAGAGCTAATTTTACATACAAAGGGGCTCGATATCATAGCATATACAGCTTTATACAAATAATAAATAATTAAAATGTGGCACTGTTTCGGAAAATACAACCAAACATTTTGAGGCGTGACGTACGCGTAACGTACGCGTGACGTAAGCGTGACGTATGTACAACGAATGTTACGTACACGAACGGTAATATACGCAGGACTGTTGTATTTTCCGAAATTGTACCAAAAATGTTAAGATCAGTCCGTTTATCTACCATGCATTGCACATCGATAATTTACAAGGAGAAACAAGGCTGAATCGACTCTAAAATGTATTCTTCCGTTTATTGTTAATTTTTGTTGATGTTATGTGTGTTCTTATCTTACAACACGTAGTTTTAAGTGTCTGTGTTCAGAGGAACTACAAACTGGTTTTGATTTTGTTTTAATTTTCAATCATACATAAGTAGGTGTTTAACTCTTCTTAACCCTAACCCAAACCCTAACCTTATTGTTTCATAAATATTCTTATTCCAGACCCTGCGAAACGGATAATTCCAGCACCAAACTAATGCACAGACAGGATAAACTGGACGTTTCCAATTGCCGTCTGTCTACCAGCGTATTAACAAAAACATTTGGATTCTTAAACAATTTGAGTATTATTCTTTTTCAAACATTCATTTCCAATATAACAGCTGTTTTTTTTTTATTTTGACGTGTTTTTGGACAGTATCCACCCTGACTCTACGCTCTCATCTCAACGTAAGACTCTGTACCTTTTGGTCTTTATTTTTGTTTCATTTGATGTAAAATTTCTAAAGTTAAATGTTGCCGATAATATTTACAATTACATTGTCAGTTTTTCCCTATCCTCTGATGAAAAGAGTTTATCTTTGAAAATCCATGGATTAAGGATATGAAGCTCCTTGCTCTGAACTTTGATGTTCTAATAAATATTGTATTTACAATTGTTTATGCTCATCTTTCATATATATATATATATATATATATATATATATATATATATATATATATATATATATATATATATATATATGTATATATATATATATACATATATATATATATATATATGGGAAAAAAGGAACAATGTTTCAGACAATATGTAAAAATAAAAATAAAAATGGAATAAAGAATAAGCAATTCAACAACTAACAAAAATAAACTCAAAAACTCATGTTGTAAAGTTCCACCGAGATATTTCGGCCGTAGATATGACCATTTTCGATCAGTTAATAAACTTTATTTCAAAACAGAAAAGTTTTCAAATTCATACAGAGAATGCGATTGGAAGAAAATGTCACGGGGAGAAAAAGGAATGCGAGGAATGTTATGAAAAGAGAAAGAAAAAGAAGATGAAGAAGAGGAAGAAGAAGAAAGAGATACCAATCAACTAGTATCTTTAGAACGTCAGTTGAAGAAGACGAAACGAAGAAGAGAAAGCGAGAGCAAACGTTAGAAAGGGTAAATCGACATGTTGTTGTCGAAACCTATTAAAGAAGAAAAAAGAGAGAGAGAAAAAAAATCAGTGCTTAGATATCGCCTGCTGATTGAATTCGGGCTGAGAACGTCGAAAGTCTACAGGATTAGTAGTAATTGGAGCAGTTAACGTCGAGGGACGAAACAAGGGAAGAGGAGGAGGCAGGGGAGGAGGGGAAGAGGGAAGAAGAGAGACAAGGGTTAAAAGTTAGCCAGAGTCGTATTCATTTAGATTCATCTCGTATAAAATCGATCTAGCCGTAGGAAAAGAAATATTATAGAAACCTTGTCTTTGGGCAATGGTGTTCTTATGACATAGGATCAGACAGGATTCTGTGAGACGTCGAAGTTTGGTGTCATGAATATGTTTGATAGGGATTGCCTTATGGGTATTGAAGTGGTGGCCGGAAGAGATCATATGAGTGCATAGTGCATTTAAGGTATCGCCGTTTTTTATGGCACGATTATGTTAATATATTCGTTTCTTTAACGGACGTTGTATCTCGCCGAAATATATTTTTCCACAGTCGGCGCAGGGAATTGTATAAATTCCAGCTGTAGTGGGTGATGAAAGGACTTTATTTTTTTTTATGCATTTGTAAAATGTTTTTGATGGTGAGTGAGGTAGCTTGGATAATTCTAAAACTATGTTGTGAAAGCGAAGAAAAGAGATGTATGTTACGAGAGTTAGTGGAAGGAAAACATTCCTTAATATGGATTGTGTTGTATTAGGAGATGTATTAGTATTTTTTATCTTTTTTAGATGTATTTGAAACGCTTTCTTTTTAGCAGAAAGAATGACGTGTTTGGGATATTTTAAAGTAGTGAGAGAGGATTCTATTTTATTATATTCCTGAGAGAGATGTTCAGGGCTGCAAATACGCAGAGCCCTGAGATAAAAACCGATTATCATGCTATTTTTTATATAGTTATTATGATGTGAATAATAATGTAAGTAATCATTTGTGTTGGTTGGCTTGCGATGGACTTGAAATGAAAGGCTGTTATTGTTTTTGAGGATGAGAATGTCAAGGAAAGCTAAAGAATTGTTTTGTTCACTTTCGAAAGTTAACTTAATGGAAGGTTCGACTTTGTTGAGTGCTTGTGCAAATGTTTCTATTTTATGACTATCAGGTAGAAAGATTAAAATATCGTCAATATATCTGAAATAGGTAGTATTTTTAGGGGTACGGTAAGAAAAAAGACCGATTTCGAGGAATTCTAAAAACAGACACGCTAATACGGGACTAAGGGGGTTCCCCATAGGTAAGCCGAATTTCTGTCTATAATAGTCAGTGTTGTATTTAAAGAAAGTAAGAGAAGTTATGTTCCTAATGATATCTATGATGCTTTTGATTGGGAGAGAACAAGAGAAATTTATTTTGTTTAAGTGTTTGGAAAGTAGGTTGATGCATTTTTTTACGGGTGTATTTGTGTATAAGGAAGTGATATCTAGGCTGTGCATAGTATGATTATGTAAAGTAATATCTTTACAACATGAGTTGTTGAGTTTATTTTTGTTAGTTGTTGAATTGCTTATTCTTTATTCCATTTTTATTTTATTTTTACACACACATATATATATATATATATATATATATATATATATATATGGATACATGAAATAGTAATTATATATATATATATATATATATATATATATATATATATATGGATACATGAAATACTAATTATATATATATATATATATATATATATATATATATATATTCGCACGCTTTTGTGTGTGCAGGGAACAGAATGAGTGGGCTACAGTGATGAGGGTGGTTCAGCAGAGGAATTTTCATAGATCAAATATAAGATGAAAAGAGTTTATCTTTGAAAATCCATGGATTAAGGATATGAAGCCCCTTGCTCTGAACTTTGATGTTCTAATAAATGTTGTATTTACAATTTTTTATTCTCATCTTTTATATATATATATATATATATATATATATATATACATACATATATATATATATATATATATATATATATATATGTACATATATATATATATATATGGATACATGAAATAGTAATTATATATATATATATATATATATATACATATATATATGGATACATGAAATAGTAATTATATATATATATATATATATATATATATATATATATATTCGCACGCTTTTTTGTGTGCAGGGAACAGAATGAGTGGGCTACAGTGATGAGGGTGATTCAGCAGAGGAGTTTGCATAGATTAAATATAAGAAGTGTCCTGTTAAACACTTATGAATTTCTACTTCATTCGCTGGTTTCCATATTTGCCTAATGAAAAACTGATGTCAGCTATTGGGTCCATATTAGCGCTCACGACTTGAGGTGTTTCATAGCCAAATATCGAACGAATAAATAAAAACTATTCTTAGACACGACCTTCCAAATTCGTACGCGCATATTTGCAGAATTGTTTGCCTTTCTTTGACATCGAGTAACCTTTTGAGGAGAGCTCGTCTTTCGATATTTACAGAAAGAAGGATCAGTCTTCTATGGTCCGCAACAAGCAAAGAGAAAAACTAGAGAGAGAGGGTAGCGTTTTTAAAGATTCAGCGTGTCTGTTACGGGGCCTGTCGGATCGAAAACGTGCGTTTAGTGAGAGATGTCGGCGACCTTCGTGTGTCAGTGCCCGTTATTATATGATTGAATCAAGGAAACAAATACCAACAGAACCGAACAGGGGGGGGGGGAATCAAACGACCATAATTTATGATTAATACGCCTTTCATATATATACAGGGTGGGCCAAAATAAGGGTCCTATCTTTAAATTTGAATAACTTGAATTTGAATAACTTCCACAAAATGAAAGTTAAACTCACCAAACTTTATGTGTGTGTAGACTGACCCTTCCGAGATTTTTTGAAATAAACAAAACAAATTTTAGCCGAAAAACACTTCTTAAAACTTACAAAAACTAAAGTATTGTTTTTTTACACTGTTTTGAGTTTTTTAAGCAAAAATAATGTTTTCTAAATGAGGGTACGTTCCTTAGGGCTAATACGGCTCATGCTTGCTTCGGAAGGGGTCCTTTACTTATTCTAAAAAAAAAATTTAAAAAAAATCAATAAATAAAAAAGTTATGAATTTTTAAAAATAGGACCCTTATTTTTGCCCACCCTATATAAAAGAAATATAACCATGAATGTGTTATCACTAAACATACTGAGTATCCCTATATAACAACTAAATATTTGAACCGACGACAACCTTTAGAAGAATTCTTATTCTTATGCTACAACCATGCCGACTGGTATGAGATACTGACTGATGTAGGGAGATCTCGACAGATTATACTAATCACGTAGATGAACTGAAACCAGTATACTGATTTATAGTATTCAAATAACATAATTAATATTGGCACTTGCAAAAACTACGATGGAGCACTATAATGTTTTATTATACTTACTTGTAAATTCCTCGAATAGAAAACTTCTGCACCGATTGTATGTCTCATTAAAACTCTAAAAAACAACACATAATTATATTAAACTTCATGTATAGGATCATCATTCCAATTTTGATAAACATTATTTACATGATTTTGATTAGTAACAATGTCTCTAATTGGTGGCTTTATGTTAGGGGTCTTCAAAATAAACACAAATTTAGGAAATCTTGAATATAAATAAAATGTAATACACATCTGAAAAAAAAAGAATTTTCTATTACGGTTATGCTGATAATATGCACATATCAACTATTTAAAAATACTGAAATAAAGGTGAAATTTTCGCAATATGTATTTATTGATGCCTAACATCAATTGTTTAAATTTCACACAAATCAGATGGATCTGAATTTTAACAGAGAGCAGTCGCACCTTTTCTTATCCCATTTGCAGAAAACTAAATTAAACAAAATATGGCCCATATCACCAACTTTATAGCAGTTATGTGACAAAATTCATGATATTCGGTTCTTAATTAAAGAGTTTACTCTAGTGTAGAATATATATATATATATATATATATATATATATATATATAAAAAGACTTTACTTGCCATACATGTTTTCTTTTTTTTTCTTTGTTTTTCTATTGTTTTTCTTTGTTTAATACGAGCACTGGAAGATATCCACCTCAGGACATAAATGCATAGGATACAGTAGAATTTTATGAATATCTTGGTAGTAGGCCGAAACAATTGTATGCTGGAAATAAAAACATTTTTTTTGTGAAATGGTGTGAATCTGTTCTTCCTAACATTTTACGTGGCTTAAATGAAATAAATATATGATATATACACACACATAAACTAATATTACATTTAGTCTAACATTTTAATTCATATTTACTTACTTATATATATATATATATACATATATATATATATATATATATATAAATATATATACATTTTTTTTTTCAATAACTAATATATGTTAGCAAAGCATTTATACGGAACAAAACTTAGATTTAGTGTACGGAACTTTTATGTTTTTGCCTTTTAAGGGAAGTGGGGTCTGATCAACTCTGCTGGGAAGCCATGAAATTAAATACTGTCTTGTTTTTAAATTCCCGAAACAGTTTTTCATGGTAAACAACTGATGATCCCTTAAATAATGTTAAAAGCAAACTAATATAATAACTGTAAACACTAAATTGACTTACATGAGTGATGTTCCACTGAACGACTTGGGATGTAAGATTTTTTTTGTTTTTTTGTTTTTGTTTTTAGTTTTAATGGTTGAGAAACTTCCGAGAATATATATATATATATATATAAATATATATACACATATATATATATATATATATATATAT
>OY744528.1:12589991-12592491 GCA_963556195.1 Sepiola atlantica | reverse complement strand
AAGATCGATATGAGAGTACAGATGTTTAGATTTCATCGTACCAGTGGTTTGTCGACTAAATGGTGGCAAATAATTGAGTAATGCGATCCGTTCTATCACTCGTCAACCATTTCTAATATGTAAAAAGAATAAACCACTGGTGTTGAACTTATATATATATATATATATATATATATTTATATATATATATATATATATATATATATATATATATATATATATATATATATATATATATATATATAATGAAGAAGAACGGAAATGAATTAGAGAAGCAAAAGCCAAATCATAATTCAATTCAATTGCTCAGAGCAAGGTATATTCCGCAAAAAAGGCAATTTATTCAAGTTAAATTTTCCTTAAGCCAGGCTTTTCAAAGATCAAAATCCCATCATCAGAGGAAGTCGCTGGGATAGATAAGTTGGCAAAGGCCAAGAGTTAAAATTGGAAAAAATAAAATAAAAGTTGTAGGGGAAGAAATACAGGGCAACATTCTGCCCGAATGCAAGCAAATGTCCGATTGCTAAAAAGTCTACCTGCTCTATCCTGGATATTTAGCTGTATACTCTTTACAATAGGTTTTACTTTTCCTAAAAGTTCGCTTTTAGTACACCACTTTATATATATATATATATATATATATATATATATATATATATATATATATATATATATATTTATATATTAGTTATATATTATTAGTATTATATATATATATATATATATATATATATATATATATATATATATATATATATATATATATATATATGGCTGTGAGCCAGAAACACGGGTTCCATGGATTACTTTTATGTACATATAAAATAAATAAATATATATATTAACGGAAAAAATACGTCCCATAAGTTGAGGGCGACTAATGATGCAGTTTTCTGCATATTAATCACTTAGGAAAGTGAGACAATCGGAATAATAGTAAGCAAAATAACAACGAACGCTGCAATCACGTATAAAAATAATTACATAGACATACATTAAATATTTGTGTGATAAAAATCGTACATATTTCTACACAGAGCATTTTGGACCAGTGGTAGAACACTGAGCTGTATACATCAACATCGAAGGGTCGATCTCTGTGTAAGTAAGCCATGCTGATGACGGCTGTGAGCCAGAAACACGTGTCCATGGATTACTATTATGTACGTATAAAATAAATAAATATATATATTAACGGAAAAATGCGTCCTATGAGTTGAGGGCGACTAATAATGCAATTTCCTGCATCTTAATCACTTAGGAAAGTGAGACAATCGAAATAACAGTAAGCTAAATAACAACGAACGCTGCAATCACCTATAAAAATAATTACATAGAAATACATTATATATATATATATATATTACTATTTAATCTATCTACATGCAATTTTATAAGGAGATATAATTGTTTATGTATTAGTTTTCAGTATTTACTTCATCAGTGCTCGATACGTAAGTAGAGCTAGATAGTAAGTTATTAAATATATTCATGGCAATAGAGCTACACAGAGGCTTCCGCGTTTTAGTCTGAATATTACCCCCGCGGGATCATCTGTGTAGCTTAATTGCCATAAATATATTTTCACACACACACACACACACACATATATATATATATATATATATATATATATATATATATATATATATATATATATATATAGGTACTTTGGGATTTAGTCTGTACATTTTACTCGATCTTTTTATTCTTTTTAAAAGTGTTTAATCGAATATTACCCCCGCGGGAGCGTCTGTGTAGCTTTATTGCCATAAATATATTTTCATATATATATATATATATATATATATATATATATATATATATATATATATATATATATAGTAGGTGGGTTTCATAGTTCACTGTTGCTTTTAAAATTACACTACTTATAATATTTGAAACTGATAATCATTTAATTCATAACTTTCCCTAAAACACAAGAGTAACACTTCCGCATTATATTATATAAATATTAAATTTGGTATGTTTATACTAATTTATCAATCTTTATAATAACACTTATATCATCCAAAGAAAGAAAAAATCAATTCGCCTGGACGATTATGCTTGGGTGGGAGGGCTCGTTCTTTAACTTACGGTTTAGTTGTTGAAAATGAAGTCAGTCGTCCTAAAATCCGGAACAATCATCTACATACAAGTGCAAAACGTCTATGGGACCAAATCATAATTAAATTCAGCAACAATAAAAACGATTAATGGTATACGTGAGTAAGAGTGTAAGGACTGATAGAGAGTGAGAGAGCGACATTATATTTGAAAAGAGGAATCTGATGCTTTGACTGCATTTCTCAAGCATCGGGATTAGGAACGACACCGGACACCTGATGTCTTCAGTCTCAGACTTTCTGAACTAAACAATTTTTACTTTTCAAAATAACACTCATGAAAATAAGATATACGTCATTGAAGTTTTGAGTGGATTTTGTTACTTAGAAATACCGACACGTAGATATTCGGCACATAGATTGTAATGTAG
>OY744528.1:12570584-12582291 GCA_963556195.1 Sepiola atlantica | reverse complement strand
TGTGAGAACTATAATAAAAAAAAAATAAGGGAGGCAAGAGTTACGAGGCTGTCGAAAGTAAACCAAAGGTCCACTTTTTACTCTCCTTACAAAGAAATGTTAATTCATGAAACTTTGGAAATGTTAATTTCATGGAACAATATTATAGAACGATTGTAAGTTCGTTTCAAACTTATCAAGATTTGTAGGATTAGTCCAACTTTTGTCAACAGTTATATCTGATATGAATTAAAGTAATTACCGTGAAAATCCATGTTATGGATCCTATTGTGTCCGTTCTAGTTTTTATTGTGCGTCGCTCAGCAGTGGACACGCCAAGTAATAATATCTGCGATGTTGTAGCCACGCGAGGAATGAATGCACCGGTGACTTCACACCAAGAGACCCTACTCTACCCGCTGAATACTCAAGATTAATCCTATTCTAAACGCCGTTACTATTTCCTATTTCATATTCTCGAATTTTTCCGCCGTCTCTACTGAATTAGTAATCATCCCGCGACATGAGTCCTGCTGCTTTTCTTCTAAAGGTAGAGAGACGTAAGAATCTCAATTATTATGTGGTATCATGCGCAGACCACGACAGCAATCGCACAAAGAAAGCCGTATTAATGATTTAGCCTCGTTGTGAGTTTAAATGGAACTCTTGAAATAGAATCCAACATACGTAAATATTCGTGAGGTCATCCAGTCAACTATAGATTTTGAAAGGACACATTTGATGTTGGGACAACAGGAGACTTAGTGTAATCTTTGAAACCGTTTACAGCTGTGATTGTGGGTAACTCATTGGAAATATTAAGAAAAGTAAATGTTATACACACACACACACACACACACACATATATATATATATATATATATATATATATATATATATATATATATACACACACACACACACACACACACACACACACACACATAAACATCCCCGTGCACGCGTTCCCATATATATTCTGTAAAAGAGAAAAGAAACGGAGAATAAATGTTTAAATTTAGTAGATGATGTCAAAAGAGATGTGGGCGAGACTTGAGGGTGATAAATAGATATATAGAAATTTCTGTCACAGTCCGTCTGTGTTACGGCAGCTCTACCACTTGTGGTGTAATAAAATTCAGATAAAATACGTTTTGTTAACAATTTCTTTTTTTTTTAGCTTTAGTAAAATTTTATTCCAGGACAAGAAATACAATTTCAAACCAACAATAAATAAACTATCATGGCTGCCATTGTGAAGACAAACCAACACACGTGCAATTATTCATAAAACAATAATGTAAAGAGACAGATACATACATAGGTAGATAGAGAGGGGGAGAGAAAGAAAGAGAAGCAAAGAGACATATACATACATAGGTAGATAGAGAGGGGAGAGAAAGAAAGAGAGAGTCAACAGCTGACGATTAGAACGGAAGTGACGCTGCCGTTACTGACATAGCGTTGCCACGAACGATAGCCAGGGAGATGCGTTGGAACAACCAGGCTGACTCACGGGGCTCGTGCCTAGACGTTGAAATCCTCCGTCCAATCTCCTGAAAAAATTTAACAGTCTCGGGGCCAAGCACACCCGACGTTTACAATTATTGGTGGGACATTTCCAGTCCATTATCTCTTCTACCGTCTTACAGTGAAAGTCAGCAACGCCATTCTTACCATGTTGAGGATTCGTTCTCGACAATCAGTCCGACGGAAGTAGCCCATTATGACTGATGGTCCATCCTCCCGTTGTTGGGATGGAGTTTATTTACTGCTTATTACGCATTTTTTGCGGGGCCAGAGTTCACTACCTCTAGTGCGGTTGTCCAGCAAACCCCACTTTCCGACCTTGTGCCACACCTTCCTGCAATAGGAGGGATATAAACAATCATTCCATAATTTCTCAAAGGCATTCATACGTATACAATTACAGTATATCAACATCACAAATCCATATTCGACTGCGTTATCCATTAAGCCATACACGCATACCGATAGCGGGAGAGAAAGGGAGAGATAGTGAAAGATATAACATAGTTTCATTTCATTTGAAGAGCCCTTGCTTTAGAGTTGAACACACTTTCTCGAAAGTATAAACAAAACTGCTTTCAATAATCCCTCCATGTCGACTGCAGTTGTAGAATACGCCGATTGCACTTCTGCAGAAATGAAATCTACTTGCTTGCTTTTGGTAGCAACTCATGATACCTGAAGACGGAACTCTTATTGGCTGAGCAGCAGATAAAAATAAAAAGATGGGACCATAAGACAATAAGCTACAACACTCCACCCAGGCCTTACTTGGATTAGACGGGAGGTCGTAGAGGTCTGCCATACATAAGTCATAACTACCAACATAATAAATGTCAATACAATCATTGAGAAATTCTTTGTCAGTTATTTATAGACACTATAAAATGTATGTTATTGTTTACTATCCTGACACTTTATTATTACAAAGAAATTGTGAAGTCTTTGAACTGGGAAATAGAGGGTTCTGTTTAGCCGAATTTAATTAGAGTTTTAAGGTTAAAGTTAAATAGTATATTTCGTTTGTTTTGGTTAACCGATGAAATACAGTGATCGTCTCTGTGGCAAAAATGTTAATCAAAACAACATGAGAGAATTGCACCAAATGTGTCATGAAGCATTTCTAAATTACTAGTTGGGCATGAGCGTGACAAGAAAGCTAAGACTACAAATATTGTTACCCTATTTCCTCCATGTGCTCCTCCTATTACTACTACGACTACTTGAAACAATAAATACGTATATGTCTCAGAACTACTGGCCAGAATTACATCAATGTTTTCATGCAACACTTACGGCCTGCTCGATGTGTCATGAGAATTGAAATATTCTATCACGACTAGTATTACTGCTACTATCCTTTTAATAATGCATTATTCTACTACTACTACTACTACTACTACGACTACTGTTGATAATAATAAAGAAACATCGACGGAGAATAAATGTGGTTCAAAGTACTGATATTAAGTACAAAACGCAGATGTCGTCTCGTTATTGAAAAGGCAGATACAATAAACTTATTTAGATATTAATACTTATATATAATACTTGTTTTGCTTTATCTTATATATAAAGTAGGGACGTTTTTCCCCCTGTACCTTCTCGGAGTACAGGAAAACAACCACATGCATCACACGCTACTAAACTATCCACTATACTACACTTATTCACTCGAGCGTGTTTTAGTAAATTTGTTATCATTTTTCTCGACATAATACTAAATATTACATTTGGCCCGCCATCCACGTCTCTCCGAAAAACCAACTCCATATAGGTGGTAGCAAAAACTTTTCTCCCTAACAATTATGTACTGTGACTCTACTCATCGACATTGGGAACTAATAAGCACAGTTTAAATTTCACAAAACACCCAGTTCTTATTTATTATTTGCCTGGTATTGATTTACTACATAATATAAAGCAATACGCAAAGACTTAATGACCTCTCCCTTTCACTCCAATG
This sequence comes from Sepiola atlantica, assembly GCA_963556195.1. Taxonomy (NCBI): domain Eukaryota; kingdom Metazoa; phylum Mollusca; class Cephalopoda; order Sepiida; family Sepiolidae; genus Sepiola; species Sepiola atlantica. The sequence goes on along the minus strand of OY744528.1, from coordinate 12,578,816 downwards.
ATTTTCCGCGAATATCAGATTACGTTATTCCAATTTCAACCTATGACTTCTACATTTATATTCATTCCGGAATTAAGCGAATGAAATTAACGAACACAGCTCCGGCAACATTTACTGATTCAACATGGCGGCTACAATTTCTGGATCGAATCGACTTCTTATTTAATTTAATAAGCACCAAGATACTGGTAGACCCCGATACATTTACATTTACAAATTCATACACGTTTAACACGCATATTATAGAAAACTTGCCCAAATCCAGCCATTTTCATCATCTACAAATGACATAAACCGTGTCATTGCTGAACCTTAACTTAATACGCATGCCCAATTTTCGCCAGTTTCAGCGTTCGATGCCATTCTACTATACCATTTTGTCTTTTTAAAAAATGGTCAAGGGTGGGGAAAATAAACAATACGCCGTTTCTTTTATTATTCGCCGTCATGCAATAGGTAGTACTTTCTCCCGTGCAACGCCGGGCGACGGGTTCCGCTAGTATATATATATATATATATATATATATATATATATATATATATATATATATATATATATATATATATGACATACTTGGTCATTTCTTTTCTCTCTAAATTATTTATATATTTTCATTCTCTCCCTATTTCTGTGTGCATGCATGTATATACCTCATTTCCCTATTAGTCTGTGTTTCTTTTCTCTTTTCCATCCCCCTCTTTCAGCGTAAATGTATCAGTTTTCGTCTGTGTCTGTAAAAATATAAAATCTGCGTAGTCAAAAAATAAATAAAAATGTCGATCTCTCATTTTTTCAAGTAATATATCATCGGATTTTTACAAAATAAAAATGAAAGTATTGTTATATAATAATCTAAACTTTTAAGCTTATCGGAAAACATCTATAATGTCTAGTTCTCTCATTTAAATTATTTGAAATGTAAAAATATGTAAATATGCTGTTTTAATATTTGGTATATAAATATTCAATTGATATTTCAAGATGCATAACCCAATGTATCTTCATCTCAATTGATGAAATTAATGATATAGATATATACATTAATAATGAGAAAACTGTTCATAATTAACCCTTGGAAACATTGTAGGCTTACTTCAGAATCAATATTCGAATTCCAACCTAAATATGTCCTTAGTATGGCACTGAAGTATGCACAGTGTTCAACAATTATAATTGACAAATTGGTGGAGTGTAGATTCCGATTAGTTTATAGGTTTTTTGTTTTTTTAATCGCTGCAGACAAGTCATTAAGCCACTTAGTATAAGATGCTAAAAATAATACTTCAATGTGAAAGACTAGATGAATGGATTTTGACCAAGCAAACAGCAATTCTTCCCCCTTTGTCAAAAACATCGCTCATGGAATGTGAGAAGTAAAGAACAAAATAAAAGAAGCGAGAGTTATGAGTCTATCGAAAGTAAACACAAGGTAACTTCTAATCTTCTTTAGGTTAAAATCTTTTGTGAGGTGGAAATAGCTGTCAGGTTCCTATATACCGGTTAGCGAAATAACATGTCTAATACCTAAAACTATCTTGTTGGATTTTTCAACTTTGTCATCGATAGCAATTAATCTTATTATTAACTTTTCATTTTTGTTTTTTTGATTAAGTTTATTTGACATAGAGAATTATATTAAGCTTAATTTTTTTTCAAATAATGCAACGATTGCAAAACGGCTTACATTACACAGTGAAATGCTTCTAGACGGACCCTACGCTCAAGATATGGCACAAAGCGACTACTGACTATTTGCAGACATCAGGACAATAACCAAGTTACAGAAATTGTCTTCATATGAAGTGATATCGAAAACTGAGCCGTATTTTGAGGCTAAAGAAAAACAATTCTAAAAAAAGCATTGAAGTGTTAGGATAGCGTTAGAATCAGTGTCTCAGCTTAGAAGGAGACTATGTACATGAATCTAGTCGAAAATAGTTTGATTTATGAGATAAGTCCGGCTTATATATATATATATATATATATATATATATATATATATATATATATATATATATATAATATTTTATGAATACATATTAATTATTTATTACCTAAAGACATCGATGTTTCATGCTTACGCAATCTTCAGTGCAGGAACCTAATTTCCGACGGTCGCCGGGCGCAAACTTTGATCACAAACCGCCACTGATTTACCAGCCAAGAGACTTACCCGTTGGCCACCACAAATTAGCTTGGAAGTAAGGAGGAATTTAACATTGTAAATGCCAAGTCGGCGGGTATTTACATCAAGCAGCCAAGAGTGGTCAACGACAACAAACCGTGTTGGAAACTCGCAATAAAGCTAGTAGTACTCCTTGTAATTAAATTCACTCAGAGGGCCCATCCTTCATGAAGGGGGCTATATAATAATATTTCATGAATAAATATTAATGTTGTATTACCTACAGACACTGATTGTTTTTGCTTTTTTGTAATTCCATTCTTTAATATTTTGTATTTGAACGCAATGTATTTTTCCAGTGTTATATCTTAATTCACTCATTTAGGATCATATGTTTCGATTACATTCGACTTTAAAATCTCCGAACAATCATTTAAATAATTTGGTTTACCAATAAGTCGGCACTGATTCGTAGACAATCGACATTTATTTTCTATTTTTTGTTCAGATTAAACTTTCAGATTTTCCGATGGTATCACATCGGTATCGTCTGCAGTGTTCACATTTTTTTTATTCAAAATTTGAGTTGTATGAACATAATCAATCGAAGAAAATTCTATTTAAATTGATGCATTTTTATGAAAAATGCTTGCACCTTTCTAAAATAAGTTTTGGTAATTACCTCTGCATTTTTTGCGACAAATATTCGTTTTTGAAATATTTATAACAGACCGACAGACAAACAGAGCCTTTAGTAAGCCTTCTGTTCTGATGGGATACCTGACTCCCCTCAGTTATTAAATACGTGAACTTGTCCACGCAATAAATACGACTACGAACATTAGTATGGGGGGGGTTCAAATGTATTCTGTTTAATCCTATTGTATAATCTGTAGTTACTATTGTGTGTACAATATATATACGTTGGAATGAACTGTACTAATTTAATAATTTACACTCTGGTTATTTTGTTATTTATAACAACTTACCGAGTTATATCACTTGTACAAGATATATACGTTGGAATCAACCGTACTAATTTAATACTTTACACTCTGGTTATTTTGTTATTTATAACTACTTACCAAGTTATATCACTTGTACAAGATATGCACGTTGGAATACACCGTACTAATTTAATACTTTACACTCTGGTTATTTTGTTATTTATAACTACTTACCAAGTTATATCACTTGTACAAGATATGTACGTTGGAATCAACCGTACTAATTTAATACTTTACACTCTGGTTATTTTGTTATTTATAACAACTTACCAAGTTATATCACTTGTACAAGATATGCACGTTGGAATACACCGTACTAATTTAATACTTTACACTCTGGTTATTTTGTTATTTATAACTACTTACCAAGTTATATCACTTGTACAAGATATGCACGTTGGAATAAACCGTACTAATTTAATACTTTACACTCTGGTTATTTTGTTATTTATAACTACTTACCGAGTTATATCACTTGTACAAGATATGTACGTTGGAATAAACCGTACTAATTTTATACTTTACACTCTGGTTATTTCGTTATTTATAACTACTTACCAAGTTATATCACTTGTACAAGATATGTACGTTGGAATAAACCGTACTAATTTAATACTTTACACTCTGGTTATTTTGTTATTTATAACAACTTACCGAGTTATATCACTTGTACATGATATGTACGTTGGAATAAACCGTACTAATTTAATACTTTACACTCTGGTTATTTTGTTATTTATAACAAGTTACCAAGTTATATCACTTGTAAAAGATATGTACGTTGGAATAAACCGTACTACTTTAATACTTTACACTCTGGTTATTTCGTTATTTATAACTACTTACCGAGTTATATCACTTGTACAATGTATATACGTTGGAATGAACCGTACTAATTTAATACTTTACACTCTGGTTATTTCGTTATTTACAACTAATTACCGAGTTATATCACTTGTACAATATATATACGTTGGAATGAACCGTACTAATTTAATACTTTACACTCTGGTTATTTTGTTATTTATAACAATTTACCGAGTTTTATAACTTGCTTTGCAGCATCGTAACATGACATTTATAACTTAAGCGAGGAATATTCGTTTTTTAAAATATTCATAGTAAACCGACAGACACACAGAGCCTTCAGTAAGCTTGCGTTGCGGCATAATACCATGCCGTATCTAACTTAGGAATGACAGACAGAAGAAGAAAATACCGAGACGGATTGACAAAAATGTTGTTTCAAACTTAAGCATTGATTAACCTATATAGAAGACTCGCAATTTTGTAAAATAAGAACTATCAATGCAATTGGCTATTTTAGCGATTAAATGAGATGTTGGTACTGATATCGATCCTGACCCAGTTTTCGTGGGGTTCGACTCGGAAGCGTTCGGCTGTCCTACGCAAACGCCCGAGAGTTGACAAGCCGATTTTTACCAGACGACACTTTTGATACGGTGCTGCATCCTATGAAAATAATTTTTTGTTTGTTTAGTATTTTTGTTGTTGTTAGGGTAAGAGTTAGGGTTTAGGGTTAGGGTCTATGTTTAGGGTTAGGATTTAGAGTTAGGGTTAGGGTTTACAGTAAGGGTAAGGGTTTAGGGTTAGGGTAAGAGTTCAGGGTTTAGGGTTTAGGGTTAGGGTTAAAAATATTTATTTGTTAACAGTAACTTCGCTCTGTTTTGCTTGTTTTATTTGTTTTGTTGTTTCTTTTAGAACATTTTTTGAAAAAATAACTTACAATCACAGGACGCATCACCGCATAACAATTGTCGTCTGGTACCATTCGGCTCGTCAACACTCGGGCGATTGCGTAGGACAGCCGAACGCTTCCGAGTCGAACCCCACGAAAACTAGTTCAGGATCGATATTAGTACCGATCTTTTAAACTTTAGCGTTAGTAACAGGCTGAAAGGTAGACAGACTAAAAGACAGACAGACCATCGTGTCAAGATACGTCGAGATAAAAAGGTAAATTCGTATTAATTTCGCATTTAAGAACTGGCTCGATTCTTGTACTGGCATTGGTTTCCTAAGTTCTTAATAGAAGTTGGGACATATAGAATTGAGTGAGTGAAGGATGTTGGCAACCTTCATAGTAGAGTGGCTCTATGTTACCTACAGGATGATAACATGACACATCCTACGTCATCAATCGACGTCAATTATACATTTAACAACCGCCACATCTATGCATGGTGGATTCTACAGACTATGTTAAGAAATAGGCTAGTTCAATTCGAATAATTCAAATGATAATAAAAAATAAAAATAAATGAAATTTAAACACGAAAATGCGAAAAAAATGAAAAGGAATTAATATATATATATATATATATATATATATATATATATATATATATATATGAAAAAAATTATAAAAGAATGTAAAAATAGTGAAAGGAAATTGAGAAGTATATATATACATGTATATATATATATATATATATATATATATATATATATATATATATATATATATGTATATATATATATATATACATATATATATATATATATGTATATATATATATATATATATATATATATATATATATATATAAAGTCTAAAGGAAACGTTTAAAAAATCAAAATGGAAAGGGAATCAAACAGAATGTATATATATATATATATATATATATATATAAAGAAAAATAAAACATTTAAAAAAGAGAATTGAAAAAAGTGAAATGGAATCAAAAAGAATATATATATATGTACATATATATATATATATACATATATTTATATATATATATATATATTATTATGGGAAAATAAAAAAGGAAAACCAAAAAATGGATGTTTTTTATGTGTACATCAACGTTTCGTCTTTATTTATAAGACTTCATCAGGATGAAATATAAATAAAGACGAAACGTTGATGTACACATGAAAAAACATCAATTTTTTGGTTTTCCTTTTTCATTTTCCCATCACGTCGGATTACCTTCATCCTTCTCTTCCCATATATATATATATATATATATATATATATATATATATATATATATATATATATATATATATATATACGCGCGCGCACGCGCATTTGTATATGTACGTGTATTCGACACGAGTGTGGCAGTACTGACCCGAATGTTATAACTAGATGAAGCTATTATATATATATATATATATATATATATATATATATATATATATATATATATATATATATATATATATATATATATAAATAGCTTCATCTATATATATATATATATATATATATAGATGAAGCTATTTATATTTATATATATATATATATATATATATATATATATATATATATATATATATATATATATATATTCGTATGTTATTAAAGTGAGTAATCCATTTATAATTCTGCGGAAAATACCGTGTTAAATCTATACTATATGATAATATTACTGAAAAATATCCTAAAAATATATAATTTAAAAAATTGTTTAAATATCAAAATCTAAAAATAGTTATACCTTATTATAATAAAAGGAGGAAAAAGGGTATCAGATGTCAAAAAAGGATAAATTAAGATACAATAAAAATGTTGAGTATAAAATAATAAGCGTTACATTTAATTTTATTATTATTTTTATTTTTTATCAATATTTTTTATCATTATCTATTAACAGTTTTATGGTTTATTTCTAACATTATTATTTTTAACATTACTATTTTTACAATAAAAGTTCCTATACTATAGTGTAGATCTTGATGGCTTTTGACAGAGTTTTTTTTAATAAGTGTAACATCTTAATATAAATTTATTACACCTGACATTTTAATATATAATATATAAATAAAATTTAATATTTAATATATAATACTTAATGTATAAAATATAATATTATTATTTTACTTAAAAATGTATATGTATGTATGTATATATACAATTACAAGGACATGCATACGTATGTTTAGTATGCATGTGGGTATGATATGTTTTGTTGTAATATAATATAGAACGAGATTACTTTTTTGAGTTATTAATAGAACTTCTAGTAAAATTGAATATATGTATATAAAGATATACATCCCTAAATAGTTACCTCCCCTTATAAGATAATTTAATCAAAGGTAAGTACCTTTAACCATCGGGTTTTTCTAAACTTTATTTCCCTTTATAATATATTTAAAAAATATTTTTTTAATATGTTCTTTTATATTTTTTTACTCTTTTTTATTTTCTCTTCTCTTTCCCTTTTTCTTTAGTTTATTTTCTCTTCTCTTTCCCTTTTTCTCTTTCTTTTTCTTTTTCCTTTTCTTTTGGCTCTTTCTTTCCTTCTAAATATACAAATTCCAACATAACAGCCTTCTCTTCATGATTTCTTCTGATTAAGCGCCTTCACGCTTTATCATTTAACATTTTCTGCATATAGCGTTTCATAACGGTTAAAACTGAACACAGATGTTCCTTGAAGAAATTTCATTGTTTACCATTTCAGGCTGTGCTGACGAAGACGGGATTTGGGGATCCAGCCTTTTTCCTGTCAGAAACTGCCGGTCCATATGTCTGATTAAAATCTGTATATATATATATATATATATATATATATATATATATATATATATATATATATATATATATTTAAAGTGCAAAAAAAACATAAAACAATGAAAAAAGAATTTAAGGGAGCTAAAAATAATATATATATAGAAAGTGAAAAGAAAGCACTTAAAATAGAAAATGTAAACAAATGAAAAGGATTTACAAAGAATATATATATATATATATATATATATATATATATATATATATATATATAAGTGACAGAAACCATTTCAAAAGGAAAATGTAAAAAAAGTGAAATAGAATAAAAATGACATATATATATATATATATATATATATATATATATATATATATATATATATATATATATATATAATTAAAAGAAAACTCTTCAATAGCAAATGTAAAAAAGTGAAAAGAAAATTATGAAAGAAAATGCGAATAAAAGCGAGAAACAATAGAAAAGGAGACTTTTCGAATCGTCTATTTTTTGTATCATAGACACAAAAACTCACTCTAACTACATTGCTTCATAAACATATAAAAATGATAAAAAATAAAGATTTTTCAAAAGGGTATAAAAAAGTAATGA
>OY744528.1:12515584-12565584 GCA_963556195.1 Sepiola atlantica | reverse complement strand
AAAAGGACTTTTTGACCGGGTGATTTACAAAAATGTATTATTTTTTTCCCCTTCCGCTAGAAATGTAGAAAAAAAAAATCTTAGCGGTTGGTTGGGATCGAACTATAAACCAGTCGGGCCAAAGACCAAAATACTACGTCGCTTACCGTTACGCTAAAGGGAAATAATTAAAATATTATGCAGAAATTAGGCTAATTAAATGTTATTAATAATCTAGGTGCGGCACGCATGCGCAGAGCGTTTGCCGGAAGCGTGACACACGTACGTACACCTTAGCGTATTAATATATAGATTGTTGTTGTTTTGTTTGTTTGTTTGTTTTTGTTTTTTAAAAGGGAGGAGCTTTTTTTAAACTGCGACAAACTTTACAAAGTCCTGCCATTGAATGTTTTTAGCCGTGGAGAAAACAAAAAAACTATTTGATGAAATTAAATGTAATTGTTTTATATTTAAAGCGATATAAACATTTCCAGAATGAAAAATTTCATGCGTTCGTTAATAATAAGAGTTCAACGGAATTGGATTAACAGATTGAAAGACGATGCTATTTACGCGTGCGCAACCGGATGTTGAAAACCGGAAAGCTGAAAGCTGATTGCAAACATACAAGACCCATAGACTTTTAGTAGTATATAGATATATATATATATATATATATATATATATATATATATATATATATCCGGGAAATCAAAAAGGTTTTAAAAAAAGCGATATGTTTTATATATCCATCAACGTTTCGTCTTTATTGTAAGACTTACTCAGGATGATGATTTGAGGATGAATATATAAAACATACCTCTAGGTTTTTTTCCTTTTCATTTCAAAATTACGACATTTTTATACTTAATTAATTAATAAACCAATGTATTGTAGACATATTTTTATAATTAATTTACAATTATTTTTCATTCACAAAAGTTTTGTGCACGCAAACATTTTATTTGCATATAAATTATAAAAATCTGTCAACAATAAATTGGTTTATAAATAAATTAATTAATTTCAAATAAAATCTATATATACTATTGATGGCTCGTCAGGTTGATGGCGAATTTAAATAGGAAAAATGCGCTTATCTGCATATTCTTAAATAATAAAAACTAAAACGCTCATGGTAGCGAAAAATAGAAACGCACCGTATAGACACTGGTCGCTATCGCGGAAAACGATAACAACTTATCTACATATATATATATATATATATATATATATATATATATATATATATATATATATATATATAAAGTGGTGTACTAAAAGCGAACTTTTAGGAAAGGTTAAACCTATTGTGAAAAGTATACAGCTCAATATCCAGGATAGAGCAGGTGATGATAAGATTTTGATCTTTGAAAAGCCTGGCTTAAGGAAAATTTAACTTGAATAAATTGCCTTTTTGCGGAATATACCTTGCTCTGAAATTTGATTTGGCTTTTGCTTCTCTTATTCCTTTCCATTCTTCTTCATATATATATATATATATATATATATATATATATATATATATATATATATATATATATATATATAACTCAGTTCACACCTAACAAGGCAAGTGTGTATTGTAGACGTAAGGGCTCCTGAAAATTAGGGCAACAGTTTATGGGGGTCATCCTAAATTGGGAGCTGTGCAGCGAGATGCTTGTTAACATTAGTGTAACATTTCTGCATGTCGGTACAGTCGGGAAAACAGAGAGCATGGAGGGAGTTCCGAAGGCTGGCAGCTCGAAGAAAATTAGCTATTGGAGTAGAAGGTTATCCAGCATATGAGCACCTCCGCAGTGAATGGATAGGATTTTGCTGATGTTCAGGTTGGCCGAGTGTATTTACGTCGAGGGGGTACAAGAGAAGCAAGTTCATCGCAGAACATTATATTGAAGTACTTGTAAACCAAGCACAAGGATGCTCTATTGCGGCGACAGGGACAGGGGATTGAGCTTTGTTGATAGTGAGGGACCTATTAGATTAGATACTTTATTTTGGACCTTTCTAAGATGGAGAGACTAGTTGATAGTGCACTAGCTGAGATGGGAAAAATACCTGATGATGATTCCGGAGAGAATCGAACACGTTTGTCAAACATACGGGTCCTACATTAATTCATTCCATGTCAACGTTAAAAAGGTTTTGTGTTTGGTCCTGTTGGGTGCCTACACTTCTCTCCATAATGCGATGATGTAAAGTGGAGGTGTCCGTTTTACTTGTTGCCGACCCAAAACGCAGCAGCAAGTACTGGGTTATGTGGTACCAGTATATTTTTTTGTATGATGACGTTTAATTATTATACATAGACGTAATGGGAAATGAAAAAGGAAAAAACCAAGAGATCCGTTTTTTTATATATTCATCAACGTTTCGTCTTTATTGTAAGACTTCGTCATGGTAATCATTTTAAGAAAAATGCCATGCAAGTACATCGAAATTTATCTCTCTCTCTCTCTCTCTCTCACTCCATATATATATATATATATATATATATATATATATATATATATATATATATATATATATATATATATATATATATATATAAATACGCGCTAAATAGGAGTTCTATCCAGTACATAAATATTATTTAACCTGGATATTATATATATATATATATATATATATATATATAAATATATATATATATATATTTAATATATATATATATATATGTATTTAAAATATATATATATATATATATATATACATATATTTAATATATATATATATATATATATATATATTTAATATATATATATATATTTTAAATATATATATATATATATATTTTAAATATATATATATTTTAAATATATATATATATATATATATATATGTATATATATATATATTTGTATATATATATATATATATATATATATGTATAATTATTTTGCGACACTATCATGTCGATGTTATCGATGAACAGCTGTTAAAACTTGAGATCTCACAAGGCGGAATAATGATCTGATCCTCCCTTATGTCATATTTTGAAAGCTTTTAATTTGGACATGCCGGTTTCGCAGATTATGTACATGTATGCATCAATAAAAACAATCATACATAGTAAAGCTCTATTTTATATTAGGCACTCTTCATAAGCTCGGTTTACATTATTCGAGTTTTTATCCTGTAGATGTTTACTATACTTGATTACTATATAAATATCTATCTATCTCTCTCTCTCTCATTCTATATATATATATATATATAGTGAGAGAGAGAGAGAGAGAGAGGGAGAGAGAGATATAGAGAGAAACAGCGATAGAGAAAGAGGGGGATAATGAGGGATAGAGTGGAGAGAGTACTTCTGGTTAAATAATATTACTAATCTTATTATATTCCTATTTGCTAATATATTATAATCTAGTTATACTCAGTTTCTGTTTTGCCTTTGACTTATGCTCATCAGAGATAGACATAGACAAACAAGAAAGAGCGAAAGAGAAGAGGGAAAGAAAGAGAGATGCGGAAGCGATAATTATAGACACCGTATAAAATAATGGCAGCCGCATAAAACAACATAGAGTGAAAGTGGGTGTGTGTAACAGGTAGAAAAGAAGTCAAAGGTAGGTTAATTGAAAACTGCGGGTTATTAGAATAATTTAATTAAGGAATAGTTTAGCATTTATTTTGTAAAAAAAAAACAAAGCCTTAGAGAAACCAACGTTTATTAATTCAGTTTTAGTATGTTTTTCGGAATAGATTCTTCGTCCGTCTGTCTCTACACTCGATGCAATAAACATCATCTGGGAATCGATTAATGGAAACGTCTTTGTAAACTTTTATTAAACAGCCGTTTAGTTGTAAATTTTCTCATAGTCTAGAATAAGTGTCAGTTGCCACATAAAACAGACATTGATATAGAACTTAAGAATACAATAATTGATGCTTAGCGAACGATATAAAAGGAAATGTTCCGATACTTTTCTTTATTCTATTTCTAAAGCAAACAATACAAAAAAAAACGAAGGCCTTCGATAGCAAACAATTATAACGACCTATCGTCTGACCCTGTAGCAAATATGGCGTCAATGTCACCCGACAATTAGAACTTTTAAACATGAGTTGACCGGTGTTTGGGGTCCCCAGATGTTGTGTCCCGAAGATAAACAGGGGTTCATTGAACTGACTGTAATTATTTCTATGAAATCTTATCTCTTTAAGATATCACTTGCGTCTCCTTAATAACAGTGCTTTCGAGTAGATAAAAGAAGCAATTAAATACGGGAACTTAACCGCAAGCTGATGTTAGGAAAAAGTTGTTGCTGAGCGGCTCGTCCGTCTCATTTCCGCTTTCCCCAAACCTAACGCTCCGGTATATACTCGGATGCGGGTTGTTCCTGTTTCACGCCATATCAACCGTTTAATTTTTTTCTGACGTCATATATTAAAGCAGATGTAAGGATAATATGCACATCCGGTGACGTCATTAAAAGACGACGTCACCAATTAAGACAACGAGATGTAGATAATCTCGTATATTGATGACGCCACTAAAATGTTGACGTCATCCACCAAACTAAAAAGGGAAACAGGAAACACATCCTTTATAACATGTTTAATTTATACCTAGTGTGCTAATATATTACAAGTATGGTGTTGTTATCTTTGAATAGATACCTAGTGTGCTAATATATTACAAGTATGGTGTTGTTATCTTTGAATAGATACCTAGTGTGCTAATATATTACAAGTATGGTGTTGTTATCTTTGAATAGATACCTAGTGTGCTAATATATTACAAGTATGGTGTTGTTATCTTTGAATAGATACCTAGTGTGCTAATATATTACAAGTATGGTGTTGTTATCTTTGAATAGATACCTAGTGTGCTAATATATTACAAGTATGGTGTTGTTATCTTTGAATAGATACCTAGTGTGCTAATATATAACAAGTATGGTGGTGTTATCTTTGAATAGATACCTAGTGTGCTAATATATTACAAGTATGGTGTTGTAATCTTTGAATAGATACCTAGCATGCTAATATATTACAAGTATGGTGTTGTTATCTTTGAATAGATACCTAGTGTGCTAATATATTACAAGTATGGTGTTGTTATCTTTGAATAGATACCTAGTGTGCTAATATATTACAAGTATGGTGTTGTTATCTTTGAATAGAAACCTAGTGTGCTAATATGCTTCTAGTCTTATCTTGTTGTCTTTGAATATATACCTAGTGTGCTAATATATTACAAGTATCGTGTTGTTATCTTTGAATAGATACCTAGCGTGCTAATATATTACAAGTATGGTGTTGTTATATTTGAATAGATACCTAGTGTGCTAATATATTACAAGTATGGTGTTGTTATCTTTGAATAGATACCTAGTGTGCTAATATATTACAAGTATGGTGTTGTTATCTTTGAATAGATACCTAGTGTGCTAATATGTTTCTAGTATTATGTTGTTGTCTTTGAATATATACCTAGTGTGCTAATATGTTTCTAGTATTATGTTGTTATATTTGAATAGATACCTAGTGTGTTAATATTCTTCTAGCATTGTGTTGGTATCTTTTAATATATACCTTGTGTGCTAATATGATTCAAGTATGGACGTGTTATCTTTTAATGGAACCTTGTATAGTAGTGTTATATTTTAATAGGTGCCTAGTGTAGTAATATGCTTCTAGTATTGGGTGGTTATATTTTAACAGATACCTAGTGAACTAATGCTTCTAGTATGGTGTTGTCATCTTCAATATATACCTAGTATGCTTATATATTTTAAGTATGCTGTTCACTCTCAATAAGTACATAGTGTGCTGATATGCTTCTGGTATGGTGTCCTTAATATTTAATATATACCAAGTGTGCTAAAATGATTCTAGTATGGTGTGTTCATCTTTGAATCAATACCTAGTGTGCTAATATGCTTCCTATTTGGTATGGATATCTTTTAATAGATACCTATTGTGCTAATATGCTTCTAGTGTGGTATTGGTATAATTTAATAGATACCTATTCTGCTAATATGGTTCTAGTGTGGTATTGGTATAATTTAATAGATACCTATTCTGCTAATATGGTTCGAGTGTGGTATTGGTATAATTTAATAGATACCTATTCTGCTAATATGGTTCTAGTGGTGTATTGGTATAATTTAATAGATACCTATTCTGCTAATATGGTTCTAGTGCGGTATTGGTATAATTTAATAGATACCTATTCTGCTAATCAGGTTCTAGTGTGGTATTGGTATAATTTAATAGATACCTATTCTGCTAATATGGTTCTAGTGTCGTATTGGTATAATTTAATAGATACCTATTCTGCTAATCAGGTTCTAGTGTGGTATTGGTATAATTTAATAGATACCTATTCTGCTAATATGGTTCTAGTGTGGTATTGGTATAATTTAATAGATACCTATTCTGCTAATATGGTTCTAGTGTGGTATTGGTATAATTAAATAGATACTTATTGTGCTAATATGGTTCTAGTGTTGTATTGGTATAATTTAATAGATACCTATTCTGCTAATATGGTTCTAGTGTGGTATTGGTATAATTTAATAGATACCTATTCTGCTAATATGGTTCTAGTGTGGTATTGGTATAATTTAATAGATACCTATTCTGCTAATATGGTTCTAGTGCGGTATTGGTATAATTTAATAGATACCTATTCTGCTAATGTGGTTCTAGTGTGGTATTGGTATAATTTAATAGATACCTATTCTGCTAATATGGTTCTAGTGTGGTATTGGTATAATTTAATAGATACCTATTCTGCTAATATGGTTCTAGTGTGGTATTGGTATAATTTAATAGATACCTATTCTGCTAATATGGTTCTAGTGTGGTATTGGTATAATGTAATAGATACCTATTCTGCTAATATGGTTCTAGTGTGGTATTGGTATAATTTAATAGATACCTATTCTGCTAATATGGTTTTAGTGTGGTATTGGTATAATTTAATAGATACCTAGTGTGCTACTATGCGTCTAGTATGGTGTTGGTATCTTTTACTAGATACCTAGTGTGCTAATATGCTTCTAGTATGATGGTGTTATCTTTTGATAGATACCCAGTGTGCTAATATGTGTTTAGTATGGTGTTGGTATCTTTTAATAGATACCTAGTGTGCTAATATGCTTCTAGTGTGGTATTGGTATCTTTTAATAGCCATCTACTAGGCTAATGTGCTTTTAGTGTGATGTTTTCATTATTCTTGTTGTTCACCGTGAACACGTAATCTGTACATGAATGCTATAAATTGTGGGAAGAAAGGCCAATGATATACGAAGTAGTGGTATGCTGTAAATAAATAACAGAGAAGGGGAATCGGAGTATGGTGAAGTTTGTTAGGGATAGATTAAAGAGATAAGGTTAGGGAGGGGAAGCAATACATATACATGAGTAAAGACAAGTAAATGGGAGCGGTTAAACAAAAGGAGTATATTCATTGTACACATTAACGCTGGAGACCCAAACAATCTATCAGGTTTGGACATGGACCATTACTTAAAGAGTAGATAGGCTCTACATATTGCCCGTCCTACGCTACTTCTTTGTCTATTAGTGAGACGCGAAGTTATCAACGCAGGGAAACTTACAACACTACAATTGATTGAGTTGTTTCATGAAAGGGCTCCCCACCCGCTAGTTCTATTATTATTCCTGTGGACCAAGTAGAAATGATTGGTTGCCATTACATAAATAAATAAAATAAATGAATATTACGCTCTTAATTTTGAACTTTAATTCTCAATTAATCGAGCACTCTGCTGGGATTTTTCCTGCTATATTACAAAGAAGTTATACATACATATATATATATATATATATATATATATATATATATATATATATATATATATATATATATATATGTATATATATATATTTATATATATAGCATTAGATAAAGTGAAAGAATAAAATAAGGTGCGAATCAAATTTTATTAGAATTCAATGTTTATTCAAGTCATAAAATTTAAAACATATTAAGGAAAGATATCAAGGAGGTTGATTGAAAAATAATTCAGGTGATGAGTAGTTGTCCAAAAACGAAAAGGTTATCCAGGCGGGAAATCTGTTTGCAATCGATGCAGTAAATGACAGTGAAAAATGTATCCAAGGTGTATGCAAATTAATACAATAGTAGAAACCACCTGGATTATTTTTCAATCAACCTCCTTAATATCTTTCCTCAATATGTTTTAAATTTTGTGACTTGGATGAACTGTATAGATTTAATAAAAAAGTATGTTTTGGGTTGATATATTTGATGTTTTATATACTTTTATGTATTTTTATATATATTTTTATATACTTTCAAAGTTTAATTTTTATTACCTGCAGTAATGTCATTGCGGTAATGGTCCTCTGAGGAGAAAAATTTTCTTTGAAAACTCATGTGTTTAGGACTTTAAGGTACTTTGCCTGATTATTGAATTCTACTAAAATTTGATTCGCACCTTATTTTATTCTTTCACTTAATCTAATGTTATTAATGCTTTATCCAGTATATTGAGCTTCAGTTTGATCCGGATGTTCACCAATTAAAGATATTAGTTGCCTCTTATATCTTTTGTCGGATTAATATTATATATATATATATATATATATATATATATATATATATATATATATATATATATATATATATATATATATATATATATGGATTTAAACCTGGAACGAGATATCATCTGCCTTATTTGGCCCTGGAAGTATTTAAAAATGGCCAATTTCTCCATTTTCAATCCCCTTTAAGTGCGTCTGGACTCACCTATATTTTGAGCACTTTCTCCACACTGCTCCCACGCAAAAAGTTTTCTTCACATTCTACAATTCATTTGACTTCTTTTCAACGGAAATTTACTACCCGGACAATCTGCATATATTTTTCACGGAATTTTTCTTTTCATTCACTGCGTTTTTTTAACAAAAAATCCTTTAATAACAATTTTCATATTTTTCAAATATTTGAACTTTGGTTTTTTCGAAAGCCAACTTATCCATCTGTATTTCTCCTCTGATGATAAGATTTCGATCTTTGAAAAGCCTTGGCTTAAGGAATGAATAATAAACACTAGTTTATTACTGAATACACCTTGCATTAAACAATTGAAATTTGAAATAAATTTGGACAATCGTCGCATATTTATCACTCTTTTTCTTCTATCTCTCTCTCTCTCTCTCTCTCTCTCTCTCTTTCTCTCTCTATCTCTCTCTATCTCTCTCTCTCCATATATATATATATATATATATATATATATATATATATATATATATATATATAAAGAGAGAGAGAGAGAGAGAGAGAGAGAGAGAGAGAGAACAGGAAGCAGATGTGGATTCATACAATGTAAGCTTTTGGTATATTATTTAATGGTTGCTCACTCCTAAGCATTCTTATCTAAGTGTTTATTTTACAATGTATGTTAAATATGTTCCACTCTTTCTATTGTTACATTGTGAGTCTTAATTTATAGCGCTACTTAAGCTTTTAACTGTAAATCTTACAAACATCTAATAATTTTGTCAAGATCTATAGAATATTGTCTCCATCAGTCTTCAACGAGATCTTGAAATGAACAACACTTTATTAAAATCTATCCAACTATGTTCATGAATTGTCAACAGCATTATCTATTTGTCAGTTTGTATTACGCATAATATAATATAACATTATTCTGATGATAAATGCTTTCATGGGAGATAAAACGTAGAAGAGGCATTCCCTTATTTTATCATCATATACACCGAAGAGAAGACACTCGTTGTAAAACCAATCTTTTATTCCCGCTTTTTCCAATACAGTCACCATGCAATGTAATTGCATTACTTTATCAGGTATGGCATAGTTGATGTGCACTGACAGTGTATTTCCGCTTAATTTCTTAATTATTTCGATAACAGAATTGCATCATCTTTATTTAAATAGAGTATCCTTTATCTATCAAGTCTAGTTGGCATATTCGCTATTTCTTTTCTCGCTACTGACTTTGTGGCTTATCTGGTCTCTCCACGTGTGGAACATATGCTGATACGCCATTTTGGGTGTCGTTATTTCGTGATCGTTTGTATGAACACACTTCGATTCAACTGCTTATTATAGAGAACTAGCCGTTCTCTAGGCAGCGATTAATCTTGTTCCAGACATCGTGTTGCATTAAAGTATATACTATAAAAATATATAAAACAAAAGGACGATAGAAAGTAAAATAGACACCCTTTACATTTAATTATATTCTAACAACATTTTTACAAGGGAATCCTTTTTGCATTTAATTTCCTTTATTAATTAACTAATATATTATTAGTAGTAGTTATATTACTACTACTACTACTACTACAACTACTACTACAACTACTACTACAACTACTACTACAACAACAACTGCAACAAGAACTACAACAACAACAATTAATAATAATAATGATGATGATGATGATGATGATGATGATGATGATGATGATGATGATGATGATGATGATGATGATGATGATGAAAACAAAACCATAACACGCAGAACACCACAACACGAATCAAGGAAAAGAAACTGCAAAAAAACATCATTTCATAATCTCCCGCCCCCCTCCCCAATGAATTACACCGGCCTCAGCTTTAACTACACAAAAATGAACCAAGAAACAGAAATGATAAGAAACACTATAAGCTCCCCCTCTCTCCCTACCTCATTAACAAAAAATTTAAAATTTAAAAAGATGTAAAAATTAAAAAAAAAATTTTAATTAAAAAAAACAAATTAAATTAATTATTTTTTTAAAAAATGGTACCGACCAGCCAAACTATTTGTAGAGAGTCGAAGAGGATGACAAAACCGAGGAGGGACAGCACAAACCAGACCTCCACAGGAAAAGTGCAAATAATGCTAGGACCTTGGGCAGGCTTATTGGCACCCAACTCCCAGAGAAGACCAATGCCTTACCAGCGAGACATCACTGTTGCGATACCGCATCGTTATCGAAAAAAGGTGAAGAATACTGGAAACCTGGGGAGGCTTGTTGTCACTCAGCCTCTAGGGAATACCACTGGTTGTTGTCGATGCTGACGATGTCTGTGTGAGAACTCCTAGTGAGTATAAATAATACTAATAATAATAATAACAATAATGTTAATACTAACAATAATAATAATAATAATAATAATAATAATAATAATAATAATAATAATAATAATAATAATAATAATAATAATAATAACATTTAAAAAAAAATAAGACGATAGAAACCACAATGGACACTCTTTACATTTTATTATAATCTGACAAAGTTTTTACAAGGGAATCTTTTTTGCTTCTCATCTCTTTAATTAATTAATTAATATATAATAAAATAATAATAATAATAAAATAATAATAATAATAATAATAATCATGATATTTTTTCTTAAATATGACCATAGAAATCACAATAGACACCCATTTCATTTTATTATAATCTGACAAAGTTTTTGAAAAACAATCATTTTTCATTTAATCTCTTTAATTAATAAATTAATTATTAATTAATAATAATTATTATTATTAGTAATAAACGTAATATTTGCAAGACTATTGCGTATATATAAAAAATAAAAGAATTCAGATAACAAAAGGATAACAGAAAAAATTGGACGATAGAAATTACAATAAACACTTTTGACAATTAATTATAATCTAACAAAGTGTTTGAAAGGAAATCTATTTTGCGTTGAGTCGCTTTAATTAATTAATTAAATAATAATAATTATTATTATGATAATAATAATAATAAACATAATAGAAATAATATTTACAAGACTATAGCGTATATATAGGAAATTGGAGAATTAAGATTACAAATGAATAACGGACAATTATAATTTATAATTTAAAGAAATAAGTATGAACATTAAGCATAAACATGTTTGTTGGTGTATGCAAATTACTATGATACAGTATTTCAAATTATGACACGTTTATATGTTAATATACTTCGCATTAGTGGACACAACTTTCGCATTTATTCATTTCGATTAACTTATATTTGAGTCTCATATCATGGTAGATAACACATTGATTAGTTTGATCATAAGACATAGCAGATACTTCATATAGTATTGGAATTGAAGCGAATATTTTACTGAAGTGAGATCACTTTGCATGAACTGAATAGATATTGTCAGTCCAGCCAGTACAACACCTACTTATGAAATGAGAATTGACTCATTTATTGTGAAAATCATATTTTCAGTTAAAATATTTTCTTACTTCACAAATTTACCGGCTACAAGATAACAAAACTCAATAAAAAATAAAATCCATTACTCCAGAGAAAAGTAGACGGCTAGAACAGATTGATAATTAAGGAAACGTGGATTGTTCTCATTTCCTCGGACAGAATAAGGGGAAAGTGACCGCATAAACAAGTGATTGTTAAGCGATCCTTTTGGCTAAGATCAAAGTGTAGTATCTGTTCCGATGGATACTGCGCCCCATACTGGTATTGTCTTGGCCTTCGGGGCTTGACTTACGCCGGTCAATGGGTCTGTCCTGTGCAGTTCTAGGAGGTCCACCCTCCCAGACTGTGCCTCCTTTCTTTGGGGAGGAGTAAGTTTATTGCTTACTGTCTGAGGCGCCCCTACCGGGGAATGCCGACGGGGCTGCCCAGACAATTTTTAAATGGCCAGAGTGCTCACCTCTCGGGCGCTGGCTTTTCAAACCCCACTTTCCCGACCCGACCTTGGGTCACATCTTACTTGTGGGAGTAGTATAAAAACTGGCCTTGTGCCTAACTCCTGGGAAAGAGTAAATAATATTTTCCGTATTCGTATTTTTCCTGCTGAGTATCCGTCATGAAGAACGCGTTTGTTGAGGACTCGAGGAGGTGTTTTCTCCGGCGAAGTGTGTACCTCCTTTCGAGGTACATAAACAACTATGGTTTACTGCGTTTTTCTTCCCGTAGAACTTTAGTGAACCATACGCACATGGTATCGTGTTTGTTTAAAGAGCAGTTTATTCTGAATGATTATTGCCCTTTGAATCAAAGATGGCGAACTGACATAAGTAGAATTACTATTACCATAATCACAAACACCGTCATTAGAGCAGGTGTTACCAGACGAAAACAAACTCCAGTCTAGGCCTAGGGCCAAATACTTTAGTACTCCCCAATTATGTAATAATATATTGCGAAAAAAAAACAGTATGAAATATTTAAAATATTAATTTATTAAATTAAAATTTACCGCTAGTGGCCGATGTGGCTAGCGTCATTCTTCCTACTGACACAATTTCCATTCCATTTTCTTGGTGACGATGAATGATAACGTCATATGAATGTCATGAGTTCGAAAATGTCTTCATTAAACAATCACAATAACACACGGTTTTAATGTTGTTTAATAGAATCATCTCACTTTATACTGTTCATTCTCTTTCCCAGACTGTATATCTCTATGTCTGTGATTGACTGCTAAAACGCTCACTTTATAGATACGCAGAGTAGAATATTAAGATATAAATGTGCTAGCATTATTTGAACTATTCAGACACATCTATCTAGAGGTTGAAGGTTCACCCCTCGCTGCACGCTATACTAACTAAGAATAAAACAGAAATTACTTACTTTAGACTTTTACCCGCTCATGGCTGACGAAACGTGAACAATCTACCCCGTAGATAAAAGGAATAGTTCAGTTTGAAATTCCTCATAGATTATCGAGTGCGACATAAACATTCTTGAGTTGGGTAACATACACCAAAAGAAGGTCGAATGTTACATCGGCTTAAACGTTGTAAGACTAACATCCAAAATTATAATCAAAATCATAACTATTATCAATTCTCATTTTAAGAAATTTAAAAACATCAAGTTACTAATTGAATAATCATCATACACTTAATATCATCTACTTTCACAAATCAAAGATTTTATTTATTGTCCCTACATTAATTATATCGCTGAAGCACCAGTGCACAATAAATTAAATAGTATTTCGTATGCGTTTCTTTATATAGCCATACCGAGAATATATAGATAACCACAACATTCGCAATAAATATAATAATCGTGACAGTAACAGTTCTTCTCTCTTATGTGTTTCTATCACTCTATCGCTTTACGTGCCTGTTTTCCCTATGTATGTGTCTTTATCTAAGTTTGTGTATACTCTCTCTCTTTCTCTCTCTATCTCACTTTATATATACATATATATATCCTTCTCTCTCTCTCGCTCTCTTTCTCTCTCTATCTCTATCTCACTCTATATATATATATATCCTTCTCTCTCTGGCTCTCTCTCTTTCTTTCTGTCTCTATCTCATTCTATATATACATATATATATATATATATATATATATCCTTCTCTCTCTGTCTCTGTCTCCTTTCTCTCTCTCACTCTATATATACACACACACATATATATATATATATATATATATATATATATATATATATATATATATATATATCCTTCTCTCTCTATCTCTCTCTCATTCTCTCTCTATCTCTATCTCACTCTATATATACATATATATATATATATATATCCTTCTCTCTCTATCTCTCTCTCCTTCTCTCTCTATCTCTATCTCACTCTATATATACATATATATATCCTTCTCTCTCTGTCTCTCTCTCTCTTTCTCTCTCTATATCTATCTCACTCTATATATACATATATATATATATATCCTTCTCTCTCTATCTCTCTCTCTTTTTCTCTCTCTATCTCTATCTCACTCTATATATACCCACACACATATATATATATATATATATATATATATATATATATATATATATATATATATATATATATATATATCCTTCTCTCTCTCTGTCTCTCTCTCTGGGGCTAAATACCCATCTAGAATCTGAGTTAAAAAAACAGTAGATATTTTATTGCGTACTGAAATTTAAAGCGAAATTGCGAAGTTTGTCTTTTCATTGTCCGATCTCTCTGGCCGCGACGAGGGACTAGGATGCACATTATTCACCTGCCTATCGTAAACCCCGCGACCTGTAATCATGTATGCAAGTTTAATCTCATATTCTGTGATTTTCTGCTTTACACTTGCAGACGTCTGCTATAGGTTTGCTGACCTTGAGCTATTCCAGCCATGCTTGCATTGGATAAGAGAGTATTTTGCCTTTTCTTTCTATTTTTTTAATTCTTCATTCATATTTAAACTAGCGAGGCTACCCGGCGTTGCACGGGGTCATAAACACATATAATTGAAGAAAAATCGCGTGTGTAACATCTTTATATAAAAACTCCTATCTCTCTCCGTCTCTCTATAGTCGTCTCTTTATCTTTCTACTTTTCTCTTCCCTGGTCGCCCCATTTCACCGCTACTTTTTAATTTTGCCTTTTGCGAAAGCTGTTTCTTCCCCACCATTACATCCTACGATTCCCAGGCCAATAGTATGACTTATTTCTATAAAAAGTGGCCCCTCTGTCTGCGCCTTCTATATAGGTACTTATCTCCGCCCCGGTGTTCAAACTATATACGTATCTATCACCACCCCGGTGCGAATACTATATACGTATCTATCACCGCCCAAGTTCACATAATATATACATACCTATTGCAACCCCGGTACAGATACTATATAAATACCTATCGCCGCCTGGGTGCAGATACGATATAAGTACCTATCGCTGCCCTGGGTGCAGATACTATTTAAGTACCTATCGCCGCCGTGGGTGCAGATACTATATAAGTACCTATCGCCGCCGTGGGTGCAGATACTATATAAGTACCTATCGCCGCCTCAGTGCGAATGCTAAATACGTACCTATCGCCGTCCGTGACTTCGCATTGTCAACATTCGGGTAGGTCTCGGAAGCGACCGAGTGTTGGCGAAACTATTAACCAGCAGGCCGTGTTCAATAACAAAAAATGAATTGCTATAATCTCTGTCAGCTCGTCGAATAACCCGAAAGACTAATTGAGTTCTGGCAGCAACGGTCTCTTAGCGAAACAAGAAAAGGCGATTAATAACAACATATGTATCGGTTGAATCCCGGAAAAGTCTGGCAGACCAATATTCCTGAAGATGCTCTAAGAATGACTCGGGTTTCACTAAAAACTGAAATATGTTTTTCACAAGAAATGTAAAAAAAAAACATTGAACAAACATTGAAAACAAAAACTCTTGCTTAAGTAAGCAAACAAAATCATCTTGTGAAACTTTGCAGTGCACAAACAAAAAAGATTTTATTTAAAAACATTTGATTAACAATGGTTACTCTAACAAAACAATAAACAATAATAACCATCTAATTGATAACATTTGATTAACAAAGGTTACTCTAACAAAACAATAAAAAAACAATAATAACCATCTGATTAATAACATTTGATTAACAATAGTTTCTCTAACAAAACAAAAAAAAATAATAACCATCTAACTAATAACATTTGTTTAGCTATGGTTTGGTTGGTTCTTTATTTTTGTATATGCATTTTACTTTGAATTTCTTCGTCGTAATGTATTGTCTGGTCAACTATCGGGCGTTTCCGTAACTTGCGCGAACGTTGACAACGCGAAGTCACATAAACATTGTGCGTCATATATAAGAGTACAAACATTATAATATATGTTTCCTTTTAGACTCTGGGTGTCTATTTCTTCTTAAACTACGAGAGATACACGGCTTCTTTTAATGTATAATGTTAAAAGTGAAGTATGTATACAAGTCAAAATATGCTCATGCTGGTCACATACTTTCGCTAGTCTATATAATGTCAGTGCTGAGTTCAAAGGAAGTAATGTCTAGGAAAATGGTATTATTACAAAAGAACAGGTGCTACATTGCCTTTCCAAATGAGATGGTAATCGCGAATAGGGTGGTTTCATGGCTTTAGAAAATCTACCCTATCACTCCCTCAAAAGAAAGGAGGACGGTTACATGATGAAAAAACATATAATAAAGTAGCCCCAAAGCCTGGGGAATAGAATCATTATAACGAAACATATCCAACACAACCCACCTCTGAATGGGTACTTGAATTATAGCGCAATAGTATAATACAAGTAATTGTTTAAGTTCGCCTTCCGACAGACATATATCAAAAACTCAAGTGCTCTGTAGTGAGTAGTATTAACACAGCCGTTATAGTGGTATCAACGCATGTTTCTTAAGAGGTGACGGTGGTTAAGTGGATACCGACAAGAATTGAAGACCTGGGTGTCCCAAGTTCGAATCCAGTCGGTTCCACATTACCACTGTCACTTAGGGATGTTGGCAACCTTGTCGTGGTCCTTCCCGTAAGTACCCGATGTCTTTCCAGAAAGATTTCCAACTAGAAAACCATTGGAGAAACAAATGCCAACACGAGAATCATCTGATTCACACGAAAGAAGAATTCATGTTCCTTTTAGTAGTCGAACAGTTTGACGACGGTTGCCTTTAAATAAGATAAACCTCTCGCTGACTTACCGGGTTGTTGATAAAGGCCATGCGGGTATTGACGTCGGGATTCGAGTTTGAAACATGACTCGACATTGCAAACATCTTTTCATTCTCTTTTTTCCTTTAAATAAATGTCGGCAGGCATCAGCTAATGAGCACTGTTTTCAACTGTTTCCGTTCATATATAATCGTATCCATTTTATTTCTTTATTTCAATTTCCTATTTTCTATTGGTTTGCATTCGGGTATTTTGTAGTGTTTTCTTATTCACTCCGTTTTAACTACCGAATACATCTAAATAAATTATGACTTTGTGAACAATCTTTAAGTTAATTGTTAACCCAACATATTCAATGCAAATTTTCCATGTTTAACCAGTTACTTATGAATTAGACCCCATCTTTGCGTACCTGTTTGGCACTGGCTTGTAAAGTAGCAGCCCAGAGACACTCAGACACTACGCCATAGAACCTCGTCAGGAAAACACTGTTCGATCAGCAGTTTCTACTGAACAAATATGTTGAAGACATTGCCAGGACTGCTGCAAAGAAAGTGGGCAACCTTTACCGCCTAGTAAACTCCTCACACCTGACATGATCGTGTATCTCTACAAAGACACTATCCGCCCATACATGTAGTAGTGTTACCACATCTGGGCTGGTGCATCATCTACTACTCTCTCCCTCCTTGACAAGGTCCAAAAAAGAGTCGCCAACCTAATAGGTCTCTCACTGTCAACCAAGCTCCAGTCCCTGTCCCATCGCCGCAATGTAGCATCCTTGTGCGTGTTTTACAAATACTTCAATGGATTATGCTCCGATGAATTGGCTACTCTGGTGCCCCCTCGACGTAAATTCACTAAACCAACTCGACAATCAACTAAATCCCATCCATTCACTGTGGAGGTACCCAGATGCCAGAGAGCTTTCTACTCAAATAGCTTCTGTCCTCGTGCTGCTGGCCTCTGGAACTCCATCCCTGCCACCTTTTTCCCTGACAGAACTTACATGCAGAAATATAAAACTAATGTAAACAGACATCTCGCTGCACAGATACCAATTTAGGTTGATTCCCCCAAACCTTCTCCTATTTTTTCTCAGTAGTCCCTTATGTCTGCAGTGTCGGTCTGCCTTGTTTGGGGTGAACTATGTTTTAAACAAATGTTTTGCTGTCGAGCTACACACGCGCGAAAGGCATCTCCTACTTATTAAAAATATAATTTTTTCATTTTTTTTTCAACAAATACTCTGTCTTTATAAATATAGATTCTCTTAATATTTCTAATATTTCTAAGTACAAAAACTTATACTTTAGTGTTTGAGGAATACTATCAAGCAATTAGTCCCGGTAATCACCACGGCATCACCAGAGTAATGCACACGACTGACCGGCATTGTCAAAATCATGTAGTAATTCAAAATGTTTTATATAGTTTAAAACCTTAGAGAATATGACGTAAAATAGATTCGATAACACACACACACACACCAACTCTTAATTATAATAAGATACATGTCATTTAAAAACCGACTGTATTGAACGATTATAATATTACAAATGAAGAAAATACTATAAAATTAAAGATAGCTTGTTAAACTTTCGAATGCTAATTCGTTTCGTGTTTGGCCTCCAGTTGTTCTCCGAGATATTTTCTGATCAATCTTGGTTGCTTGAAGCATTACGCGTTTTGCCTCGGGCAAATGAATTACAAAACAAAACTTATATATGAGTACGTATAAGTCATTGATAGAAAAGAAGCAAAACAGACATGTTTAGTAACTTTGAACATTTTGATATTGAGATTCAGAGAACAAGTAAATTTGGATATCGATAGGATCACTGCAATCGTGTATATATGAAAACTAGTCGTTCAAATCGTCGACCAACATTAGTAAAACTTAGATTTTATTCGAAAATTCAAAAACGCTAATAAATGTATTAAGAAATGTTTCTTGCATGACTAAAAATAATAAGTATATTTACCTCCACAAAGACCTGTGGCGTAACGGATGAGGCACTAAGTAAAATTCAGTTCTCAGTGCCTTCATGTCAAGGTTCAGAATTCAAGGTTCAATCTTCAGTGCGGGCGATACTAGGAATTATGAATCACTGAGAACTACACCCTGGTCATGGAACGCGAGCAAACTACCACCGTGTATTAAATAAAGGGTTTTGTTCGATATTCTGTGTAGATTCCTGGGTTGATATAAATATTCCCGAGTTCAACAATATACACCTGAAGAAGCTCGGAGATAACATCAGTCGAAACGTTGTGAGAATAACACTCAAGTTGAGAACAGTAGTCCGAATAAGCCAAATTATACTATCTACTTGTACATTATCATGATGTACAGGGTGCCCAAGAAGTAACTAAGCGATCGCTGAGAGATTTAAAACTTGAATCGATTTTTTATTTTTTATGGTACTTTAGGAATCTTAACATCATATGACGAAAACAATGGAAATTTGTTTGCAAAAAAGAACCAAAATTAAAAAGAATTTATTCATGAAAACTAACATCTTTTAAATGGTTTCTATTTCAACCTTCACAAATTCGTGACATTTCCAAAACATAATCCATGGTGCATTTCGGAATCAATCAATTACGATTTAATTCCCCGTTTTTATTCCTGATGCTATCCGTGAATTCATGTAGAGTTTCAGGTTCGTGATGTAAACTTTTTTTGAGATACCTGCACAAAAAAAAATGTCAGACCTAATAAAGTCTGGGGAACCTGAAGGCCAGTTGACATTGCGAACTTTTTTTTATCAGTGTTCTTTTTAGCAAACACATCTCCATTGTGTTCGCAATATTATGTTAAAAGCCAATTAACAATGAAGAAGCTATTCAAGTTAAAAAAAAAACACTCGGTGACTTCTTAGCCACTCTGTATAATATAGAAACAAAGAGATCTATTGTTTTGCTATCTTATACTTGTTTATGCGGTGTCCGAAAACACTATGTAAATTAGCTGGAAATGTAAACTCGTTATTTCTCTAAATACTCGGAGATAGTAGGACATTACAGAGTTGTTGACTCCACATAGAGTGAGAGAGGCGATAGAAATACATACATAGCTAATACAGCTGGGTGGCTTATTCAGTTAAATATGAATCACCGCTGATTAGAACAACGAACACATACATTACATAGTTGTCGACTCTACATAGAGTGAGAAAGGCGATAGAAACACATACATATCTAATACAGCTGGGTGGCTTATTCAGTTAAATATGATTCACCGTTGATTAGAACAACAAACACATATATTAAAACATTACTCGATCATAGAAGTAAGTTATATTTAGACATGTGCATTGTGTTATTACACTATACAAGTAAGACGGTTGCTAAATTATTAACGAGACAAACTGACAACCATAGGTCTGTCGAGTTCGAATCCAGTTTTTTCCACAGATACACTTTCACTTAGGATGTTAACAACCTTTACGTGCTCCCTCCCGTCAGTACCGATGTATTTCTAGAAAATACTATGACTAGAAAAAATATTTGGAAAACAAATGTAAACAATTAAAGCGTTTGTGTTTTTATTGAAAAACAAACAATGTGCTCTGTTTTAAGTGGAGCACAGCACTGCATGTGAACCCCTGATAATAGCTCGAACATCGAGAACTAAACAAAATACTGCTATAACATTACATACTCGCCCGATTGTTAACATTTATTGAATGTGGATCTACCCGTATTTTATTTAATTTTTGATTTTTGAGCGATCATCAGGGTTTTTCATGGAGATCTTATCGTCATCACATGTTTTTTTCTGGACGGAGTGGTCAGTGTTTGAGTGAACAAAAACAAACGCGCTGAGATAAGTTCAAAGACAAAAATATATACTCGGAAGGTAGAAGAGTAACTAATCCTGCCTTTGGTAACATTTATTTGTAGAACCTTCGTTAATTTAGTCTTATTTCGTTTTTGACGTGAGTAAAAAATATCCATTCGAATAAAAAGAAAACTTTTACTTCAATTTTATTATTTTTAGTGTGCAGACTAATTTAAATCTGTTTTACATCATCTAAATTACACTTAAACATTGTTTATGACCGTCGAAAAGACTGTTCTCGAACAGAAAAAAAAACTTAGATTGTGGGAATAGGATTTCCCTAAATATAAACACAAGGGTGTTTATCACCGAAAGTACTCAGGTTTAAAAAAAAATGTTTTAAAGTAAATAAATAATTTATTTAAAAAAACATAAATTATTTGCGTTGTCCAGGTTTTCAAAATATTTAAAAAAATATATTTTCTTTATTATTGCCATTTCACCAACGTTTTCAATGTATGAATTTCCAAACTCTCTCTCTCTCTCTCTCTCTCTCTCTCTCTCTCTCTCTATATATATATATATATATATATATACACACACACATGGGACAGAATAAAATAATAAAACAAAATATTTAAGTTACATACTTTAGAAGTTTATTATAATCAAATATTGCAACAAAGGTTTATTTATGAAAAAAGAAATTAACTAATGAATTTTCAATGAAATACATTTTTCCTCATTAGAAAAAAACAATAAATTATTAATTATTTATTAATATTAATTCGAAATGTAAACATACACATTATGAATTATTCAAAAGATAAATACACATTTTTGTTTTGCTATTAATGTGACGAAAGTGTGTGTAATGATAAATGCCCCATGAGCTGCTGCAAATATCGATTGGAGGGGTGTATTGTACTTGAATAAATATGAGGTTAAAATAAAAGTAAAAAATAGTCAACCACTGAATCTATTTGATGATTCATATATATTTACATTAATCATTCCTCAATATGTGTTCCTTGGTGATTAGTTTTAATGTGATTTTATAAATTCAGCGTTAAGTTAATTATAAAGAACAAGAAAAGAAGGAACGAATAGAAAAAAGGAACAGAAAGATAAAATGAGACGCCAAATGACAAAGGGATGAAGAAAAGGCTTTGGATTGAAAGGTTAAGAATTAATTGTTTTAAAAGATAATATATATAATAAATTTAAGAACTAAATACAGTATTCAAGACATCTTTTATATATATTAAATTAGAAAGAAAATTAAGGCAAACTTTAAAAAAAGAAAAAATACAATATACGAGAACAGAATAATGCTATTTAAGAATTACATTAATTTAAAACATTAGAATTGAAAATTTAAATAAATATGCGTACTGATGAACGACTAGTAATTATACTGTTTGCATTATTTGTTCGCTGCTGGGCATTCCGCCTTCCATTGGAAGTGGACGTTTATAGGGAATACAAATTCACATGCTGTCCCTGGTTAAGTTAGATGAACTACAGCGTCTAGTATTTCCAAATAGCCACCCATCTTGTGCTGACCAAGCTCATTGTCGCTTTACTTCAGTGCCATAACGGGAAGCGATTTATCAACGTGATCATATCGTAAGTGCTATGGTATATTAAATATTAAATAAGTTCAGTTTAGAATTATTGAAATAAAAAAAAATGTTATTAATTTATTAAAATGTGTTGATATTCGCATCTTGTAAACATGTACGTGAATAAATAAAACAACTTTATTTGTCTAAAAAATGAAGAGTTTGAATGCAAAACGCGATAAACGCCATTTAAAAAATCATGAAACTGTCCCTACAAAAAGTGTTGCATTTAAACACTCGACGAACCCCCGAAACTATATGTTACATAATATGATACCGAACTATATTTTTTTAAATTTCAATTTATCTCTACAAAGCCACCATCCGCTCATGCATGGAGTATTGTTGTCACATCTGGGCTGGTGCATCATCTACTAGTCTCTCCCTCCTTGACAAGGTCCAAAAAAGAATCGCCAACCTAATAGGTCCTTCACTGTCAACCAAGCTCCAGCCTCTGTCCCATCGCCGCAATGTAGCATCCATGTGCTTGTTTTACAAATACTTCAATGGATTATGCTCCCATTAATTGGCTACTCTGGTGCCCCCTCGACGTAAATTCACTAGACTAACTCGACAATCAACTAAATCTCATTCATTCACTGTGGAAGTCTCCAGATGTCGGAAAGACTTCTACTCAAATAGCTTCTTTCCTCGTGCTGCTGGCCTCTGGAACTCCCTAGCTGCCCCCTGTTTCCTCAACAGTACAGACATGCAAAAATGTAAAATTAATGTAAACAGACACCTCGCTGCGCAGATCCCAATCTAGGTTGACCGCCCCCCACCTACTCCCCTTTTCTTTTTCTCAGTAGCCCCTTACGTCTACAGTGGCGGCCTGCCTTGTTTGGGGTGAACTATGTTAAAAAAAAAATTTTTAAATTTAAATCAGCCTTCATTTGAAGTCTAGATTTAATATATTCCTGTTTTTATTTTTTTAAGCTCTCAATTTAAACGAACTTGATTTATCGCGTTTTGCGTTCGAACTCTTTATACATTTGTATTAATGATTTGTTAAAAGTAATATATTAACTAACCTATGTCGTTAAGTTCTAATATTAATCTAGATTTAAATGTTTTTAATTTTTTTCGAGTCATCTGTAATTTAAAGAAAATGATACTAACATTTGATCTAAGGGAGATAATTCGCTTTAAACCGAACATTAATTAGTGTAACATTAGAAAATGATTTTACGCAGGCAAAATATAGTTGAAATACAGAATTCTATATAAGCAGAGATATTTACAATTAATTGAAAACATATGTTTTCCATTAGTAAATAAAAACACATTTTTAAAAGCCTTGAAAACAAGGTTAATTTGAAAATAATGTATTTTCTTTGAGGATATTTACTGAAAAAGTTAATAGACATATTATTAAATAAAATAATGGATAATTAACACATGTAATATGTTGAAAGAAAATCAGTAAAATATTGGAGTGAATAGAAAGGAATATAGAGAAATAAGAAAAATAAAAAAAACAAGCCGTGCGGGCGTGGTCCCCCTCTGTATGTGATTCGATGTGGCGAGTGTAAAATGCGATAAATTTGGACAATTTGGGGCATTTTTGACCCCCCTTTCACCACCTGGGGGCGCGAACCAGAATTTATCTGAGGTCAAGGATGCTCATTTTATATCCACACAATTCTGTCTACATTTTGGCCAAGTTCCAGAAAAATTGAATGGATGGACCAAACGTTATGGGAGAAAAAGGTTATTTTTTGCCATTTTGGGGGCTTTTGACCTCTTGGGGACGCGAACCATGTATTTTCCAAGGTCAGCGATACTTCTTTTCTATTAGGAACAATTGCTTCCACATTTTGGCCAAGTTTCAGAGAAATTGAATGGACAGATGAAAAGTTATGGGGCAAAATATGTAATTTTTGCCATTTCGGGGCCTTTTGACCCCCTGGGGGGCTAACCAGATTTTTTTCAAAAATCGAAGAATGCCACTTTCTAACCTGACCAAAGTTACAACTTAATGCAAAATTTCACAGAAATTCAATGGATGGTTGCGGAGAAAAATACGGACGGACGGACTGACGGACATGCCTCAAAACATAAGTCCCCCGATTTTATAAATCGGGGGACCAAATATGATAAGTGCATTGAATATAAGAATATGTTGGAGGCTCTCTCTCTCTCTCTCTCTCTCTCACATATATATATATATATATATATATATATATATATATATATATATATATATATATATATATATATATATATATATATTTAATTTTTGGTACACTAAATCAGTACAACATTAGTACCGTAAGTTTCAAGCTCAAAAGGACTTAACCATTCGCCCCTTATCAGCTTATGTTGTCAGACATTTCTGAAACAGGTGACAACATTAGCTGAAGAGAACAAGATTGTTTACTCCTTCTGAGCTTGAAACCGACGGTACTAATGTTGTACTCATTTTCTGTACAAAAAAATAAATAAATATTACGCTCTTAAATTGTATTTTCAATTAATCGAGCACTCTGCTAGGATGTTTCCTACTATATTACAAAAGAAGTTATATATATATATACATATATTTTGTTGCTATATAAATATATAAGTAATTAAATGCGTATATATATATATATATATATATATATATATATATATATATATATATATACACGCCACTGAGGTTTTATTTTTATTTTTTTTTCTATCCTATGACACTGTTATCTTTTGTAATCGTCAAAGGTGTCGGACGGCCATCGACACGCCAAGTAGCTATCGCCTGCATCTCTTTCTTTAACATAATTTCAAAAGAAAGAACAAAATACTGATCGACATCTTAAACCCGACGCCTGCCATTGTTGGCGCTGGAATGTGATATCTGGTTTTCGACGGGAAATATCAAATTAACCGATTAAAGATCACGTGTTTATCAAATTAAACGGGGATTGAATTAAAGACAATATCATACCGTTAAATCAGTTCGATTCTTTAAGCAAATAACGGTTTACTACTTCGATTATTTAATAGATGGCTGGCTTGCTCGAGTACATCGTTTCGTTTTCTGTCGCAGTTTTACGGCACATCTAGCTTTTTTTGTTATCTAATGCATTTATTTCTACTGTATACGAATAATTGAAGATTATCTTTTATCAATAGCTTATGGTAAAATTCGGGTTCATATGTTTTTTTTTTTTTTAACATAGTTCCCCAAAACAAGGCAGGACGTCACTGTAGACGTAAAGCGCTACTGGGAAAAAAGAAAAGGGGAGAATATTGGGGGGGGGGGGGTCAACCTCAATTGGGATCTGCGCAGCGAGATTTCTGTTTACATCAGTTTTAAATTTCTGCATGTCAGTACTGTTGGGGAAAACGGGGCGAAGGGAGGGAATTCCAGAAGCCAGCAGCACGAGGAAAGAAGCTATTTGAGTAGAAGGTTCTCCGGCATCTGGGGACCTCCACAGTGAATGAATGAGGTTTAGTTGATTGTCGAGTTAGTCTAGTGGATTTACGTCGAGGGGGCACCAGAGTAGCCAATTAATCGGAGCATAATCCATCGAAGTCCATCATGATTAGTACATACCTATACACAATAGATTTTATATAGTTTTCCGCTTGTCATTTCGTATACTATAGACTTGATCTTTTTTAAAAAGAGTTTCAAACTACTTTTTTCCGCTAGTTTGAAGTTTAGCGGGTTCATTTATGGTTAAATCAATGCACTATATCAGATACAGCTTCCATCGAGATATATGTTCGGTCAATCACACACGTACATGTCTACATGAAAATCTGCACACAACATAATTTTATGAATTATCTCCCTTGAAAAAAATATTTAATTGAATAGAAACTATTACAAATTTGTTACCTATCTCTTCTATTGTTCGATTACTTTATCCGTTAGGTCAATCACACACGTACATGTCTATCGGACTGACATCCTAATAACTAAGAGGATATATGTACGACCTTTCTTTCTTTGTTGACTCAGTCCTTCTTCGTCTCTAAAGAAGAGAACAGGGCCTGATCTCGCCAAATCACGTTGTCAGAGGGTCCCGGCCAATCAGAGACCAACAGCTCAGCTTGACGACGCGTGATTTGAGCGATATAAAAAAAGGCACGCACAGCTTTTCTTCCTCTTTTATATCGCTCATTACTTTTGAATTATCTCCCTTTAAATAACATATTTAATTGAATATAAACTATTTAATAGTTGTTACCTATCTATTTTATTGTTCGATTACTTA
Organism: Sepiola atlantica; assembly: GCA_963556195.1. Lineage (NCBI taxonomy): Eukaryota > Metazoa > Mollusca > Cephalopoda > Sepiida > Sepiolidae > Sepiola > Sepiola atlantica. Next base: position 12,538,606 of record OY744528.1, on the reverse strand, counting down.
ACAATATATGTAAAATTAGTGATTATACAAGCAATTGTACAATATAATAAAGAAAACAAATATTTATGATTACATACATTTAAAGATGCATATGCTAATGAGAGAGTTCGAATTACCCACTTGACACTGTCCTTGCGTGTCTTCAGTATCTGTGTACAAGGGTTTGTCAGGATAACCTGACATGAGGAAATTTCACCTTACAAGTAGACCATGACCAAATATTCAAAATAACATAGTAGTCAACCCCGAAAATAGATGTCCTCAACACGGCGAACCCTTAGCTCATACGAATAATGGTGCACCTTATCCTAGTCATGTTACATCGAGTCACAAGAGTTAACTGGAGAAACCAAGAGACCAGATGATGTTTTGTCCTGGAATCCGTCACGAGCAAGTGACCAAAGAAATACGTAATATAAGATATAACTGGTCACTTGGAGAAAGGAAAATTAATCTTCTTAACTGTTTTACTAACTCAATGTTTGGCGGATAAAGGGTAACTTTAATGGAATATTTGAATATCTATGTATGTCATATAGTGATCAAGTATTAGCCCCAGGAAGAGGGCCTTTTATTTCTGAGAACTTCGTCTGAAGTATATAGACATCACTAAGTAGACTAAGAATAGTTTTTCAAGCATATTTGGTACGTAGTTAGTGGCAACAATTGGAGTGTATATGAACCGGTTTAATATTAATATGAATATATAAATAACCGCAATATTTTGTAATTTATTCATATAATTGCCTCACCCGTGACCCGTTGGGTCACAATCATATCCGTTATTTATTCTACTTTGATTTCATTTCAAAATGTATAAACTGTGACATAACTGTTAAGACATTCGCCATTCATGACTAATAATTATGAGGCTCTTTGTGTCACGCTTCCGGCAAAAACTATGTGCATGCGTGCCGCACCTAGATTTTGAAAAAAATTCAACTCGCCTAATTTTCGAAACATATCAAGTATTTTCCTTTAGCGCAACGGTTAGCGACGTAGTATTTTTGACTTCGGCCCGACTGGTTTATAGTTCGATCCCAACCAACCTCTAAGATTTTTTTCTATATTTCGAGGGGAAGGGGAAGAAAGGTAGGGAAGGGACGACCGGGAAGACACATATTAATACAATAGCGTGTGTGATTTTGTGTGTCATGCTTACATAAAAAGCAACGACCTTTCGAATCTTTGTATGCTACTCATGAATTGGCTTGACCTTTTGGCTAAGATAAAGTGTAGTATCTGTTCCGATGGATACTGCACCCCATAGACTGGTATTGTCTTGGTCTTCGAGGCTTGATTTACGCCGGTCTATGGGTCTGTCCTGTGCGGTTCTAGGAGGTTCACCCTCCCAGGCTTCGCCTCCCCTCTTTTGGGAGGAGTAAGTTTATTGCTTACTGCCTGGGGCGCCCCTACCGGGGAATGCCAACAGGGCTGCCCAGGCAATTTTTAATGGCCAGAGTGCTAACTTTCTAGATCGCTGGCTTTTCAAACCCCACTTTCCCGACCCGACCTTGTGTCACATCTTACTTGTGGGAGTAAGATAAAACTGGCCTTGTGCCTAAAAAAAAACAACTTTTTTTATAGTTCTTCAGCTATGGTTTGTTTTTGTTTTTTTCATTTTTTTTTCAAATATATGTATAATTTCTTTTGTATTCTTCGTCTTATATATTGTCGTCTGCCACTCTTCCATTTTACAACTTTCAGTTTTGCTTCAGCCTCGTTTTCGTCTCGGCAGCTCTCGAGCGCTTCCGCGACCTGACTGATCGTTGCCACGAAGCCGGAAATTAGGCACTTCAACTGGAGTAGTACCTAATCTTTAAACTACACACCCTGTAACACAACTCAGAAAAAAAAAACATACGTCAGTAGTTAAACTGCATGCCCTCCGCTTGACAACGTAAGGAAATCTTATCGTGTCCTTACTTCTCGAAATTGCGTAAAGTATTCCTGTCGTTATGCCATTGAACTGTTACTCACTCAAAACCTATATATCTGACAAAACTGATATTTTACATAGCGTTTACTGTTATCAAATAACTATATCATATTTATACATCAATTCTGAGAAAATCGGAAGTCAATATTTCGAACTTAAGATCATATGATATACGGACCTTCATTGGCTACAATACGAGCTTCACTGCGAGACTCTGCATAAACGTGAATTTACCCCTTTTTCTTGGCCTTGACTTATCACCCAGCTTTTTCAAAATTTAAGAGCCGATATTTTGACCAAGTTTGGTTACAATTGATCAAACGACGTGACTGCTATGCTGTACACAAAAAAACAAAAAAACTAACAAAAACAAAGTCGACGGAAAACATAACTTCCGCATTTTCGGAGGACAATATGGTAAAAAATCGATATTGTTGAAGAAATTACGTTAAAAGTAATAGTGTATAAATAATCTATTTCCTATAAATAAAGTTTGTTATGTGTACTTCCAATACTATACCCTTTCCCTTCCATCAAGCATCTACTCTGTGTATGCGTCAATGTCGTGGACACAAAGATGTGTTCAATCAAAACAAATGACTTCATTCATATTCGAAGAAATATCTTCTTGAAAAATCCTGGCTCATAATTGAAAGAAAGTCAACGTATAAGCAAAATATGGGTGCGTAGTTGCATGACTTTAGCGTCTGTATCTGCATTACGAACATTTTTTAATGGAAATCACGCCAGGCAAGGCATGACTCTACTTATTAATGGGCTAACAAGAACAATATGATCATCACCAAGGCAGGAAATGCTTATTGACCTTATTCCTGAAAAGACAAAGATTATAGATAGAAAGAAAACAGTCAGCAGGAAGAGAGTTCCACAAGCCTGCGGTTCTTCAGAAGAAGCTACTGGAATCGGAAGCTGTGTTACAATGATTAATTACTTCAATTGTTAAAAGTAAATCATACATTTTGATGTGGAAATTTATTACTTAATAGTAAGAGCATAATTAATAGTAAATCATACATTTTGATGTAGAAATTTATTACTTAATAGTAAGAGCATAATTAATAGTGAATCATACATTTTGATGTAGAAATTTATTACTTTAAATAAATAGTATTATTTACAGTAACTGATAAATTTTGATGTAGACATTTATTACTTCAAATAAATACTAGTGTTAAAAGTAACTCATAACTTTTGATGTAGATATTTGTTTCTTCAAAAAAGGTATTATTTACAGTAACTGGTACATTTTGATGTAGACATTTATTACTTCAATTAAATACTATTGTTAAAAGTAACTCATACATTTTGATGTAGACATTTATTACTTCAAATAAATAGTATTGTTAATAGTAACTCATACATTTTTATGTAGACATTTATTACTTCAAATAAATAGCATTATTAAAAGTAACTCATACATTTTTATGTAGACATTTATTACTTCAAATAAATAGTATTGTTAAAAGCAACTCATACATTTTGATGTAGATATTTGTTTCTTCAAAAAAAGGTATTATTTACAGTAACTAGTACATTTTGATGTAGACATTTATTACTTTACATAAATACTATTGTAAAAAGTAACGCATACAGTTTTATGTAGACATTTATTACTTCAAATAAATAGTATTGTTAAAAATAACTCATACATTTAGATGTAAACATTTATTACTTCAAGTAATACTATTGTTAAAAGTAACTCATACATTTTGATGTAGACATTTATTATTTCCAATAAATAGTATTGTTAAAAGTAACTCATACATTTTGATGTAGACAGTTATTACTATAAATGAATAGTATTATTAACGGTAACTCATACATTTTGATGTAGATATTTATTACATCAAATGAATAGTATTATTTACAGTAACTGATAAATTTTGATGTAGAAATTTATTATTTCAAATAAATAGTATTATTTACAGTAACTGATACATTTTGATGTAGACATTCATTACTTAAATAAATAGTATTGTTACCAGTAACACATACATTTTGATGTAGATATTTGTTTCTTCAAACAAAAAGTTTTATTTACAGTAACTAGTACATTTTGATGTAGACATTTATTACTTTACATAAATACTATTGTAAAAAGTAACTCATACATTTTGATGTAGACATTTATTACTTCAAATAAATAGTATTGTTAATAGTAACTCATACATTTTTATGTAGACATTTATTACTTCAAATAAATAGTATTGTTAAAAGTAACTCATACATTTTTATGTAGACATTTATTACTTCAAATAAATAGTATTGTTAAAAGCAACTCATACATTTTGATGTAGACATATATTACTTTAAATAAATACTATTGTAAAAAGTAACTCATACATTTTGATGTAGACAGTTATTACTTCAAATGAATAGTATTGTTAACGGTAACTCATACATTTTGATGTAGATATTTATTACTTCAAATGAATAGTATTATTAACGGTAAATAATACATTTTGTTGTAAACATTTAATTCTACAAAGAACAAGTATTATTAACAGTAAATAATGCATTTTGATGTAGACATTTAATTCTTCAGAGAAAAAGTATTATTAAGAGTAAATCATACATTTTGATGTAGACATTTAATTCTTCGGAGAAAAAGTATTATTAACAGTAGATAATACATTTAGATGTAGACATTTAATTCTTCAAAGAAAAAGTATTATTAAAAGTAAATCATACATGTTGATGTAGACATTTAATTCTTTAAAGAAAAAATATTATTAACAGTAAATAATACATTTTGATGTAGACATTTCATTCTACAAAGAAAAAGTATTATTAACAGTAAATAATACATTTAGATGTAGACATTTAATTCTTCAAAGAAAAAGTATTATTAACAGTAAATCATACATTTTGATGTAGACATTTAATTCTTCAGAGAAAGAGTATTATTAACAGTAAATAATACATTTGGATGTAGACATTTAATTCTTCAAAGAAAAAGTATTATTAACAGTAAATCATACATGTTGATGTAGACATTTATTACTTCAAAGAATAAGTATTATTAACAGTAAATAATGCATTTTGATGTAGACATTTAATTCTTCAAAGAAAACATATTATTAACAGTAAATAATGCATTTTGATGTAGACATTTATTACTTCAAAGAATAAGTATTATTAACAGTAAATCATACATTTTGATGAAGACATTTAATTCTTCAAAGAAAAAGTATTATTAACAGTAAATTATACATTTTGATGTAGACATTTAATTCTTCAAAGAAAAAGTATTATTAACAGTAAATAATACATTTTGATGTAGACATTTAATTCTTCAAAGAAAAAGTATTATTAACAGTAAATAATGCATTTTGATGTAGACATTTAATTCTTCAATGAAAAAGTATTATTAACAGTAAATAATACATTTAGATGTAGACATTTAATTCTTCAAAGAAAAAGTATTATTAACAGTAAATAATACATGTTGATGTAGACATTTAATTCTTCAAAGAAAAAATATTATTAACAGTAAATAATGCATTTTGATGTAGACATTTATTACTTCAAAGAAAAAGTATCATTAACAGTAAATCATACATGTTGATGTAGACATTTAATTCTTCAAAGAAAAAGTATTATTAACAGTAAATAATACATGTTGATGTAAACATTTAATTCTTCAAAGAAAAAGTATTATTAACAGTAAATTATACATTTTGATGTAGACATTTAATTCTTCAAAGAAAAAGTATTATTAACAGTAAATAATACATGTTGATGTAGACATTTAATTCTTCAAAGAAAAATATTATTAACAGTAAATAATACATGTTGATGTAAACATTTAATTCTTCAAAGAAAAAGTATTATTAACAGTAAATTATACATTTTGATGTAGACATTTAATTCTTCAAAGAAAAAGTATTATTAACAGTAAATTATACATTTTGATGTAGACATTCAATTCTTCAAAGAAAAAGTATTATTAACAGTAAATAATGCATTTTGATGTAGACATTTAATTCTTCAAAGAAAAAGTATTATTAACAGTAAATAATGCATTTTGATGTAGACATTTAATTCTTCAATGAAAAAGTATTATTAACAGTAAATCATACATTTTGATGTAGACATTTAATTCTTCAAAGAAAAAGTATTATTAACAGTAAATAATGCATTTTGATGTAGACATTTAATTCTTCAAAGAAAAAGTATTATTAACAGTAAATCATACATTTTGATGTAGCCATTTATTACTTCAAATAAATAGTATTATTAACAGTAACTCATACATTTTGATGTAGACCTTTCTTCAAAGGAATAATATTATTAACAGTAACTAATACAGTTTGATGTAGACATTTATTTATTTGAAAGCAATAGTCTTATTAACAGTAAACCGTACATTTTGATGTAGAAATTTATTACTTCAATGTAATAGTATTATTAACAGTGACTCATATATTTTTTATGTTAACATATAATACTTCAAAGCAATAGTATTATTTACATTAATTCATAGATCATTATGTTGAAAACACCGTAGAAATTCTACGGGGTTACACTAATGTTTATATCAATATTGCGGCAGAGTAGATTTTATGTAATAAAATGTCACTCTGTGGGTAGTAGTAGTTAACACGTTTACAGACGTTAAACTTAACCATTAAATCTTCATTTTTTATATTCGTTCAAGAAAAATGTGTATTAAGTGAAAAACGTTTCATATTATTGGTTTGTTTGTTGTTTTCCGGCATATCAACTCTTTTTCGTATTATGTAATGCCAAATTCGGTCGTTTTGGTAGAAGTTTTGATGTCTTAAGTTCTTTATATCTTCAACTTTATTCAATGGGTTTGTTTGATTGCGTTGTAAAGGACAATGTTTATCTTGCAGAACATGATTGAGTTTTGCAAAGGGAGGAAAAGAGGAATACGAAATAAAAAGGTAGGTCGATTTATTTAATATAGTTTTGGGGAAAAATGAGATTAAATTTTTGTTAACAGTCCAAATTCTTTCATGAAGTCTAAGATGTTGGTCAGATTTGTGTCTTTTAACCGATTTAATGATTTAATTTAAAAATAAGATTTTCTTTTAAATATTTTTAAAAAAGATTTAAAACGATTTAAAAATCAAAGATTTTTATTTATTTATTTTATTTATTTTTATTTATTTATTTATTTATTTTATTTATTTATTCATAAAAATTAAAGATTTTTATTGTATTGGATATAAAATTAAAGATTTTTTTAAAATTTAAAATATTTGATTTTTGTAAAGATGTTTTTTAAAGATTTAATTGAAGAGATTTAATTTGTGTCTTTTAACAGATGTGTGTCTTTTAACAGATGTGTGTCTTTTAACAGGCCTTTAGATTTTTCGAGCCGTACTATTTCTTTCAGTTTTGTTGTAGATCCTGATAGTTTATTAATATATGTTTGACTGTACAGGTTTCTTGACATAATAGACACATTAAGGACTCTTCACGTTAAATAAATGTTTGCGAGTAATATGTGTATGTACGATGTTTGGCTACTATAAGCGCTTCTCCTCTTGCCTTTCTGTAGCCTTAGGGCCACTCAGCAATAGTTAGGCAACTCTTGTGTGATTTATTTTTTGGTATTCATTTTAAGATCCTTGCCATTTTTCTTTGATTTACCTGTTTATAGAAGATCGAAGATCAGCGTATGAATTCCTAGTATTGGTAGGTAACATGTTCATCGACTCTTTTGCTGCACGCTCTGCTTTTTATTTTCTACAAATGCCGATGTGACTCGGTATCCAGCATAATTTAATTTTACATGCTCATCTCTATAGATGATTTTTTTGGAAAAAGTATATATTTATTGAACAAAAATAAATGATATTGCACATGTGCAACAGATGGCATAATTTGTACAACAAATAATATCATATAAATATATGATGAAACGATATCAATTGCCTTTGGTCGTAATATCACAGCATAAACAAAAAAATGCATAAACAGAGAATAACTCATTATATTTATAATATCATACCCCCACTCGCCCGTGACATCGAACATACCGATTACCTATTTAACGGGTGTTCTTATGCAACATCATACTAATACCTACTCACACTTGCCAACTCGCTCGTTTCAGATATTAAACAACTTGAAGTTTGACACATTATCGTTGAATATTATATTCAATAGGCCTATTGTTAGAATGTATCATATTTGAAACAAAAAGAATTTAAGAGTTAAATTAAAATATATAGTAAAAGGAATATTTTGAAAAACCTATTTTGGAAAAAAAAAAAATTTTTTAAACCTAGACAACGCATTTAATTATAGTTTTTACAATAAATTATTTATTTGCTTTAAAAACGTGAGTACTTTCGGTAATATACACCCTTGTCAAAAGTATAAGCATATTTTTTCTCTTTTTCGTTTTATCCTCATTCATTGAGACATATTTATCGCAGTCAAGGTAAATTCGTCTTGATGTTATCGACGATTAATGTTGATATTCCTCGTCGTGTAGCACGCGATTACGTGAATAATGTAGAATGAAAAGTGAATGAAAAGTCACACAGAAAGCGTTGACTTTTCATTCTAAAATATACAGATTTTATTTCACTCATATTTAACAAAAAAACGTAACGCCCTAATCGATATATTAAAACGATTAACCACAACATACGCAATAATCGTAATAAACATGTGAGAAGTGATCTCTCCTCTCCTCTCTGGCTCTGTCTAGTTGTTACTTTACATACTCAACCAAGGGGTGTTTTTCATTCCCGACGAGAATATTCCATTATCAATCAGTCCAACAGTGGCTTTGTTATGTCAGGATGAGGTATTTGTGTGCTGTGTTAAAAAGTCTTATTTCCAAATAGTTACCTTCCCTTAGAAAAGAGGCTAGCTTATTCCTGAACACCTGAGGCGCCTGTAGCGGGGAATGTTGACAGCGCTACTCATGCATCTATGTATGCTAGAATCTTCGTCTTCCGCTGCGATCGATGTTCGGAACTACACCTGAACATGTGTCTAACCTTCTGATGCGTAGGTAAATAAACACTACATTATATTTTTTTATGTTTTTTATTATTTAACATTGTTGTTTCATTCTTTTATTCTGGTCTGTTTGTCAACTTTAATTAATCATAGTTAGTTTGCTTTTTTAAGAAAACATTGAAAAAAAAGAAGAGACCAAATTATGATGCTAATGTTTGCCAACCTTCATATAATTATATATTATTATATATTTGTTTTACATGAATCTTAATTCAACAACGTATGCATAATATATATATATATATATATATATATATATATATATATATATATATATATATTATTGATTTGCTTTAAACATACACCTAAACCCTATATATATATATATATATATATATAATATTACTGATATATATATATATATATAATATTATTGATATATATATATATATATAATATTATTGATATATATATATATATAATATTATTGATATATATATATATATAATATTATTGATATATATATATATATATAATATTATTGATATATATATATATAATATTATTGATATATATATATATATATTATTGATATATATATTTATAATATTATTGATATATATATATATATATATTATTGATATATATTTATAATATTATTGATATATATATATATATATATAATATTATTGATAAATAAATATTCTATTTACCTACAGACGATGTAGTTTTGGGCTTTATATATATATATATATATATATATATATATATATATATATATATAGTATAGATAAAATAGTTATCCGCGACTCTTCAGAGCGAACAGTCTATGACAGGTTTCGAAAACAGTTGACGAGTGACTTAGTCATTGTAATTTAATATCTGTTTTCACATATGTATTATTTCATGTTGATATTTGTTTGTGCACTTATCACACATGAAAATGTAATTAAAACGGTATGGAAATTACATCATTATTATTATTTTTTTAAGTAAGTCTTCTTGTATTAAAATCACTTACTAAGAATAACATTCAATTCCTAGCAAATGTCCATACAATTCTATTTTTAACTCCTATAAGACAGAACTCCTTTTATGGCATTAATTGTATATGCGTATTTGTATAAGGGAATAGTGCGATGTTTTTATATTTGACAAAGATCAACTATAGATTTACGAGCATGACTTAACAGCGTGTGTCTTGATTAAATTATCCAATAAACATTAATTTCTGCTACTTCAATTTACATCTTGGAAATAAATGTATTGACTCGTCGACTGAATTATGATTTAATCGACATATTTCTAATTAATATATGTTTGTGTCAAATTAAATTTCATCCAACGAACAATAAATCAGAATTTTAATCTCCAGTCGACTGTTTCCGTCGAACATTATATTGCAAGATGATGACTCTTTTCCCTTTCTCGTTGCTATAAGACCAAACATCTGTGAAATGTTATCGATATTTATTACAAGTTATGATGTTATATAGCTAGGTTGTCGGTAAGAAATAAAAACATATGAAACCTTATAAAAGACATAGCAAATTCTTTATTCAATATCAGGCAAGTCTTGAAATGAAGAGTATTCCCCAGTGTTTTATCTTTATTTTAAGATGAACGGGAAACCTTCTCTAGGCGTACTATCAAACAGGGCAGTGTGAGTGAATGACTGATAGTCGTATTGATATGAGTATATAGCAGTTGTCAGTTGTCTCTCTGCGCCCAGATTTCTACTATCGCTGATTCTGCTTGCTTCACTTCTATTAGCAGCAGAAAACTCATCTCAAAATTCATATTCCTATCCTCGTCAGTGTAAGGCTGCAGACGTACATTACTCATTGAGTTCCTGTCTGAGACCACGCATCAAACTTTCGTAGCCTTCAACATTCCATGGCTATGTATTATTCGGCGTATCCTTTAATAATTGCATGGGTGTTACATACACTACAATTTTGCAAAAGAGTTGGCAGTTTTTTTGAATTTCCGGATTAAACGAAATCGTATTTTTTTGACTGCTCATCTATCAATGTAAGTATTAGTTACTCGGAATAGTTTTTGCTGTATCAGAATTAGTTGCGGATGTATTTTTATTTCACAAGTTATGATTAATATTGACAGTTTGGTTTGTTCAGCATGTGTAAGATCATTGATATGTATCTAAATGGGGTATGTTAGTATGCTAATATATATATATATATATATATATATATATATATTATAGACCCCTTTACTAAGGCCGGGCACTCTGAGAGAGTTTAATAAAAAACAGTAACACTAGCTTCATTAGGAGGTTCAATACAGTTTGTTGTTTTTGATCACTATTCACTGCTCGTTGTAAATACCCGCCGACTTAAGTTAAATTCCTCCTAAATTTCAAGCTAATTGACTCTTGACTGCAGATCAGTTGCGATTAGTGACCGGAGTTCCCGCCCGCCTACCGTCGAAGATTACGTAAGCATGAAACATCGATGTCTGTAGGTAATAAATAATGACTATATTTATTTATAAATATTATATATATATATATATGTATATATATATATATATATGTTGGCATCAAATGTGGACACCTTCCCTTGTTACTCGCCCTCTCTCCACCCGCCTTCACCGTATTATTACACGACCCTAATATCTTAACCTCTCACTTTTCTCATCTCAATTAAAAAAAAAATCAATAAACATATCTAGTATTCCTCCCCCTTCATAATTTAAATGAATTCGAGCCGCTACCAACGTTCGCTCCCTACTCCTTCCATATTTATTGTAACATCTCTTCCACTTCCTAATGAATTTCTACTAGAACCGCCGTTTGCCACAGTCACTATTTATTTGTATCTCATGATTTGATCTTTTCTTCAGCGGTCGCTGGTTTTGAGCCTATCTATTTGAAACATTTTGTACCTGTGTGTTGTTTTTTCTTCAGAAGAAGTCTTTAAATGAAGACGAAACGTTGATGGATAGAGTTATTTTAAACAAACAGACAAAAAAAAGAAAAGGAAAATGCAGTTTAAATTCCCAGAGAAACTAACTAAATCCAAAATAGTGCAGACTTAACATTCGTTGGAAAATTGATAAATAAATAAAAATATATAATATAATAGTAAGTAAATAAAATAAAAAAGGAAATTAAGTATCTAAAAGTGAAACAAAAACATATATATATATATATGTATATACTATATTTACTCCTAAACAAATGAACTGGTCTTCTGAGCATAAAAGGGTTCAAATCATAGCTATGTGTAGTTTAATTTAAATTTATGCAAAAGTTGCAAGAAAGTGGATGAGAAATCTTTCGTGAAAATTTTGTGAAATGTTAACAATATACACTAGACATTAAATGATAAATATTCCAACAATGTGAGTTTCGTTGGAGTATTATTAAATATTTTCAGGGGCATACTTGCATAGTAAAATATTAAAATACCCCAGTTTTGCATTGAGTTTTATTCACATACCTTAGATGGCAATTATACAATATTCGCTGTGTTCGAATTCTTTCTAATTATTATCATTACAATGCTTGGTATTTGAAACATTTTCTAGAATTACATTTGAAAAAATCTAGAATTATGGCTTATTAAAACAATTAAAAGTGATTCATTTTCAAACGTTACTCGATCCCGAAATCAGGAAATATTTTAATATGTATTTTCTATGATGAAAAGATATTTTTAAAATTCGTTGATTAACTCAGGTCTTGTATAATAATAGATTTTTAATCCAAAATATATCATTTCTATTTCATCAAACGGATACGTTCTATTTTCTTTTTTTTTTTCGTTGCCTTTTTCAATCATGTTAAAATGATCGATCTCAGCTTCTGAGAATAGATTCCATCCTTTCATGCACTAAATTCATTCAGTGCCGTCCATTTTGTGGCTGAATTCTCATTTCGTTTTTGTTCTTGTTTATTTGTTTTCTAATTTGGAACAATATTAATTTATTGATTGGCCTGAATTTCTTTATTATTTTCGCCAAAATATAAATCAAATGGAGAATTTTTTTCACAAATAGAAAACATTTTCCATAAAAATATTCTTTGTTATTTATCGTTCCAAATTAAGAGATGCTGCGAAGGGTGAAGCAGATATGAGAAGACAATATGGTTGGTTTGGGGCGGGGGAGATTAATTCACTCTTGAAAATGAAATGATGTCTTGGAGAATTTATTTAAAGTAGCCAGCAAGTGTCGCGTATCACTTGGGGCAAATATTTTTCAGACTTAAATGTTGAGCGTTTAACTTCAGTATAATTGGCAGGCTTTTATCCCAAGACCAGTTCTTGTGCAATATTTGAGGAGATATATATGAATGTACGGTTTGGTTTAGTCGTGTGTCAAAAAGTGTTTTGGAATATGTTTAAGAGGTTCAGTTTAGGTCTTAGAAGAGAATGGGTATCAGATTAAATTCGGATAAATAGGGTTCTCATACGCATATCTGATTATTCGTGTTGATTTTGAGAGGTCAGTAATCGCAATAATTATTATATGTTGACAGGGTACACCATCCATAAAAAAATGACTAAACAAATACCTTTCACCAGTATTCGAACTACTATAAATAGTCATATAAAATAAAGTCTGAATCGGTGAAATAACAAAAAAAGAAGAAAAACGTATTGCTTCTTTAATTATCTCGGGCAGAAAAGATGAACAATAGTGAGAAGAAAAAGAAGAAAATAATAATAAGAATTATAATAAAATAATAAATAATAATAATAAGAAGAAGAAAAGATGAAATAATAATAATAATAATAATAATAATAATAATAATAATAATAATTATTATTATTATTATTATTATTATTATTATCATTATTTTAGCTCCTTACATCAAGTGGTTTCATGCCTTGTCTGGAGATATTACCATGAAAAATAATATATATTGAAACAGATCCAAGGGAGGTACACACATATATCTCTCTCTATATATATACAACTTGAAAACAACAATTAAATCGACTAGAAAAATGCAATTGAAATTGAGGGTAAATCAATGATTAAAAAGCACACATATAAAAGAGCCCGGATTGAACTAATAGGGAATAAACACCTACCAGACAAGGAATTACTTTGATAATTGGTAATTAAATTTACTGCAAATCCAGTAAACATTGCCTATTGTATATTTTTATTTGTACACGAAAATATTACAATGTTGATAACCTTTGGAATTCCGTTGAATTTCTTACATATAAACACAAAAAAGACATACTCTTTAATCTAGTTTTAGTAACACGGAATCAGTTTTCATTCTATTTCTAGTAAAATGTTAATGGATATAATTACGAGTTCTAATACGTTTAAACAGATAAGTGGGTGTTTTTTGTTAATTGTACATTTGTCGGCTCTATTCCATTATTACCTTGATTTTTACGTGTTTTTCTAGAATTATGTACTTATAGCAGCGATAAAGAACACATTTATAGTGAAATGTGTACCCTGGTAATTTCAGTATGTTTATAAAAGATCACTTCATAAAGACTTGATTCCTCAATATGGAATTCGTAACTTCAGTTATGTAATGTATATCTTCATATATGTGTAAGTTTTTGAAAATACTGTGGCGGTCTGATTTCTTTTATCTATTCACATTTTCAAGTGTGGTTCACTATTCTGAAACTGTCTTGGGACAGGTCCTCCAACTATGTAAAATGCGCACATTCGAAATTAAATAAAAACGGTCAAATATAATGGCTTTTGCTGTTTTCAAATTTCGTTGTCAGTCACTGTGTAACTGTTATGTTACAACAGTTTACTTTCTGTCTGTCTCGGTTTCACGCTATCCATGTACACAGACACGACACAAGTGAATAGACACGCACATAAACTCCGAGCTTTCTGTATAATGAAAGTATTAGAATTTAATTTGAATACTTGGCAATCTCTTTCGTTTATTTGTCAATGCCATGCTGGTTCTGTCATTAATTTCAAAAAAATTATTTCGTCGTATATTTTACAAATTGTCACGAATTCACCTTAAAAGTGCTGATTTTAAGATGTTTTCTTTTATTTCTCTTGAATGGTTAGATTTGATATAGTCCAGAAGTGTTCGATCGGATTTGTATCTGGCGACTTGCTTGGTCACAAAACTTAGTTAATTAAATTTTTTGCTTAACCAATGATACACGGAATTAAATCTTCCACGAAAAAGTATTCATGTGTGATCATTCTACTAGTGTGAGAATAACGAAATATAGAACACATTTACATGAAAAAATGATAACACATAATTAACATAAGTCTATTTACTTCTGTAATAGAAGTTTGTTTATTGAAAAAAAGAAATACATATAAATTCGTATGTATTTTTCTTTATTTAATCGTCTTTTTTACTTTTATTTTTACATTTTCATTACATTTTCTCTGAATTAGCAAAATGTTAAGTTGGCATTAAGCTTTTAGTTTCCATCGTGCCTGCCATATTTGTAATGCCGTATATTTCTCTGTAAAAATGTTTTTCTTACTATATAGCCTTTGTATCTGCTTCATCAGTTCAACACCTGTTCTACCGGAAGTCGCCCCATTAACGATTCCGCAAGATTTAAACGTACATATATTTTGATAATAATTAAATATATTTATTATTAAATGATTATGTATATATTTATTGTATAAGTGTTCAAAATCGAGATTCCCCAAACTGTAAAGAAACGTTTCCAAGAGTTATGTCCCTTGATATTATTTAGCTTTTGTAAAACCAATACAGCGCATATTCGTGTATTCTAAATCGATATTTTGAATTTTGAAAATAATTATGGAAAATTGTTCACTAATTAATCGTTATTGCAAAGGCATTTAACAATAGTTAATATATTGTTGTATTTCTGCTGGTGGTATTTAAAAATAAATTGGACCTTATTGTTGACGTTATATTACTTTGTTCTGATGATCGTCTCATGTTTTAACTGTTTAAATGCTTCATTGAATGGCTTCTAATACACGGTTTATTAAAACAGATTCCCATGGTTACGATACCTTTTTATTTGGTACTTGATTGGTAAAAATGATTGAAATCATGAAATAAAATATTCATAACGAAAAACACACACAATATGTATATATATATATATATATATATATATATATATATATATATATATATATATTAGAGAGAGAGATAGAAAGAGAGAGACAGAGAGAAAGAGAGTGCACAATAGGATTTCTATTGCTTATAACACATCATGGAAATCATAAAAATAAATATTCATATATATATATATATATATATATATATATATATATATATATATATATATATATATATATATATAAGTAAGGAAATGCACAACATCTTTGAAGCACGGATTAGAATGTATTAAGGTGAAATATTTTGAAAATCAATAATCGTGCAATTTTAATGAAAAATTCATTTATTTTGTTATTTTTTTTGCAAGCTTTCGTTGTAGAACACTTTTGTCAGGCGAGAGTGTTTTATAGTTTTTTCTTCTTTTCTTCCTCCTCATTATGATGGAATTAACCGCGAGGGGTCGAATCAGTATATGAGCAGAAAGAGACATATATATATATATATATATATATATATATATATATAGTAAGCTATGAAAGTGTATTTATGGCAATTAAGCTACACAGAGGTTCCCGCGTTTCATCCCCGGGGGAATCTTCAGGCTGAAATGCATGGAGTTATTTTGCCGGGTGTTTTTATATACACGACTAGCTAACAAAGAATCTGATTGGTTAACAAGCTAGCCGTGTATATAAAACACCCGGCAAAAATGACTCCATGCAATTTAGCCTGAAGATTCCACCGGGTATGAAACGCGAGAGCGTCTGTGTAGCTTAATTTCCATAAATATATTTTCATAGCTTACTACCTAGCTATACTTACGTATCGAGCACTGTTGAAGTAAATACTAAAAATTGATACGTAAAAAATTATATCTCCTTATAAAATTTCATGTGCATACATGAAATACTAATATTATATATATATATATATATATATATATATATATATATATATATATATATATATCTGTAGAAGTTGGTATATTCCGACTACGGTTTGGGTGTTATTATCACAACGTTTCGGCCGATGTAACCTCCGCCTTTCTTCAGGCGTACTTTTTCGAACTCGGGAATGTTTCTGTCGAACTCGGGAATCTGGACGGAATTTCAAACAGAAACCTTTATTAAATCCACGGGGGTAGTATGCTCTCATTCTATCTGCCGCGACTGGGAAGAAATCTTCAGTAATTCACAAATCTTCGTATCGCCCGCACTGAGAATTGAACCTTCAAATGACTGTCACTTCGAACTGAATTAAACTTAGTTCTATATCCACTGCGCAACGGGTCCTTGTTAGTATTGTATTGACATAATAAAAGAACAGATAGTTAAAATTGAAACAGTTTTTTTATAACGGACAACAAGTTTATGAAGCATCGATGCTTAAGATCAGACCTGGTAAAGTCATTATAGTTTATTATTGTTGTGAAAGTTATTTAGTTCGAGGAAAATGTCATGCATATCTTAAAAAGAGTATTCTCAAAAATACCAATATAAATGTGACATCTTTTTTCGAATTGTGATTAGACCTCTTGTAATAACTTTGTTCAATTTGAAAAAGGTCAAATAGTCGCATACACGAAATGCGGACGCTCACTCCGCGATTCTTATAATAAGTTGAGTCAGCATTCATCAATTGATGCTTCCATTCGAAAATTAAAGAATTTTTAAAAATTAACATACACATATATGGTGGTCGTTGCAGAAAACATACAGTATCTGAAGTTATATAAATAGTTAGATTAGCACCCCAATATCACAACTCGACGATTAGTTGAAATCCATGTGTTACACGTCAATATCGTGCACAGTACCTTAGCAACCACATAGTTGATACGCTATTAGTACTACTATTTACAAGAAGTATGTTTTTAATTTGAATTAAAGATGATTTTGTTTGTTTTTATTTTAATACATAATATAGATACACTCCTTGATAAATGTTAAACGAAATCAATATAAAACTAACTGCAATTGTATTTACTAGTTTCTGAATGCGTTCTTAGTGTTCATTAAGAAATTCTTGATCGCTCCTATTATGGTAATACGCAGGATCTGAAAGCGGAGAAGTCAGCTGGGAATCACAGTAATATTGTGTCATTAAGATTATATATATATATATATATATATATATATATATATATATATATATATATATATATATATATATATATATATATATATATATATATATGTCTCTCTGAAGAAGGGGCCTTAACCACTAAATTCTACAAGAAGCCCGCATGTAGAGACATATTCATAAATTACAAATCAGCACTCCCTAATAAGGCAAAAATAGGCTATACTAGGATTGAGCTAACTCGCATCCGTAAGAAATGCAACATTGAGGCTGACAAAACCACCTACAGCGAGAAATTCCAACAGGTACTAGAGACCAATGGATACCCTACACCTTAGGAAACCCCGGAACACCCGAAGATGGACGCAACATGCTCTTTCCAACACCTGCTTCCTGAAATTGCCGCATTTCAACGACAGGATCACCACAGCTATCCGCAAAGCTATAAGGAAGGAAAAACTCGATATTCAACTAACACACACCGGTCCTTCTCTACGACAACAATTGACAACACGGAACACCAATTACAACAATACTCCCTGCACCCTAGCGAACTGCCCCATGAACACCACAGACAAATGCTACCGTACTTACACTGTATACCGTTTACAGTGCACCACATGCAACAAAATATACATTGGTAGTACGGTGAGACCCCTACATATTAGGGTCAAAGAACACCTACAAACACGCACCTCTTCCTTCCACAAGCACATCCACGCATGTGGCAACACCAGCAAATCATTCAAGATTGATATCCTAGCTACGGAGAGAAACGTTGGCAACCTTCGAATAAAAGAATCGATACTAATAGCAAAACTATCTCCGCAAATAAATTACCGACTCGAATTAGGATCTTCATTTCTAGTCTGATATAGTTTTACATCTCACTCTTGTTGTATTGATTTTATCTTAATGTAACCCTTACATGAATACTAAACACTAATAATCTAACAAAAACATCACCTTATAATAATAACAAATAATATAACAACATAGGTCAAACACTCACTTAACAAACAAAAAATAATAATAATAAATAAATAAACAAACTGCGGAAAAAAATTAAATAAATAAATAATAAATAAATAAAAAATAGATAAAGATAAATGAATAAATAAATAATAATAATTAAAAAAAAGATAAATAAATGGTTAAGTACAATAAATACATAGATAAATAATAAATAAATAAATAAAAAATATTAGAAAAAATAGAAAAAAAAAAAAAAAAA
Organism: Sepiola atlantica; assembly: GCA_963556195.1. NCBI lineage: Eukaryota > Metazoa > Mollusca > Cephalopoda > Sepiida > Sepiolidae > Sepiola > Sepiola atlantica. Next base: position 12,519,346 of record OY744528.1, on the reverse strand, counting down.
AAAAATAAATTTTAAAAAATATTAAAGTCTATAAACTAATAATAGTAATAACTTAACCGAACAAAAAGATTAGCTATAACAACAACAACAACAACAACAACAACAACAACAACAACAACAACAACAACAACAACAACAACAACAACAACAACAACAACAACAACAACAACAACAACAACAACAATAACAATAACAATAATAATAATAATAATAATAATAATAATAATAATAATAATAATAATAATAATAATAATAATAATAATAATAATAATAATAATAATAATAATAATAATAATAATAATAATAATAATAATAATAATAATAATAATAATAATAATAATAATAATAATAATAATAATAATAATAATAATAATAATAATAATAATAATAATAATAATAATAATAATAATAATAATAATAATAATAATAATAATAATAATAATAATAATAATAATAATAATAATAATAATAATAATAATAATAATAATAATAATAATAATAATAATAATAATAATAATAATAATAATAATAATAATAATAATAATAATAATAATAATAATAATAATAATAATAATAATAATAATAATAATAATAATAATAATAATAATAATAATAATAATAATAATAATAATAATAATAATAATAATAATAATAATAATAATAATAATAATAATAATAATAATAATAATAATAATAATAATAATAATAATAATAATAATAATAATAATAATAATAATAATAATAATAATAATAATAATAATAATAATAATAATAATAATAATAATAATAATAATATAATAATAATAATAATAATAATAATAATAATAATAATAATAATAATAATAATAATAATAATAATAATAATAATAATAATAATAATAATAATAATAATAATAATAATAATAATAATAATAATAATAATAATAATAATAATAATAATAATAATAATAATAATAATAATAATAATAATAATAATAATAATAATAATAATAATAATAATAATAATAATAATAATAATAATAATAATAATAATAATAATAATAATAATAATAATAATAATAATAATAATAATAATAATAATAATAATAATAATAATAATAATAATAATAATAATAATAATAATAATAATAATAATAATAATAATAATAATAATAATAATAATAATAATAATAATAATAATAATAATAATAATAATAATAATAATAATAATAATAATAATAATAATAATAATAATAATAATAATAATAATAATAATAATAATAATAATAATAATAATAATAATAATAATAATAATAATAATAATAATAATAATAATAATAATAATAATAATAATAATAATAATAATAATAATAATAATAATAATAATAATAATAATAATAATAATAATAATAATAATAATAATAATAATAATAATAATAATAATAATAATAATAATAATAATAATAATAATAATAATAATAATAATAATAATAATAATAATAATAATAATAATAATAATAATAATAATAATAATAATAATAATAATAATAATAATAATAATAATAATAATAATAATAATAATAATAATAATAATAATAATAATAATAATAATAATAATAATAATAATAATAATAATAATAATAATAATAATAATAATAATAATAATAATAATAATAATAATAATAATAATAATAATAATAATAATAATAATAATAATAATAATAATAATAATAATAATAATAATAATAATAATAATAATAATAATAATAATAATAATAATAATAATAATAATAATAATAATAATAATAATAATAATAATAATAATAATAATAATAATAATAATAATAATAATAATAATAATAATAATAATAATAATAATAATAATAATAATAATAATAATAATAATAATAATAATAATAATAATAATAATAATAATAATAATAATAATAATAATAATAATAATAATAATAATAATAATAATAATAATAATAATAATAATAATAATAATAATAATAATAATAATAATAATAATAATAATAATAATAATAATAATAATAATAATAATAATAATAATAATAATAATAATAATAATAATAATAATAATAATAATAATAATAATAATAATAATAATAATAATAATAATAATAATAATAATAATAATAATAATAATAATAATAATAATAATAATAATAATAATAATAATAATAATAATAATAATAATAATAATAATAATAATAATAATAATAATAATAATAATAATAATAATAATAATAATAATAATAATAATAATAATAATAATAATAATAATAATAATAATAATAATAATAATAATAATAATAATAATAATAATAATAATAATAATAATAATAATAATAATAATAATAATAATAATAATAATAATAATAATAATAATAATAATAATAATAATAATAATAATAATAATAATAATAATAATAATAATAATAATAATAATAATAATAATAATAATAATAATAATAATAATAATAATAATAATAATAATAATAATAATAATAATAATAATAATAATAATAATAATAATAATAATAATAATAATAATAATAATAATAATAATAATAATAATGGATGAAATACCGGAACAACCTCAGATAACATTAATAATAATAATTTTTAAAAAAAGAAGGGAAAAAATGAGAAAAAAAGGAATGAAACATCCATTATAACAATATTATAGCCTAACAATTAGAAGTAACTAATTTATAAGCGACGTAAACAACAAATGAATTGAATTACCTCACTTTCATTGTTGTCTTAGCGTTACACGAAAGATAATATTGAATTAATTAATGAAATATACATATTTAAAAATAGAATAAAATAAATAAATAAACTAAATATTAATATACACAATAATTTAAAACGAACAGAGAATGCAATGTTTAATGATAGTATTAACCGACATATTAATTTAAACGAATAGACTTGGTTAAAAAAAAAAAGATTTAGATTAGAATTTAAAATTTAACGACAAAAAAGGAAAGATTCTAAAAAGTAAAAACAAACAAACAAAAAAAGTTTAATAAAGTAAATAGATGAATAAATAAATTAGATAAAAAGTAGATAAATAAAATATTAATTAAAAAAATAAAATAATAAAATAAATTAATAATAATTAAAAAAAAAAGTTTATTCTTATTTTGTAATCTCGTTTGGTATTAAAATTTAACCGGTATTTTCTGCGAGACTAAATCTTACGGCTTTCTTCATATGCACTTGAGTTGAACACGGTTCTGAAGAAGAAAAAGAGTTCCCGAAAATTAAAAAAAAAAAAATTATATCATACGGAATTTCCACCAGACCATCTTGATACAGGTATTACATAACATTGTAGCATTGTGTAGATAGACAGATATAAATGTGATTTGAAATGGAAAAAAACAACAAAAAATAATAATAATTATATATATATATGTATGTACACATTGTATTAAGGTTGAAACTAATTCATTTGTTCCAGGATTATATGTCTTATTTGCTCCAACTTGTGTCTATCCGTCGCACCTCTGCATTATATTGCCTTCTAAATATCACATTTCTATATATATATATATATATATATATATATATATATATATATGTGTGTTTATACATATGTAAATTAATAGATATATAACTAATAATAAAACAATAAATACGGCATTTAGTAACAATTGGACACAGGCTCTTAAAGACGGTCGTGAGACCGAAAGCACTAGAAGAATGGCCCACGACACGACGTTCATTGCAATTAACCCCCAAAACCGA
>OY744528.1:12488084-12510584 GCA_963556195.1 Sepiola atlantica | reverse complement strand
TCATATATATATATATATATATATATATATATATATATATATATATATATATATATATATATGTGTGTGTTTGTTTCTTGTTTTCACATAACGTCCGTGGATGTCTTCGGAGAGTCAGGCAGATATTCTATTTTTCCTAACTTTATCTGTGGGAACAATAGATTATGGCAGTTCATATATCCTCTCAAGGCCACAGGTCACATACATCACCTGGTGTACCCAAATGGTTACTAATTTAGTAGTGACTAGGTTCAAACATTTATATAACAGGAACCGGGGGGTCAACCTCATTCATATATATATATATATATATATATATATATATATATATATATATATATATATATATGTATAAAAGTGTAAACTATTAATAATTAATAATCTATATTATTAATATTCTATTTGCAATAGAGGGTCCACACAATCGTAATAAGTCTTTCTATGACACCCTTGGATATGCGCTTGTAGTATATTAATGAAACTGTAATTTTAAATATTATCGTTAACTTTTTAATAATAGATTACTCTCTCTCGTTGTCTCTCTCTCTTTCTCTCTTTCTATCTCTCTCTCTATATATATATACATATATATATATATAAAATGTATATATATATATATGAAGATTTATTAATTAATTTATTTCATAATCTTTTTATACACGAAAAAAATATTTATACAATCAATTAAAAAATCTATATATACAAAAAGGGCGAATTAATGTAGTCCTCTGCATATTCTTAAAACCACGCAGGGAAGCGACGAATAATAAACGCACCGGTAAACATCTTTGAAACACGCATGAAGTAGGGATTTCGCTATGGCGACTGTGATAAAATCGCTGCTCGATACTCTTCGCGAATATTCTTACAAAGAATACAAAGTGCCAACTACTTAGACCCAATGGCACCAAAAACCGCCTCACAGAATCCTAGGAACTCTCTAGCAAGTCCAACCACCTAGTTGTGCCGGTGCTTGTTTAACCACAGTTTACCCAGAGAAAAAACACCGATTTTTATCAGCGAGAAATAGTTTGTAACACCTGGTTCGTAAATAAAATAGGCAGACAATAGGTCATGGATATTTGCTAATATGTTGATACTTGCTATCATTTAGACCCCAGGAAAGACCACATGTTATATTAGCAAGAAATAATTTTTACCACTAGTCTGAAATTCTTATTGACTAAGAAATCAATCACAAAATAAAGATAATTTCGTACTTACTGCATATCTATCCATATATATTTGCAGTTTCTCTAACTTTTCTGGCTGTATATTAGTTTACAAACTCTCCCTAGATTGTTGGAGATATACACCAATAACTATATATATATATATATATATATATATATATATATATATATATATATATATATATATATATATATATATATAGTTACATATAGTTATATAAATATATATATATAGTTATATATAGTTATATAAATATATATATATATATATATAAATATATATATATATATATAGTTATATAAATGTATATATATATATGTATATATATATATAGTTATATATATATAGTTATATAAATATATATATATGTATATATATACAAATATATATATACATATATATATATGTGTATATATATGATTATTTTTATTTACACAGACATGTACAAAATCTGCGACACTGGCATGTCGATGTTATCTAACACTGCCTGATGAGATCTCAGTTCATAATAACTGTTGATCGATAACATCGACATGTCACTGTCGCAGATTTTGTACATGTATGTGTAAATAAAAATAATCATATATAAAATCTCTATTGGATATTGACCACTTTATATAAACCCGGTTGAAATTCTTTGAATTACTACCCTGTGGATGTTTTACCTGGATTATTATATATATATATATATATATATATATATATATATATATATATATATATATATATATATATATATATATATATATGTTCTCTAGCTATTCTAGCCATAGTACTTGAATATCTATATTTAATTTTGATAGATAGGGTTTAAATTGTGTCGTAAGATCGGTGATATTTATAAAGTAAATACAACTTGTACATTATTTTATTGTATTTAAAAATTATAAGAATTTAGAAAATCATGATAGAGTGTTATGCAACAACTATACGAAATTACTCGCTGTTCTTCAGAAACCACAATTAAATGCATTTACAAGATGTTATATCGAGAACAAAGTCCATGGAAAAAGAAACAACAGAAAACAGACAACACTCATGCGTGTGATCCTCCTCTCACTGACAGAGTTCCAATCAAATCGCACTTTTGAAATTATCGCACAGAGATATCTCTTCAAATGGCCATGGGAAACAATAAGAAAGACTTAAAACAATGATAGTTTAATTTAAGATGGAGATTAATGTAGATAAAATGCAAAATGATAAGATATCCTTAGCATAAGGTACTACTGCAGTTTCACGCCGGCACCGATCGTCAGAATCATATTCAACTTGCATCAGATGGAAAGTGAACCGAAGACTTAACCGTAATTATAAACGTGGCGTAGAATTTCGCGACTGTGCAAGTAAAGTGAAATTGATTTAAAAAATGTCAATACATAGATAGTCTTTAACACGTCGAGGCACACTCGGCGTTGTCTTGAAATGATTGAGGACATCTATGCATTTGTGATCCAATAACTTAACTACTTATTTACATCTATATTCATATGTTATATTGTTTTTACTTGTTAAGTCTTTAAGAAATAATCACACATTGCATTTCCTATTCAGGGATGTCAAGCACTAACGTGCCCCGATGATAATCTATCTCCATCGATCAGAAATATACTTATCCAAATAATATATATGAGATGCTTGGAAAACAGTAATAGTTATAAAGGTATATCTCCAAACTCTGGAAGTAGTTCGTAAGCAAACACACAAATAAAACTTTGGTCATTTTATCGTTTCGCAGCCAAAATGGCGGACAACGAACCGTCACATAATTTTTGATTGTTTTCGACCTCACAAATGTGTTAGTAACCCCAAATAAATTATTTTAGACTAATTTCTCATCTGTACGTCCTGTAAAATAATTTAAGGTAAATTTGAAATTAGTCCAAAACAATTGATTTGGGTTTATATACTAATTTGTGAATTCGTAAATTAGCAGACTGTTTATCGTCAGCCATCCTGGCTGCAAAACGACAAACTCGCCCAAACTTTCTTATATAGATTATTACTTCTTCAGACAAAACCTGCCACAACGGACGTGCCAAGATGATTCGTTTAACGAAATAAAGGCTGTACGTTTCCGTATTTATCGCATTCCGACATGGAAATATCGGTCTCGTCTTTCATATTTTCTTTAAAATTTCGAACAAAAGAATGGCGCAAAATAATTAAGGAAGCTGGAATTTTATAAAGGGTAATTATCTGGACGCGGTTGTTCGATGTTTACCAACAGATTAAAAGAAAATGAAGTAAACGTAGATATAATCATGTGCACCGCGTTGACAAGAATGTCTTCTTCTATTCATCGACTCCACAAAAGGAACTAGAAACTCATTGTTACGAAAATAGAATTTTAAATTCATACGAATAAAAGCTGGAACCTAATCAAATAATAATCGTTAATTTCCAGGGGGAATGAAGCACCTCTAGATGCACTTAAGAAACGCTTTTCTTTATTATGGCAGGTTTTTATCTATTTATCTACCTATACACAAATAAATAGAAGACTATGTGTTGAACATGGTAATTTCAGCCGAATTTAGAAATATCAAATATAGAATACGCTTATGATTTTAATATTTACCAAGAAAGTGAATGATTTTTTTTTAAAAGTTTTTTTTTATTGCATCTAAGGATCTGTAAAGGTTTGTGTCATCAACATTAACTTGCCTCCCCACGAGAGCGAAAGTTAAGTAAGCTGTGAGGTTTTGATGTGGAGATAATAAGAAAAGGGCACTCAATCTAAAAGGTTTACTCTTTTATTGACCGAGGAGACTAAATATGAAGTGTAGTTCAGAACAGATGCATTACCTTGCTCCTATTTGATAGCACAGCGCAGAATCCTGTGCCATTTTTCTACATTAAAATAACAAGTAAAACAAAGCAGTGTATATTAATGCTCCTCGATTACAGCCTATACTATTGATGATACAGCGTCCCCTATTTACTATTGATGATATAGCGCCCCCTATTTACTATTGATGATATAGCGCCCCCTATTTACTATTGATGATATAGCGTCCCCTATTTACTATTGATGATATAGCGCCCCCTATTTACTATTGATGATATAGCGTCCCCTATTTACTATTGATGATATAGCGCCCCCTATTTACTATTGATGATACAGCGTCCCCTATTTACTATTGATGATATAGCGCCCCCTATTTACTATTGATGATATAGCGCCCCCTATTTACTATTGATGATATAGCGTCCCCTATTTACTATTGATGATATAGCGCCCCCTATTTACTATTGATGATATAGCGTCCCCTATTTACTATTGATGATATAGCGTCGCCTATTTACTATTGATGATATAGCGCCCCCTATTTACTATTGATGATATAACGTCCCCTATTTACTATTGATGATATAGCGCCCCCTATTTACTATTGATGATATAGCGCCCCCTATTTACTATTGATGATATAGCGCCCCCTATTTACTATTGATGATATAGCGTCCCCTATTTACTATTGATGATATAGCGCCCCCTATTTACTATTGATGATACAGCGTCCCCTATTTACTATTGATGATATAGCGCCCCCTATTTACTATTGATGATATAGCGCCCCCTATTTACTATTGATGATATAGCGTCCCCTATTTACTATTGATGATATAGCGCCCCCTATTTACTATTGATGATATAGCGTCCCCTATTTACTATTGATGATATAGCGTCCCCTATTTACTATTGATGATATAGCGCCCCCTATTTACTATTGATGATATAGCGTCCCCTATTTACTATTGATGATATAGCGCCCCCTATTTACTATTGATGATATAGCGTCCCCTATTTACTATTGATGATATAGCGTCGCCTATTTACTATTGATGATATAGCGCCCCCTATTTACTATTGATGATATAACGTCCCCTATTTACTATTGATGATATAGCGCCCCCTATTTACTATTGATGATATAGCGCCCCCTATTTACTATTGATGATATAGCGCCCCCTATTTACTATTGATGATATAGCGCCCCCTATTTACTATTGATGATATAGCGTCCCCTATTTACTATTGATAATATAGCGCCCCCTATTTACTATTGATGATATAGCGTCCCCTATTTACTATTGATGATATAGCGCCCCCTATTTACTATTGATGATATAGCGCCCCCTATTTACTATTGATGATATAGCGCCCCCTATTTACTATTGATGATATAGCGTCCCCTATTTACTATTGATGATATAGCGCCCCCTATTTACTATTGATGATACAGCGTCCCCTATTTACTATTGATGATATAGCGCCCCCTATTTACTATTGATGATATAGCGCCCCCTATTTACTATTGATGATATAGCGTCCCCTATTTACTATTGATGATATAGCGCCCCCTATTTACTATTGATGATATAGCGTCCCCTATTTACTATTGATGATATAGCGTCCCCTATTTACTATTGATGATATAGCGCCCCCTATTTACTATTGATGATATAGCGTCCCCTATTTACTATTGATGATATAGCGCCCCCTATTTAATATTGATGATATAGCGTCCCCTATTTACTATTGATGATATAGCGCCCCCTATTTACTATTGATGATATAGCGCCCCCTATTTACTATTGATGATATAACGTCCCCTATTCACTATGGTATACCGTTTTTAAAACTTCCTCTCGTCTTCTAGTGCACGTACTCGTTTTTTAAAGCGAACTTATTAAACACGTGAGATAAATTATGTCAATATTGTTTTGTTAAATCGCTACTCAAGCGAAATAACGTATTATTTATATGTTTGTATTTAGCGGTAAATTCCAAAACAGAAAATATATTAACACGCTCTGCCTGTAAGTGTTTAACCAAGTGTCAGACCAAGACTAATTCAACATATAAAGAGTCACAGATTTCTGTATTCCTTTGTTTTTATTTTTTTATAATACGATCATATAAATATGTATATATACAGGGTGATTCATACGTCACTTAGCTATTTATTTTTGAAATTCTCAAGTAAAAAAATACGGTAATACAAAACAGAAAGTTTATTCAACAAATTCATTTATGAGAGTTTAAAATTACAGCAAATTTGCAAAATGTCCACCTTCGTACTGCATGCATATCTCCATTCTTTTTTGCAAGAAATTTACGACTCTTCTTAGCATATTTGATTGATTATGAAATATATAAACGAAGAAATTTAAAATAACAAATAGCAGTAATTAGAGAGTAAGATAACAATCATCAAAAGTGCATAGTATGTTTGTGCTTCATATGGTAATCATATTAAATAGCTAAGTGAAGTGACTTATGAATCACCCTGTATATATATATATAATCTCGGAAGTTTCTCAACCATTAAAACTATATATAAAAAAAAAAAAATTATATAAAAAAAACAAAAAAAAAACTTATAGTCTCAAGTCTTCCAGTGGAAAATCACTCATGTAAGTCAATTTATTTTTTACAGTTATTATATTAGTTATAGGAGGGTCACGTGGAGATGGGGTATCCGCTGTGGATGGGGTTAGTTTTAGTATGGATGATGTGATTATCTGTGGTGAAAGGGTAGGGTGTTTATTGATGAATTTGTTATCTGGGTTAGGACTAGGTTGTATCAGGGTGGGCAAGGTTTATGTAGTCGCCCCCGTGGTGTGTTTAATATATGTATTGGGGGGATTTTGTACGTAAATAGAAATATAGGAATTTTGTTATGGTTTAGGGAGGTTTTGGGGAGATTAGTTATTTTATATGTTTTTAAGAAATACTTTACTATCATTTTAGAGTGGATTTCAATTGTTGGGACAATCATCATCAATTGGCAGCAAACCTTTAATTAAAGTAATGTAACAAGAATCTGAGATCGGTTTTAACCTGAATTAACATCACTTCCCTTCCACTTGCATTCCCAATCTCTCAGAGAGGTCTCATACTCCCCTTCCCCCATCTGTCGTTTTGGGGCTTTTCCGTTCGGCCCATCACAATCACACATATATAAATATATATATATATATATATATATTCATATATGTACACATATATATATATATATATGATATACATATTTCTATATATGTATAATATGTATATATATAAATATATATATATATACGTATATATATATGTATATATATGTATATGAATATGTATATATTCATATATATATACATATATAAATGTATATATGTATATTTATATATATATATATATATGTATATATTCATATACCTATATATACATATATATATATATATATATATATATATATATATATATATGTGTGTGTGTGCGTGTGTGGAATAAAAGAAACAATGTTTCAGACAAAATGTAAAATAAAAATTGAATAAAGGATAAGCAAATCAACAACTAGCAAAAATATAAATAGTTCAACAAAAATATTTCAATTGTTATGACAATCATCATCAGCTGGCAGCATCACATTAATTAAAGTTCTGCTGTGAACTGATGATGATTGTCATAACAATTGAAATATTTTGGTAGAATAATTCAATATGTGTTTTTGAGTTGATATTTTTGCTAGTTGCTGATTTTCTTATCCTTTATTCCATTTTTATTTCACACATATATATATATATATATATATATATATATATACTCTCGGAAGTTTCTCAACCAACAAAACAAAAAAACATTTTAGTCCCAAGTCGTTCGGTGGAAAATCACTTGTTTGTAAGTCAATTTACTTTTTGCAGTCACTATATTAGTTTGCTTCTAAGAATTTACGCTAGTTTTAACATCCTTTAAGGGATCATAAGTTTATTACCATGAGAAAATGTTTCGTGAACTAAAAAAAACAAACAGCATTTTATATCATGCCTTCCTAGCAGAGTTGATCAGCCGCCACTTCCCTTAAAAGACAAGAACATAAACGTTCCGTATATTAGATCTAAGTTTTGTTCCAGATAAATATTTTCTAACTTATTTACTTATTGAAAAATGTGCTCCTTACCTGTGTTGTTCGTCTGTGTCTGCGAAAATGTATCCGTTATTTACAAAAAAATTACTGTATTTTAAAGTGTTCAGGCGAATCAATTACACTACTTTTTAAGTGATTAATAGTTTTATGTATTTTTATTTTTATTATTTTATTGTATTTTGTTTTATATTAAAACTATTTAAAAATTAAAAAAAAATATATATATACATGTATTTTTTAAAATTATTATATGTGTTATATATATACGTCCATACACATTCTACATTATTTTTATTTAGATAGTTTTGGATCTGCTTTAATGAATTTGTTTTGATTAATTTGATATGACTTAAAAGCGTCAGGATGGCGAGTAATTGCCTTATTTAATTGTCTAAATATATATATATATATATATATATATATATATATATATATATATATATATATATGATGGACTCTCCCGTCGATTTCGACGTATGAGTGCCCCACCATGGGCTGCCCGCGCGCGAATTTGTAATTGCAAGGGTTGCGCAATCTACAACAACCGCTCTCCTGAGTCGGCATTGCTTGATTCCAATGGCAAGTAGTAATACAAAACGACTGAAGACAATGCCGAGATAATGGTCACCCATTTAGTACTGGCCAGGCTCGACGCCGCTGAACTTCGGTGATCTACGGTGTCAATGTGATTGTGCCGTATATATATATATATATATATATATATATATATATATATATATAATATAATATAATATTATGATACATATTATAAAATTCTTTTCCACATAAACAGGTGGTCCATGTTTCTACCGGGATTCATCAGTTTGGCGTATGATCGTTCTGTCGATCAAACGATTCGAAACAACAAGAACCAAGCCAACATTTTTACTTTTTGTCCGAACGCTCAGGGCCATGCAACCAACGGTGAAAAAAAGAAGATATATATATTATCCCGTGCTCTCTACCAGGTCTGTAGAAGACGAATCAAGTGACTCCAGGATAACATGATTTCGTCTTGTCAATATAAATTAACTCATTGTGATACGATCAACGTGATCCAATTGCTTGGCCGAGGGGGAACATCTTGGTCACGGAACCAATGTGATCCGATCCTATCCCGGGGAGTCATTCAGTGTTGTATTCTGGGTGACTCGGAACCAATGTGATCCGATCAATGTGATCCCATCGTTTAGCGGGGTAGATCTTGGGACGATATGTGATGACGGGACGATGTGTGACATGTGCACGTATGTGAAATGTCTCGTCTTGTTATCGACAGTGAGCAATCATTGTTTGACGATAGTCACTGTCGTCTGCTTCTGGGACTTGCTGGCTGGCTGTTTGGTTGGTTCCATCGTGCTGAAAATCAAACATTATGTAATAATGGAACAAACCATTTTACTTATTATATAAACATCTAATTTATTATATTTCGAAAGGAAACTTCTCAGAGCACTACAAACGCGTCTTCCTCGTTCAGATTTCAAAAGCCGACTATTTTTCGCTTGTCGTGGAGAAGCGATGGGGAACAAATCTAGTAAGGGGAGAGGGTGAGAAAGAGAGAGGGGAAGAGAAAGAGATGTCGAAAAGGAAGGGAAACGTAGACGCCGTCAGTGTTTCAACAAATCTCGGTGACAGCTTATCTGACCTCGTCAACCTGGCTGCTGTCTCGAGCATTGTTGATATTTAAGCTGACATCAAGTTACACTGAATACCCCGATCAGTGAGCTGACATTTTTAGTGCAACGAATTTATTTTATTTGCAACTCAAGTCTGGCGCAAGGGTTACGAATATAATGGGGAGCTCTTAGCTCCCAAACTGTGACGCATTGTGCCATACTATCGTACAAACTTCATCTTGTTCCAGTGTTCCCACAAATAAAAATGCATATCTATTTAGTTTTGGAGCCGTTATTATTTAGTGGACGAACGGTGGTCCGTCTTGGTTTTGTATTTCAGTCAGATTTGGCCGGACGAATTACTCTTCAAAGTAAGTTCGTCATTCCGATGTTCGTCCCGATTGAAACCCCAACCCACACATCTAAAATTGGTTCCATTAAAGAAATACTTCAAAGTAAGGGTTAGGGTGAAGGGTAAACCTTGAGGAAGTATTTTGTATTGCGCATAAAATGTAGATATTTAAATTTTGTTACATAATATATCTCTGCTCAATTTTTTATAAACGAGTCCAGAACGTAAATACATAATTAAAATAAAATGAATCAGAATATTTTCTTCTCGGGTTGTTGTTCAAATACAACAAAATATGATGTTAATGACGTTGTAAATATTTATATTATTGGGTTCATAAATTCATTTGTAATTAATTAGTTATATGCAATCAAATGAGAACAGGTTTTTAAATGTTGTTATTGTTAATTAAAGAGACCTTGTATCATAGTTATGCCCCAAAGGAAAACGGAATAATTATGTCATTTATATAAACAGAAACCTTATACAAATATTCGGTCAGCAAACTGTTTCGCTGTAACATTCCAATGGACATGCTGTTATTCCCTTCCGATCGCCCTCGTATTTTTGCTCCTACGTGTAAATTGATAGCGAAATCCGTGTGTGACATCATTACTTTGTGATATCATGACATATTTTCCAGGTGTCTTACACATCTATTTAAGTGATGAATGTCATACCATTGTGACGGAATCCAGTAGGCACGGAGATATATAAAATAACAAGATGAACAGATTGTAATAGTATATAGATAGAATTTCGGATGCTTCCTTGGTCTTTTGGCTAAGATCAAAGTGTAGTATCTGTTCTGACTGTCCTGTGCAGTTATGGGAGGTTAACCCCCTCCCATGCTTTGCCTCCCCTCTTTGGGGAGGAGTAAGTTTATTGCTTACTGTCTGAGGCGCCCTGCCCAGGCAATTTTTTGAGATTCACCTCACTCTTCCTCTAGAGTGAAAATTCCCACCTTCCGACCTTGTGTCACATTCTACTTTGTGGGACGTAGATAAATAGGTGAGTATATAGATAGAGTTTCGGATGCTTCCTTGGTCTTTTGGCTAAGATCAAAGTGTAGTATCTGTTCCGACTGTCCTGTGCAGTTCTGGGAGGTTAACCCCCTCCCAGGCTTTGCCTCCCCTCTTTGGGGAGGAGTAAGTTTATTGCTTACTGTCTGAGGCGCCCTGCCCAGGCAATTTTTTAAGAAACTCCGTACTCTTCCTCTAGAGTACAAATTCCCACCTTCCGACCTTGTGTCACATTCTACTTTGTGGGACGTAAATAAATTTATATGTACCTATATATATATATATATATATATATATATATATATATATATAGATAGATAGAAGTATGAAAAGGAATTAGAAAAGCGACGGAGGCAGATCTTTTTTCAATTCAGTTGCTCAATGCAGGGTATATTCCGCAAAAAAAGCAGTTTATTTAATTAATTTTTTCCCCACAATCTGTGTTTTACTTTTTCAGATTTTAAATCTGGGCTTTTTGCCAACATATCTATCCCAGCAATTTCCTTCTGATGATAATATTTTTATTTTTGAAAAGTCTGGCTTAAGGAAAAAAAAAATTAAATAAATTGCTTTTTTTGCGCAATATACCTTGTATTGAGCAACTGAATTGAACAAAAGATCTGCCTCCGTCGCTTTTCTAATTCCTTTTCATCATTCTATATATATATCTATCTGCTCTATCCGGTATATTGAGCTGCATACTTTTCACAATAGGTTTTACATTTCCTAAAAGTTCGCTTTTAGTTCTCCACTTCATATATATATATATATATATATATATATATATATATATATATATGTGTGTGTGTGTGTGTGTGTGTTGTGTGTGTGTTGTGTGTGTATGCCTGTGTCTTGTGTGTGTGTTTCTTTTGCATTCAATTTCACCGTTTGCGATCACGGTAACCCAGTTCTCTATGACAGTAAACACGTCGAACGGCATCCCCATATATGTTCAGGATGTTGCCAAACATGATAAGAACCTGATGCTAGCAACATTCTAATCATATTGCCTGAAAAGCTGAGACACGAAACAGCTTCTATTCTTAGAAGAGAAATGATTACAATGACCTTGAAAAACTTCGTCAATCTGCTAATCTATCGTAAAATACTAGAGATTGTTCTTCTGCATCTCAGTATATACCAATCAGTCTCCTATGCGTCATATTGTCAATCACCTCAGCAAAAACAATTTACTCAGCAACAAGCAATACGACTTCCGTCTCACACGATCAGTAGCTGATGTGCTGACGGTAATATCACAGGATCAGTGAATCTACTGACGGGTTTACGGTTCTACAACGATGACACAAATTTTCTTTCACAAGTCTACTTGGTATAGAATATCTGGAAATGTCTTCTCAATTATAAAGCCGTTTCTCTTTGGTAAGGTTATAAAAATAATCGTTGATTAGTAGAAGTCTGAATGATATAATATTAACGCTGCTGCGCCTCAAGGATTTATTCTGAGCCCAAAACTCTTCCTGATGTTCATCAATGATCTCCGAAGTCTCGTTCTAAGATCATTCATACAGTTGACACAACCATCTATGGCAACACTTTGAAGAGCATTAATGATGCATGATAGTTATGATTCTCTATGTTCTAACCTGCACCAAAAGAGGAAAATGTTGGCTGGTTACTTTTAATATGCACGAAACCAAACTTCTCTTCTTTCACAGCCATTACTCGGATACTCATTTTGCTCGTTTTAAAATGAGTGGATCTCTCTTCAGGGAAGCCCCTTACTTTGATCCGATTCACTCCAGACCTGAAATGAAAAACTTGCGTCAAATCTCTTATTACATTTGCTGAACAGATTATTTGATCATTCTACCGCTCCAGAAAGTATCTAACTCCTGTCAACACCCTCTTTTGGCATAAAAGTCAAATACGCCTTAAGCTGGGGTATTGTTGTGACATCTGGGAAGGTGTCGTCAGAAAACCCTATTCTTTCTTGATAGAGTACAAAAC
Source organism: Sepiola atlantica (assembly GCA_963556195.1). NCBI lineage: Eukaryota > Metazoa > Mollusca > Cephalopoda > Sepiida > Sepiolidae > Sepiola > Sepiola atlantica. Next base: position 12,497,515 of record OY744528.1, on the reverse strand, counting down.
CGACGTCGTAATCTAGTAGGAAATGCCATCTTCTTTTCCCTAGAGCTTTTTCCCTCTCAGAAGAGAGGTTGCTACTTTTTTATACTCAATTGTTATTTTCATGATAGGTGCTCGACTGAGCTCCCAGCCATGGTTTCCTCCTGTAAAAGATTTACAACATGAACTGTCTAGCGATAACCACTGTAAATAATGTTCCTTTCTTCTTCTTTGTACCTAAAAAAAACGGAACTTCCATGAACAAAGTTTATTTCCAAGAACTACCCGTCTGTGGAACACAATGACACGGGGATGCTCCACAGCTGACTACAACATGGTAATTTTCAAGTCCATTGTTAATTATTTTTTGTGAGGCCACCATCTACCCGTCCGCCTGACAAACTAATTAAACCTTATTCTCGGGTGGCTTTTGGACCTTAATAATCGGTGACTCGTGAATACACAACACATTCTTCTTGATACTAATTATTCATGTTTAATATACTCTTTCCCATCACTCTCCCCCTCTTCCAACATATCTGTATTATTTTCTCTTCTCGCTGTGTTTCTATTTTCGTTAACTATTCAAGATAAAATCTTCGGAATTAAGATTTAAACCACTTAAGGAAATTGGTAATTATGTATTAAGGGAGTTTCAATAACGGACAGACAGACACATTATCGACATTATCATAAGGTACGTGTGTACATATATTGTCTGTGAGTGTGTATACGGTCTACTAATTTTTAATATGTGTTTAACGCACGTGGCTGGTGTGTAAACGTTGGGATGGGAAACTTATAATGTGAAAATCATTCAATTAGGGTGGGATTGTCGCGCGTGGACACTGTTATTCAAGATTTTGGCTTTTTTCCTAAGATTTAATATTAACTATCCAAACGAATGATAATTGTAAGATGGTTATTATTGAAGCGTACAAGCAATAGATTTGAAAGACAAAAGGAAATTCAACAAAAGAATTGAAGCAAAATGAAAGAGGGATGAAATAAAAGGGAAATAATGAAAATGAAGGAAAATAAAGAGAAAAAAAGGAAGTAATAATGAAACCGAAAGAAACGAAAAGAGAAAACGGGCATTGAATGAAAGTGAAAAGTAAAAAAAAAAAAGAAATGGAAATGGAGAAATACATTTAACCATACGAAAGAAAGGAATTGTAGAAATATGACAGTACAAATGAGAACAAAATGTATACATTTTTTCAAAATGCATAAACTTATAGAAGAAGGTAGAAAAAGAAAAAAAAAGAAACATATAGAAAGCAACAGAAACGTCTTAGCGAATATAAGAACAAAGAATAAACTTAATATATACTAAAAAAAAGTTGGTGTTCACCTTTTACGGCATATCAACCATCGTTGGATCAATTTATGTTTTATTAGTTTGCTTTATCGACTCGCTATAGATTAGCATAGTTCGCTTCATGAAATATGTTAAACATTAATTTAAAATAATAAATATTCATTCGTAATGTTATTGTAAACAGGGAATCAAATCTTCCTCATTTATTCATATAAGTAGATAAGCATAAGTCTTTATGCCTCTGTTAACTTTAAGAGAAAGTGTAACTTTTACGCATTAGTATCTAATTAGTGGCTGTGCACATCACAAACTTGTATGTTTATTAGATTACAAAATAATGCGTTACTTTACTTCCATATTAGAATAATAGAGAATACACATATTTCTATTCCAGGAATGTCATTAATAAAGAATAATAGACATAATATATAAGTAAAAAGACTCATCTTAATTTATGCTAAAAGAGTGTCTTAAAGATATACTACACTTGACGGATTATCGAATGAAATCAAAGTAGAATAAATAGTGGTAGTATTCATGACCCAACGAATCATTACGACGCCTAGTCTCTCAAGCTTATGTTGTGCAACTTGTGTGCGAAATAATCAGTAGTCTTTCTCTGCTTATCTCATCATTGGGTTCAGTTGTGCCATTATATTACAACAATGCCGGTTTATGTCGGTTTATGAGATGTCTGGATGTTGATTGCGTAACACGTGCTTCACTAAATATTCTCCTGGCAAGCATTTCTATAATAGGTATCCATTGTCTCTCAAGACTGAAAAGAGGCTTTTATTCTATCTATCTATCTATCTATCTATCTATCTATCTATCTATCTATCTATCTATCTATCTATCTATCTATCTATCTATCTATCTATCTATCTATCTATCTCTCTCTCTCTATATATATATATATATGTATATACATATATATATATATCCCCTCTCTCTCTCTCTCTCTCTCTCTCTCTCTCTCTCTCTCTCTCTCTATATATATATATATATATATATATATATATATATATATATATGTATATAACAACACACACACTTCTGAAGACGGTCGCGAGACCGAAAGCGCTCGGGAAATGGCACAAGACACAACATTAGCCGCCATGATCCATCAATTGATACCAGAAACCCGACGAATCGCTTGCAGAGTCGAGAAACTGACCAGAAAAATCATAAAGCGGGAGAACTCCGTGGTCTTCAACGACATATGTCTAATAAACGACATGCTGCCGAAATATACATATATATATATATATATATATATATATATACAACATTTGTTAACATTTTCGATATGAATTAATTTATCTTTTAAAAGTGACTTTCATTACAAATAACAAGAAGAAATATATTCGCATTTTCACTTGCAATGTAGAAATAGTTGTTGATTATTAAGTCAGTTGTTGTAAAGAAAGGAACAATTAGATACAACTCCTAAGTATGTGTTCAGTAAATAAAATACTATTTTGTAACAGAACTATGGCTTATATTAAAATAAAAACAATCTTTGAATTAATAAAAAACAATTATTTTTTAATAATAAAAACCAATATGCACATGAATAAACATAGCGACTGATGTTGCATACACATAAGCAGTACATCAAATACTGAAGCATCCATTGTGTAAAGTTTAAATAACTGAAAACAGGGCATTTCGGCATGACCATTACTTCGAAAAAAGGGTCCAACCTACGGATTTATTAATTTAGATATACTATTATTTTGTAGATTAATTTATGTAAACAAATATTTTGTAATCAAATAGTTTGTAAACCATTGTTTGAATTTACCTTTGAAATTTTTATTTAGCGGTCTGACATTTATTTTCTATTCCGGTCAGAATGACAGGTCGGACTATTGATGACTAAGGGGTTAAACTAAACTAGTTTCATCTTCCAAGTTCAGTTCTCAACATTATTTATGTTTCGTCTTATCGAAATAAGCTAGAGAAGAGTATGAGTTGTTAACAGAGTCGAGAAATCGGAGAAGCAGATACTATAGGAGTATTTATTTACCTCCTCTCCAGGAGGTTAGGCACAAGGCCAGTTTTATCTTACTCCCACAAGGTAAGATGTGATCCAAGGTCGGTCGGGAAAGTGGGGTTTGAAAAGCCAGCGCCCGAGAAAGTGAGCACTCTTGCCATTAAAAATTGCCTGAGCAGCCCCGTTAGAATTCCCCGGTAGGGGCGCCTCAGGCAGTAAGCAATAAACGTACTCCTCCCCAAAGAGGGGAGGCAAAGCTTGGGAGGATGGACCTCCTAGAACTGCACATGACCGACCCACAGACCGGCGTAAATCAAGCCCCGAAGGCCAAGGCAATACCAGTTTATGGGGTGTAGTATCCATCGGAACAGATACTACACTTTGATCTTAGCCAAAAGAAGTGCGCAGAAATATAAACTTCTGAGAGGCGAATAGATTGCTCAACGACTTACGAGGCAGTGTTTGTATTTAACTTGCTTCATCATAAAGACACAGTTGGACACAACGTCGACCTTACGGTTGGGAAACCTCAGCTCAAAAGCACTAAGGATTGGATTGGGACAAAATAATCTCAAAGTGTAGCAATCAAGGAGTATTAGTATCATTTTTAATATTACCCTTCATATTTTCTGTATGGATTTAGGCCAGATAGATCATTTTTCCCCCAAACCAAAAGGCCATGCAGTTTTGTATTGTGCCTTGTACACATTCTATTAACACTATGATCAATTTATAATCAGCAGGGAAAGAGTCCCATGGCAATGTGCCCTACAGATAGGAACCCCTTGCAAAGAAGATCTTTCTATGGAAATTCCGTCTGACGTGGAGCACATGGATGCAGAATGGAAAGCATTTTACCATTATAGTAAAAGAAGAGTTATTGCTTTGAATGTCGAGTAAAGAGAAACCGATGTCTTGAATTCAGTCTAGTACATTCCATGAAAATAAGGAAATAGTCTAGGGGGACTAGCAACGTCTTGTCCATGAGAACCGGGTGTAGAGAGGAATATACCACCCCACAAAGTTACAAAGTCGATTCTGGTACACCTTTTAAGTAGGAATCCGTGGTCTGTGTTGCACCAGTCCAAATCTGGCAGCAGTAATACATGTTTAGACGTATCTTACTCCTATAGTGGAGTAATAGTGAATTGCATCTGGAGGCAGTTAATTCTTTCCCTTCTTTCGTGTTAATAAGATGATTCTGTGGTTGGCATTAGTTTCCCCGATGTTTTTCTAGTAAGGAATCTTTCTGGAAATATATTAGTTGCTTACGGGGTGGACCACGAGAGAGTTGTCAACATCCCTAAGTAACAGTGGTACTGTGGAACCGCCTGGGTTCGAACTTGGAACACCCAGGTCTTCAGTCCGTGTCGATATCCACTTAACCACCGTCATCTCCCAGTTAATTCCTGAAGAGGTAGAATGATCCAAATATCGGATTATGCCAAAGGCTTGATATACGTCTTCCATTTTGGATCTGAAGTTAACATCAGTCCTAAGAGATTATCTAAACAATGAGCCTCGCCAATAATCAAGACAGTCATTTCGACTCAGGCAAACCTGGGATCCGAGCGTTTATGGTTAAAAGAAGAGAAGCTTGTTTTTAGATGTGTTAAAGATTACAAACCAATTTCTTCCCATGCACCAGATTAAGCAGATCCAAAGAGTAAATAAACAATATCTTGATTTCAAGTGCTCTTTGAGATGCAGCCATAGGCAATTGTGTCGTCTGCGTTGATTTCAACGAATTATCTTAGAATATAATTCGTCAGATCAATGATGAACATCCGGAAGATTGTTGGATCACAGAATAAATCCTTGATGCCCACAGGCGTTAATTATATGTGATTTCGACAACTGGCTACTAAAAGCCTACATTTCTCACCTACATTATCAGAATATATCTGATCAGATTTGAACATAGCATATCCGATTAGATTGGTCCCGGCGATGCCCATTATGCGCTTCACGCGCCCTCTCAAGGGCAGACTACAAAACGTCTGAAAATAATACGTGTTGAAGCGATGAACATTTTAAAAAACAGAATCTAAATTCGAATAAGGAAAAGAACATTAAAATAAAGATGAACAATTGTGAAGTTGGGCGCGCATTTATGAAGCTCGAATATTAAAAGAGGTAACGGCGAGGGATTTAATTTTCTTGCCTTTGCTGAAAAGACGCTGAGTTAACGTAATCGGGCCATTCCGAGCGATGCGAATCAGCTCTGATGAAAAGGCGCTCAATTATTTCATTTTCGAGCAGACATTGAGGAAGCCAGCAATTCATCTTGTCCGGCCAACGAGGAGACACTGTAGAAAAGAAGCAATCTTCACCATAGGTAGGTTATTTTCTCGATTATCACCATCGGGTACGAAACGGGCCGTTATCCCGATCACGGAGCAAGACAAGTGGGGAATAAAAATGACAAAGAACTTTAGAAGTAAAATTAATGAAAAAAAATAAATAAATATATATATATATATATATATATATATATATATATATATATATATATATATATATATATATATATATATATATATAATGACGTTAACCTGTACAGAAAGAGGACAAAAGATGCACACAATAACGTTTCATTTCATAGACATTTTGTCTGCATCGATTGTGAGATGATTTATATTCATCGTAAAATTAATTTTTTTAAAACTTTTTATTTTATTTTTTATTTGAAAATAATGCACTCGTCCAACAGGATTTTATTTCTATTTCTAATTTATTTAGAGTAACAATCGCTCGAAAGTTTTCTGACTGCACTGACAATAGGGCAATTCTGAAACTGATTTTTTTAGGTGTTTATTGGAACAGAATTCACTGATCCAACTGAATTGTATTTCTATTCTAGGTTTATTAACGTCGATTCTAATCTTCTAACTTCACGGACAATATAAGGATTTGGAAAACTATTAAATCCGACCACACTAAGTTAAAATCCCCGTTAACAAGAGATAGAGAAGAATATTAAAATTGTAATTTTTTACGTAACAATAAAACAAATTGAATCTATATTTGCCTTATATATTAAAATGAAAAGGAATAAGTAAAACGAAACTATATAATAATATCTATATTTATAAAGTTAGCTATGTGTATGTAGCTATATATTCATAAGTGCATGATTCACTCCTAAACAACTTAAGCATATATTATACATTTTCTAACATAACTAATAAGCGTAAGGACAGTAATCGTGGGCTATATTTAGTTTTATTTAGTTTTATCTTAAACAGCAAGGAGACGGTGAGAGATATTCGTAGAAATGCAGATACGCCAGATTTTTGTAAATTTTTAACAATAATTATAAAACCTCATTTAATTAATCCTCCACAAATTTTAATTTTTTGAAGTATTTTAAAGAGTTTTCGAGTAGCATACTATGGTCAACTCTCTCATTTAAAAACTGAACTATTTCAGAGTTGCTTTAAATGTGATACATTATACTTAGAAACCAATTAAGCAAGACTCCATGAATTAAGATTTCTTCTGAATAGCCCTTACGCTTAAGCCTTACATTTCAAACATTATCTCGAACTAATATCGCGTAATATATTTCATCATAATGTGAATGAAAATTCTAAGTATGAGGTTTACTAGGATTATAGTGTAATTATAATCTTCGTAAGGAGACATGAAAGTGTTGAAAATGTTTTCTGCTCAGGGAATCAATTTTACCTGTCTTGAGACATTCCACATAAAAATCGATTAACTGCTATTCTATTTGATCAATAGCAATATATTAATTAAACACCCGTATCTAAAACGATATATTTCCGCACTGGTGTTGATCGTATATTCAGAAGTAAACCTGTTCATTTTAATAATATTTCGGATTTTACTATTTTGTAATGCTAGATATTTTCTCTTTCTTAAGTAATTTTCTGAGAAACATGAAGAACTTTTCACTCTCTATCTATCATCTACTCTTACTGTCCTCATCGATACTGGCACAACGATTTAATTAGCTTATCTTTATAAAAGAATCAATCGTTATCATACTTCGGTTATTTTACGATTATAAGCATTGAATAAAATTGAAACGGATAACCCGATCACGGAACAACAAAAAGAACAAACCACAAATTACGTAATTAAGGTATGTAAATTAATATGTGATTAGATAACACTGTGATCTATTTGCGTCACATAGTATATGCTATTCCCATATATAACATATCAGATGTTCCAAGTTATACCTAAATAGCAATGCATCTCACAAATCTATATTAGAGTGTGCCTAACCAACTTTTTAGTATTGTTTTACTATATTATTTGCAATAATAAACTTACTTAACCTGAACTTCATTAGGAAAATACTTGATCATACTATGACTAATATCAGATAGAATACATCTGCAATACTTTTACTTACGATTCACATCATATTTATTATCAGCAGCAAGTAAGCTCTAAATAATACGCACCCATATAATATTTGCTATTTATAATTATTCCCTTCTAAAGTTAATATATATCAAAACACTTTGCACCTTCAAAAACACAGAGATCCAGACCTTACCTGCTGAATTTTTAGATTTTGGTAACTTTGGAATTGCGAATTACCGAACACTTCTCCCAGACACGGCTGACAGACAAGATCTTACTATTCCCGTGGATTAAATAAAGGGTTCCGTCCGAAATTCTGTCCAGATTTCCGAGGTCGAAGAGATACACCTTGAGCAGGTTACAGTGGCTGGAACGTTGCGATGATAACACTCATAATGTTAAATGTAGTTCGAATAATCAATAACTTTTATTTTAATTGTAGGTATTGATTACTAAATGCATCGTTGCATTTACAATATTGCTGGGAATATAAACAATTATATATTTAAACTATACTTATTGGTATTTCATTCCTTAAAAACTTGTATTAATTAGGGTTTTACTATTGAAACAATTTTTGTTGGCGGTAGTTCGACGTGTTTTTATGTCTGCTAATATTTGTATTTTTTATATTCTATACGAAAAAAATCGGGCATCACGCGGCGGAGTACGTCTATTTTTTAGGTCTACATATGTCAATAAATGCATGTATTTATTGAATAGTCTATACTGATAATTTGATTATTTCCCACTAGATACAACCTATAATCCCTGTTATTTATACTGGAAATAATTGCTACTTCCATTAGTTATTGTTTTATGCTAGTGTAGATATTTCAGATATTAATTCCCTTATATACTCAAATATACTTGCATTGTTGTTATATTGTGATCATAAAATAAAGCTATCTGCGACATATATTTGGACTCTTTGTTCATTATTCATGTTATTTCGCCTAGTTGATTTGTGCGGTACATATTTGGACTCTTTTACATTATTAATATTATGGCGTCTAGTTGATTTGCGCTGTACATATTTTGACTATTTTGTCTATTATTAATGTCATTGCGCCTAGTGGATTTGTGCGGTACATATTTTGACTATTTTGTTAATTATTAATGTTATTGCGCCTAGTAGATTCGTGCGGTACATATTTGGACTCTTTTTCATTATTAATGTTATTTCGCCTAGTGGCTTTGTGAGGTACATATTTGGACACTTTTTCATTATTAATGTTATTGCGCCTAGTGGATTTGTTCGGTACATATTTGGACTCTTTTTCATTATTAATGTTATTTCGCCTAGTGGATGTGTGCGGTACATATTTGGACTCTTTTTCATTATTAATGTTATTTCGCCTAGTGGATTTGTGCGGTACATATTTGGACTCTTTTTCAGTATTAATGTTATTGCGCCTAGTGGATTTGTGCGGTACATATTTGGACTCTTTTTCAGTATTAATGTTATTGCGCCTAGTGGATTTGTGCGGTACATATTGTGCCTCTTTGTTCATTATTAAGTTTATTGAGCCTAGTGGATTTGTATGAAATATTACATTTCAATCACTAGGAAATCAAGGTCAGTCGATTTTGGTTCTGTAATTGCATAGGTGGTGCTATTTATGTTGTTATTACTTTTACTATTATTTCTGTATTGCTTGTATGTGTTTGTCTTTACTCTATTGTTATCGATTTCATCATTGCTATCTAAACTTCTAAACAAATTATTTCATTAATTAGATATTGCCTGTTATATTTAGACACTAACTATTCTTAACATTGCTAATGTTTATG
>OY744528.1:12460584-12485584 GCA_963556195.1 Sepiola atlantica | reverse complement strand
AAACAGAGCATAAATTTCTTTGAATTTAGTCCTTGTTTTACAACAGGCTGTGGACTTTAGTTTAGTTTCGGTCTAACCATTGTCTTTTGCATTGGGTATTCTTGTAAATAACCCATTTTTCATCGCCAGTCACAATTGTGTGCAAAAATGGTTCTCGATGATTCCTGGAAACCAAAGATGTGCAAACATTCAATCTTTAATTTCGTTGAGCGTCAGTCAAATCGTTGGGAACCTTTGAAAGCTTTGAAACTTTTCCTAACTCGTGACGGCATGACATAATTGTGGTACGGGTTGTATTGAATTGTTGAGATTATTCTCTGCTGGGTAACTTTGTATTGACCTCCACAGCATCTTTAATGGCGTCTTCATCAATTTATTTTGGTCTTACCGAAAGTCGGCGATCTGACCGGTTAAAGTCCCATGAAGAAAATTTTACAAAGCACCGTTGACATGTTCGATCATTCAGAACATTTATCCCATAGACAGTTCAAATATTCTTTGTAACTTCTGATGCTGGGTTTCCTTTTTTGAATTCATAGAGCATGCAATGTATCAGATGCTCCTCACTAATACCAATTTTTTGACGGCTGGGACCGTTTAACTTAATATGTTCCAACTAATTATGATATCTGAAAGGCAAAGCATAATATTAAGACACCGATTCACTAAAAAATCTAGAAGTGTACAACTTAGAAGGCTGCACAGAGATGAAGTACAAAATACGACATTACTTTCTTTCCAACCCGATATAAGTAGTAACTATTAATTAATGAATATTACACAAATTTGACATAAGGTTTTGTAACCTATTTATGATAGTAATGTGTGTAAGTTCACATACATGTGACAGAATACTCTTCTCTTTTAATAGAACTAGTAAATATATTTTCCCTCTAGTCGCATTGCTAGGCTTGGAGTAGTATATAATTGTGACATAACACCATACAATACGTAGTTAACGCAAAATAAATTGATTCGTACTATTAAAATAATAAGAATATTGTATTTATAGATGAAATATAAGTAAAGTACCTTATTTGAGATGTCAAGCGCAAACTCAGACACCAGAATTCGTTTATAAATAAAATTAACTCGAACGTTAAATAGAAAATAAGTATTCTCCATTATTTCGCAATGTATATATTACGTTAAAAAGAATGAGACTGACATACATACATAGAGACAGACGGACGGAGAAATGTCTTTATATATATATATATATATATATATATATATATATATATATATAAGACAAGCCAAAATAGCCTCCCTACGGTCGTCTATTTTTGTTAGGCCGCCGCGTCAGAAATAAACGCTCACCCGTAAATCGATGGAGCCCCAGTCATATTTCTTGGGTGAGTATCCATCGATTTTCTTTGTTTCTAACCGAGAATATTTTTAGTTAAAAAACAAAAGAAAATTTTAAAAAACATTAGTTTACCCCCCCAAAAAAGTGTTTTTCACCCTCCCCATGAATACTAATATTTTCAGTTTAAAAAAAAAAAAATTTGCACCCCCCAGCATTTTTTTTTACCCTTGCCCATGAATAGTAATATTTTCAGTTAAAAAAAGAGAGAAAAAAAATAAAATTATATATAAGATATACGTACTGAAACGGGTATACTGCTAGTATATATATATATATATATATATATATATATATATATATATATATATATATATATATATATATATATATATATATATATTCCATAACCCGCGCTCTACGTTGACGGGTTCATTAATTTGATCAGATGCATAATCGATCTAAATTCAATATTCAGAGAACTCCATTTCGAGTAGCATTCGATTTTGCCACGTGCTTTGTTAAAAGACGAATATATGGCTTTATTAATCAACCTTGATGAATTTCACATCATCATGAGAATTAGCTTCGTTTCTTTTTTCAATCAATCGTCAATTCGAATTAAAATGGATGGATTAGTAAGAAATGTGATTGGATTCATTTGGCGAAGGTTTTAATACTAATCAAATAATCCATGAACGAATGTGTAAGATTATTGCAACTAATCGAATTAAGGTAGAACACGGTATATTTCTCGCTTTTTCAATATCCGCATGCTATCGGTTGGATGTTCATTGAAATGGTTCATGTTGCTAAAGAAAGGTATCATAACTTGGGCATGCAGATCTGGGCACATATGAAAGAAAAACGCAGTTTCACAGGTGAAAATCGCAGTTCAAAATGAATTAACCGGAAAACTCTTTGAGATATGGATCAGGCTGGGGATGGAACAGTGGCTAAGTGGTTAACAAAGCAAACTGAAAACCTGCGTGTGACCAGTTCATTCGAAAAAAACGCTTTGATCAAAACCTACACTTGACCTTGTGTCAAATCTCTTGGTAAATATCAAAATAAAAGACTCATGGATCAGGCAAAAATATGTTTATACACCTATAATAAACAAAACTTACTCAGTGAAATTTTAGTTTAAAATAAAAATCAGTGTAATCGTATTTTGTCGAACCGCCATTGATTGTACGGAACAAAATATTAAAGTATGACTTTTAGACAATCCCTTAATCGTTTCCGTGTTGGAACAATCGACCGGTGATTAACTGCGGAAATGTTGCTGATGTTTGGTTCCTAACGTTTACATCCTTGATGTATAAGGGTGTCTGGTTGTACAAAAAGTCAAGGGAATGTTGCTTGAGCGATGAGAGTGAGACGCACGTATATAGCTTCTAGCGTCATCGTGTAACAAAACGATAGTAAGCACCTTTTAGGGGGGCTGCAAATCTCCATGAACAAAAGCGCCTTTATCTAACTTAAACTCCCCTCACGAGGAGAGACATACACATCAAAATATACTACGGAAAAAGTGTGCCGTCAATCAGACATGAACAACTTACAGTTGACATGTTCTTATATAGTCGAAGGCCCTGCAATACATTTTAATGGTCGAATAGCTGACTCAAATGAACCTGCTACCCGTGAGACTGGTAATTGAGCGCACGAGTGAGATTATCTGTATTTTCCTTTCTTTTTTAGACATCTTTCTCTGTCATTTTCTCTCTCACTCTATCGCCCTTCGTGACGCTTCGTCTGTAGCGAAAGTGGTTGAAAACAGTCTGGCTTTCGAATCTGCATGCGAAAAACGTGGGTTGCTTGATCGTCGAATTCTCAAGTTTTTAATTGTTCTTCGGAATTCATGAATCATTTTTTTTTATATATCAAATCGTTTGATTTCTTCATTACCAATACTTGATTTCTGGAAGCCGATGTTCTCAGCAGATGATTAATTCTAAGGAGAGAATTAATCATTCCAACTTAAAGATGCTGCTGTAATTCTCGTGAAATGCAAAACCGGATATGAATCACTTCTTTATTAAAAGAACGTGACAATCGTTTAGTTCAGAGAGATAGTGTCGTGCCGTGCCCAAGACGTCTCCAAGGCTCACACATACACAGTTACAGTCCCTGGCAAACGGTTGGATTACAATAGAATTTGATTCATACGTCAGTGCTTAGATGATTTATTTGAATATTGGGAATAAATAATAATAGCTAAGATAAAAATGTCTACAAACTTTTCCTAGCTTTCCCGCGCAACCATATTTCATCCATGAACACCTTCTTACCCCTCGTTCGAGCCAGTGTCCCCAATATAAGAGTTCTGTAGATCCTATTTCAAGGCACATCACAAGTGACAAAGAACTTGTCTGAGCGAATGTGACAGGCATGGACTCAGACGACGTATATGCCACACTATTGTTGACACCGTGACATGATCTTGACAATATTGTGCTTCAAACACTGATTCAACGCCGGATACATCACTGACCCACGATAGTATCACACTATTGCACAGAGGTTAAGATGCTAGCCACCTGCGATTCATTAAACTGACAGTTGTCGTCTTTCTCACAGGGACTTTTATTGGTTAAACTTGCATGAGAGTTGCAGCGAGGTTAGGGTGTGGGGTGTTTCGTTTGAGTGACAGTTACCCACTGCATGCAGGAATTATTTTGCGGCTCGCTTCGACCGTGACCATGTCGAGAGAAAAGCACTCGAGAAGTCGACTATAATTAAACAGGGTTTGTTATCAGAATTATATAACTAAACTGTATATACTGTATATACTTTTTAAGGTCTACTTTCTATGAAGTCATCTCTTTTAACTGGCAACTTTGGCCTCTGTTAGATACGAGGCAATTAAGACAATACCAAGACAGAACTTTCTCTTACGAAAGCAGAAATGTAATACCGGCCATCCTACTCCAAAGTTCTAATAAGCGTCAATTGATAGTTTTCCGATATAAATACACACTGTTGGCGCAGGACTATTTGCAAACAAGCTGGTCGGAACACATGCGTTACTCCCGGCCTTGAGATTCAAAACTGTACTATATTTAGTGCAAAGTCACACATGATATAAAACTGAGTAACCATCAACCCAGGATTATATCACAAACGCATGTGGCTTCAATGCATTCATCCATCAACTGTTTCTTGGTCTTATAGCCACGCATCTTAGATTACAACCACACATGTTCGACATGCTTCAAAAGCTTTAAAAAACGACACCTTTTTACGATTCACATGTTTATTTTTCCGTAAACGCATGTAGTTAGCCACAGTAATTTAAACTACCTTACATTTCTACAGCGAGGGGGATAAGTAGAGGCGTGTCTTACGACTATTGATACATGATTGTCTGAGTATAGAAGTAGAGTGAATTATAAGAAGTAGAAGCGACCTCACTCTTCTTTCACTTGTAATGCGATTTCCTACGACTGTGTCGTCCCCATTAACCAGGGAATAGGGGATAACTTGGCACCCTAATTTTAGCAGGAATGGTGGCTAACAAAATGAAAGAAAATCTACTTAATTCCCTTTCTTTACGTGGTCATTTCTGATAGCGGTTTTGTAAGAGTGTTTGCTTGACGAGTCTAGAGTGATTGTCTAAGTGCGACCATTTGAAATTATCATCTACATTGATGATAGCGTAAGCTTGAAACACCGCCGTATGTAGGTAAAACAACTAGTATTTACTTTAATGTATATATATATATATATATATATATATATATATATATATATATATATATATATATATATATATATATATAAACCTAAGATACCTAATAAAGTTTCTGTTACGTCTCAGAGACTCCAGTCCAATGTCATTCAAAATACATTTTAATACTGTGAATAAACAAAAAGTTTTGGGAATATGTATTAAGTGGTGTCAAATACCTACGGTTCAATTTTAATCTAAATATGAAATATTTGACATTTTATAGTGAAGTTGTATCGTAACGATGATACTTAATCTTCTTATAAGAGCTGAAATTGCCCACATATTAAAGTCTTGCACCAGACATTTTGTTTCTCTTGTGGGGATGTAAGTAACATTGAAACAATTATATTGTTGCAGCGAGGCATTACGCCAACAAATCTCAACATGGTATCGTAATAATGTCAAGGGTCAACAACCTGGGTTACGACTGCCGGGTTAATCGTCAAATCAACTGTCGCTTGGAATATGTTGAATTCAGAATGTCAGTGATTGTCATCTTTATATCTATCTCTCTTTCATTTTTTATACATTCTTATTTTCTTCTTCCTATTGTGGGACTACATTATCTCCCTTCCCCCTCTCTCGTTATTGTTACCATGTGTAAGAATAATTAGTTAACTGACACTCGAGTGTAATGTTTTTTTCGGGATGTAATAATAAATTATATATTTTTAATAAAATAGGTTCGCTTCCTTTATACAAGCGTTCACATTTCAGCTTATGGTTCCAGCCCAGATAATGACTTCTCTGTAGAGAGTTAATGACGCCAAAGACCCATCAAGCCAACCGACGGGAGTAAATCAATTATTAAGGTGAATGTGACTATCGTTTTACCGGTGTCAGAACATAACAATAAATCCAGACTGCCGCCCCCCCCGCCCCGCACATCTACTATCGGCCAAACTCAGTGCGTGGATATATTGAATAGCTGCTTTCTTTGCTGATGTCGCTTCCAGGAGTTTATGAATAACACACACCCCTTTAATCACCCAGGATAAAGCGTGATAAAAAAAATCGGCTGCATCCTATTATTTTTTGCGAAGTTTAAATCACAAAATTTATTTAAACTTTTCTCTCTTTTTACAGCGATTCAATTGAAGATTTATTCGCAAATTTCTTATTTTACTAAACTCCCAAAATTCTACTGTTTTCATTTTTATCTTCCTTTGATTCTCTGATTTCTTTTTTTCACTACTTTCATCAAAATGATTTGTTAAACACATTTACAGACAGCATACATTTTTTTTAAATGCAGTCTCTTAAGTAAGTAATAGTATCACAGTGACACTTCATAACACCTCATAACAATCAATATATAGAAAACCAACACTAACAGAACCTTACATAGTGAGAGGATGTAAGAGTGTCAGATAAGAATGTTAAGAAAATAACAACATTGTGAGACAACTACTAATTTCTGCTAATTGGGACAGTTTAATTGATTATTTTTAAAG
Source organism: Sepiola atlantica (assembly GCA_963556195.1). NCBI lineage: Eukaryota > Metazoa > Mollusca > Cephalopoda > Sepiida > Sepiolidae > Sepiola > Sepiola atlantica. Next base: position 12,479,085 of record OY744528.1, on the reverse strand, counting down.
AATACCATCCGAAAACTGAAAAATATTTTAACATGTATCATGTGTGATTAAGATACGTAGTGTTAGAGAAATAAGTTTTAGTATAATATAAAGATATATATATATATATATATATATATATATATTTATATACATTTATATATAGAGATAGATAGATAGACAGATAGATGAATTCGTGTGCGTCTGTGTGTACATTGCTCATTGCAAAGGAAAAATAACAGTAAATCATCTAAGAAATATCTGCATTCTACCAGGTTTTTCTTTTCATCATCTCGCTATGGAAATATCTCAGGATTTTCAATACACATTCGTATTCGCCATAGATTTATGTGATTCACTGATCGATGTATATTATGTCCCCTTCCTAAAGCGAAGCAATCACCTCGTTTCAGGTATTATAGTGGAAAAATGCCCCTTTTACCAAATCAAGGAAGACGTATATCCTTTTTCTAAAAGTCCAATATATGTGACTTTATCTTTCTCTCAAAGCCGGCGATTATATATTAGCTAAAATACAGCGTTAATATGCCATCCCCGATTAAGTGAGAATGAGCTTTAAAATAACTGAACAGGAATTGAGGGTATCTTCAAGAAAACTGACATTAAATCATTTTCTCATTCATTAATCTTTCTAATTCTATCTCTTACACAGATCCACACTCACGCATATATATACATATATATATATATATATATATATATATATATATATATATATATATATAAGTATACATTTTTATTTATACAAACATTATTGGTTTCATATGTGCATACATGTTTCGGTTGCACTTTTCCAAGAAAGTCAACCTTATCAGACCAAGAATCTTCCAGGAATGGATGGACTTGAAGAATTTTCTACTCTAAATAACTCTTTTTGGGTGATCTAGCATCTTCTATTTCTTATGAATTAGTATCGGATTACCTATTTCACTAGTTGACCTTTTTTGCCAGTAGTTGTCCAAGTGAAAAGGCAATGGAGACGCCATAAAGAGTAATAAAAAAAGGGAGAGGACAACCACTGGCAAAAAAGGTCAACTAGTGAAATAGGTAATCCGATACTAATTCATTAGAAATAGAAGATGCTAGATCCCCAAAAAGAGTTATTTAGGATAGAAAATTCTTCAAATCCATCCATTCCTGAAAGATTCTTGGTCTGATAAGGTTGCCTTTCTTGGAAAAGTGCAACCGAAACATGTATGCCCATATGTAACCAATAATGTTTGTATACATTAAAATGTATACTTATAAACAGCTCTACTTGGTATTGAGCACTTTTTATAAACACTTGAGTTTCTACGGATTTACATTTACAGAAACTAATACAATACATGTACGATATATATATATATATATATATATACATATATATATATAGTCATCCACATACACACTGTTTCACAGCTCATCAGTGCGGCTAGACCAGGTAGTACCTCAAGCCGGGATCAAAACGCAACCGTCGAGCTAACAGTCGGCGATGTTAACCTACGCCATCATGTGACACTAACTGAATGTAAATTGTATCTCAATGTAAACATTGCAATTGCCGGAGCTCTAATTAGTGTTAACCTAATAAGCATTGCCTTTTTTTACGCTTATGGCAGTTGGCGATATCCTTACAAACATAAGCTCTACCCGGGGGATACTTAATATATATATATATATATATATTTTTTTTTTTTTTAAATACAGATTTTAATCAGACATGGACCAGTGGTTTCTGACAAGAAAAGTGTTTTAAATTCCCTATTCCGTCTTCTTCAGCATAGTCTGAAATAGTAAATGATGGAATTTCTTCAAAAAACATTTATAACCGTTATAAAACGCTCTGGACAAAGAATTTGAAATGAGAGGCCGGCCAGACGCTAGGTCAGAAAAATAACCGTTAAGTAAGAGATTCTATATTTAGAAGTAAAGAACCAGAGAGAAAGAAAAGAAGAAAGAAAGAAAGAAAAGAGAGAAAGAAAGAAAGAAAGAAAGAAGGAAAGAAGGAAGGGAAAATAAATTAAAATGAAATTAAATTTATAATAATAAAAAAATTTATTAATTAAGAGTAAATAAAAATTTATATTTATATTTAGAGCATAGTATAAGGAACGTAACTCTAATTAATTAAATTATCTAAGCAGGGGAGGTAACTATTTATTGTTATATAAAATATATATATATGTATATATATAAATCACGATGGTTTCAATTAATAAATGTCAAATTAAAGTAAAAATATATAAATATAATTAAAAATAAATAAATATATAAATAAAAAATCAATATATAAATAAATAAAATATAAATCAAAAATCAAAAATCAATATATAATTAAAATATCAATATATAAATACAAAAAAATCAATATATAAATAAATAAAAAAACCCTATATAAATAAAAATTCGATATATAAATAAAATCAATATATAAATAAAAAATCAAAAAATCAATATATAAATAAATAAATATATGAATAAAAAAATCAATAAAAAATCAATATATAATCAATATATAAAAAAATTCAAAGAATAAATATATGCATACGCACACGTATGTGCACACACACATACATATGCATATATATATATATATACACATATATATATACATATATATACACACACAAATGTATGCAAGTATAAATAAAAAATCAATATATAAATATAAAATATCAATAATCAATCAAAAATCAATATATAAATAAAAAATCAATATATAATATGAAAATTTGAAAAATAAAATTTTAAAATTTAAAAATTTAAAGAAGAAAGAGGGAACAAATGGAGAAAAAAACTGTGATCAGGTTCGTGGAACGAGAAGTCTGCAGTAGAAATATATAAGTGTCTGAAAAATGTATGTTTGGCTAAACGAATTTGGGAACTAAAAGAAGAAGGAACTCCATTTTCTATCAATTGGAAAATCATAGAGAGAAAACCCATTTATTCACCTATATCTAATGTTTGCCATTTGTGTAATGCTGAGAAGTTTCATATTTTTAAGGCCATCATGAACCCAAACACCAGATGTTTAAATGTGCGCGATGAGGTTTTTAAAGGCTGTATACATCGTAAACAAGCACTCCTTATTTATTGGATGGATAGAGTGACTTAAGCCTACTTAGAGCCCTACATACATTTTTCAGACACTTATATATTTCTACTGCAGACTTCTCGTTCCACGAACCTGATCACAGTTCTTTTTTCTCCATTTTTTCCCTCTCTCTTCTTTAAATATTTAAATTTTCAAATTTTATTTTTCAAATTTTCATATTATATATTGATTTTTTATTTATATATTGATTTTTGATTGATTATTGATATTTTATATTTATATATTGATTTTTTATTTATACTTGCATACATTTGTGTGTATATATATGTATATATATATGTGTATATATATATATATATATATATATATATATATATATATATATATATATGCATATGTATGTGTGTGTGCACATACGTGTGCGTATGCATATATTTATTCTTTGAATTTTTTTATATATTGATTATATATTGATTTTTTATTTATTTTTTTATTTATATATTTATTTATTTATATATTGATTTTTTGATTTTTTATTTATATATTGATTTTATTTATATATCGAATTTTTATTTATATAGGTTTTTTTTATTTATTTATATATTGATTTTTTTGTATTTATATATTGATATTTTAATTATATATTGATTTTTGATTTTTTATTTATATTTTATTTATTTATATATTGATTTTTGATTTATATATTTATTTATTTTTAATTATATTTATATATTTTTACTTTAATTTGACATTTATTAATTGAAACCATCGTGATTTATATATATACATATATATATATATTTCATATAACAATAAATAGTTACTATCCCTGCTTAGATAATTTAATTAATTAGAGTTACGTTCCTTATACTATGCTCTAAATATAAATATACATTTTTATTTACTCTTAATTAATAAATTTTTTTATTATTATAAATTTAATTTCATTTTAATTTATTTTCCCTTCCTTCTTTCCTTCTTTCTTTCTTTCTTTCTCTCTTTTCTTTCTTTCTTTCTTCTTTTCTTTCTCTCTGGTTCTTTACTTCTAAATATAGAATCTCTTACTTAACGGTTATTTTTCTGACCTAGCGTCTGGCCGGCCTCTCATTTCAAATTCTTTGTCCAGAGCGTTTTATAACGGTTATAAATGTTTTTTGAAAAAATTCCATCATTTACTATTTCAGACTATGCTGAAGAAGACGGAATAGGGAATTTAAAACCCTTTTCTTGTCAGAAACCACTGGTCCATGTCTGATTAAAATCTGTATTTAAAAATAAAAATATTACGCTCTTAATTTAATTTAATTGAGCACTCTGCTGGTATTTCCCTTTTATTCTTTTTTGAGTATACCTTTATACTTTATATATATATATATATATATATATATATATATATATATATATATATATATATATATTAAGACAGGCTTCATTAAAATCCACGGAGTTCTGCTTTTTTGAGATTTTCTTGGTTAGTCGTTCGACTCTTCGAGCGATTTTACGATAGTGTGGTAGTAGCTGGTGCAGTATAGCACCGATCGTTATGGTTTGGGTCAAATCTCGAGCGCTTTCGGACGTCTCGTCCATCTTCAGGAGGTTGATTTTAGCTAATATGGGTCTTTTTCCGCTTCCATTTTCATAGCTTTTTTTCTACTTCATTCTTTAATTTATTTATGTTTTATTGATTTACATATGTATAGATTTTTTTCCTTAAGTGTCAATTGTTAAATACGGAAAGGGCATTAATGCCGGTCGTAAATGCGATTTTGTTTATCGTGGAGGACGTTTCCATGTGATTCCATGGAAACGTTCTCTTAAATAAATTCACCAATATTATTTTTCATTTATCAATCATCCGCCTGAAGACGACCAATGATGGTCGAAAACGTTCGCGTTAAATATGGAGATTTCTTACACTCCATTATTAAAAGCACAAGATCTATCGTCCGACGAATAGAAAGATTGGATCAAAAAAGGAATACACAGAAGTTGGCACTCCTGTTCAACCATATATGTATACAGGAGGTAATGTTGCCTAACTATACAATATATATATATATATATATATATATATATATATATATATATATATATATATAGTAAGCTATAAAAATATATTTATCGCAATTAAGCTACACAGATTTAGAGCGCAATGCAATACCATATACACCGCATATTTAGTTCTGTTTGGCAGCTATCTAACATTCGCGCTGAATTTAGCATTCAGACGTTAATTTACTCTCTCATTTCCACAGCAATGCCCATTGGCTGCAAGCGTTAATGCTCCGACTACTGAGTCGATAATGACTTTCGTATTGGGATTCAAATCGTGCGACTGTCATGGATTGTCTTCTCCCATACTGCTGATCTCAGGTTTCGTATAAAGACATATGTATATGGGTCAATTTGAAAATAATAATTATTTATAAATAATTGTATATATATATATATATATATATATATATATATATATATATATATATATATATATATGTGTGTGTGTGTGTGTGTGTGGGTGTGTGTGGGTGTGTGCATGGTTGATAAAACGAAAGGGACAATTCATAGTTGTTTCTTTTTTTAAATCCATATTTTTATGTTGACGCACTAATGATTTTATGTTACATTCGAGTGTGAACAAAAACTCGTCAAAACTGTTAACTTTTTATACTCCCATGAGACTAGTTCAGGCACTTCCACCATTATATCGAGATTGATTTGATTTATTTAGAAACTCGATTAAAACTTCAAAAATATTTTTTAATTATATATTAAAGTATGCCTTCCTTCCCCCTCAAACCTAGCTTGATTGTTGGTCGGTTTCTTTGCTCGAATGAGTATAGCTTCAATTATGGGGAGGCGCAGGTTGCAATATGAGACAACGAGGATGGCAGTATTGTTGACTAATATGCCCCTGAATTGTTTTATTGGGGTGTCGTGTTCTACTTAGTGTTGCTAAATAGAGCTATAGGGGGAGGAGAGGTGACATGTAAAGCGACGAGAGATACAAGTCCAGTCACACCAATATATGTGTTGTCTTTGGAGACACATTCTCCCATTGCGTATTAAAAAATATATACAGCATTACTACTTTTTAGTAAAGCGTCCCCCAATAGCGGGGTAATTCTCATTAATAAGTTAGTAGTTTTAAATTTTTAATAATAAATAATGAAACGGAGTTTATAGTTTTTGTCAGTAGGGGAGATATGTTTATGTATAATATTTTTTTATTATTTGTTCAATTACTTGATAATTAGGGTGTATTTTGTTGCAGTAGTATAGATTGATATTTGTTTTATTATCATTATTATTATTATTATTATTATTATTATTATTGTTGTTGTTGTTTTATGGCGGCTAAACAGTGTTTAATTCGTTGATTGACGATATGATTAAGGACGTTATTATTGATTAGTGTCTGTTTAATGTCAGTAAGTGCAATATAAAATATGTTATCAGTGGATGAGTTTCGTTTTGCTCGGTAGATGAGATTTTTCAACTCGGCTATTTTATATCTATAAGGGCATTCAGTTTTAAATTAAGCAAGCTTTAGCCTTTGCTTGTAATGTTTTTGTATGGGTATATGATAAACTTATCTGTGTCAGCTTTTATTTTTATATCGGGGAAGAGTATTTTGTTATTTACATTTATTGCGTGCGTGAAATTTAATACGGAGTTATTTTCGAATGTATTTTTGATTAAAGTTAATTTATTTAAGTTTTCAGTAAATAAAAGGATATCATCGACGTACCTGGAGAGTTTAGAAATGCAATTAAATGTTTTACTTTCTAGATTAGACGTGTAAAATTCAGAGAGCAATGGGGTCATAGGCGATATCATCGTAATATGAGGGAGGAGAAGGCATACTGAAATGCCTTCAATATGTCTATAAAAAAATTGAGTTTCTCAATAAATTCACCAGTTTTACTTTGCATAACTAATCACGTGGCTGATGAAGAGTCATGGGAGTCGACAACGTTGTCGTTTGTCGAGTTCCTGTTCACACTCGAATAGAACATTAGATCATTAGTCCGTCAACATGAAAGGTGGGAAAAAAAAGGAACACACAGGAATTGACCCTGTTGTTTAATCAACCATGCATCAATGAGGAAATAATGACTAACTATATATATATATATATATATATATATATATATATATATATATATATATATATATATATATATATATATATATATAATGTTAGTATTTTCTAATTCCTCATATATGTATATACAGATTATTTACGTATAACCGATATCTTACATATTTACACACACACGCATATATATATATATATATATATATATATACATATATATATATATATATATATATATATATACACACACATATATATATATATACATATATATATATATATATACACACATATATATATATATATATATATATATATATATATATATATATATATATATATATATATATATAATTACTTAAGCTGTAAAAGCGAAACAGGCTGTATGTGGATGACTATAAAAAGCTCCCTCCGGGTAGAGCTTATTTTTGTAAGGGTATCGTCAACGGCCATTAGCTTTAAGGCAGGCAATGCTCATTAGGTAAAACTAATTTCGAGCTCAGGCATTTGCAATGTTTACATTTCGTTACATTGGGATATCTCTTACATTTTGTCAGTGTCGCATGATGGCGTAGGGGTTAGCAGCGCTGACCGTCAGCTCGACGGTTGCGTTTCGATCCCGGCTTGAGGCACTAACTGGTCTAGCCGCACTGTGAAACAGCGAAACAGTCTGATAACAGTCTATAAATATATATATATATATATGTGTCCGAGTGTGTGTATGAGAGTGGTAGGTTTTGAGGATAATACTTCTATAGTAATATAATCTACATACATAGAAAAATTGAAATTAGCAAAAATGACAGACTAATTTGAACAGAAATAGATTAAAACAGAGTTATAATTTAGTTAATAATTAAGCGTTTATTAATCTCAGTTTTAATGCGAAATCTTGAATGTAACAATACATTTATGTTTATCAGATCTTTGTTAAAATTAGTCTTTTGGTGTACTAGAAATACTCTCGAATGAAATAAATATTAAAATTTCTTTACCTAATAGGAAATCTTTTACTTCCGTGTATAACATAATTTGTAATATCATGTGTAAACTATTTAAGTATTTTTTAATGGCAAAGAATGTTTCGCCGATACCAAGGTAAAAATATGAAAATAATTTAAATAATTGTAAATTTGCAAAATTGAAATATCAAATTCCTAATTTGTACTACAATCTATAAACAATCACTGATCAATTGTATTTAACAATATTTAATTACCAAATATATGTCAATATGTTTTAATGTCTTAATGCTTATTATCATTGTTAATTAGTTGATTGTAGTTTTAAAAAAATAATTACAAAATAGTAAGCACATTTTTACTAATCAATCATTGTTTGACATTATTTACTTACTCACAACAAGTTTACGGTATTAAAATAGTTTATGATTTTTACTGTATTAAATTACCGAATAGTTGTTATGACTTTTGGTACTCGACATTTTCTGTTATTTCTGCTTATTTATAGTAGTTTTAATTTTTCTACACAATAGTTGTTTTCACTTTTTCTACTGAAGAGTTGTTTCATTTTTGCTACTCAAAGTATTGTTTTAATTTTTCTACTAAAGATTTGTTTTCATTTGTTGCTACTCAGGAGTTGTTTTCATTTTTGCTACTCAAGCTTTGTTTTCATTTTTTGCTACTCAGGAGTTGTTTTCATATGTTCTACTAAAGTGTATTTTTCATTTTTGCTACTCAAGTATTGTTTTCATTTTTGCTACTAAAGTGTTGTTTTCATTTTTGCTACTCAAGTATTGTTTTTATTTTTGCTACTCAAGAATTGTTTTCATTTTTGCTACTCAAGTATTGTTTTCATTTTTGCTACTAAAGTGTTGTTTTCATTTTTGCTACTCAAGTATTGTTTTCATTTTTGCTACTCAAGTATTGTTTTTATTTTTGCTACTAAAGTGTTTTTTTCATTTTTGCTACTCAAGTATTGTTTTTATTTTTTCTACTCAAGATTTATTTCCATTTTTGCTACTCAAGAGTTGTTTTCATTTTTGCTACTCAAGTATTGTTTTAATTCTTACAACTCAAAAGTTGTTATCATGTTTGTTACCCAAGAGTTATTTTCATTTGTTCTACTCAAGACTTATTCCCATTTTTGCTACTCAAGAGTTGTTTTCATTTTTGCTGCTCAAATTTTATTTCTATTTTTGCTACTCAAGAGTTGTTTTCATTTTTGCTACTCAAGTATTGTTTTAATTCTTACTACTCAAAAGTTGTAATCATGTTTGTTACCCAAGAGTTATTTTCATTTTTTCTACTCAAGACTTATTCCCATTTTTGCTACTCAAGAGTTGTTTTCATTTTTGCTACTCAAGATTTATTTCTATTTTTGCTTCTCAAGAGTTGTTTTCATTTTTGCAACTCAAGTATTGTTTTAATTGTTACAACTCAAAAGTTGTTATCATGTTTGTTACCCAAAAGTTATTTTCATTTTTTATACTCAAGACTTATTCCCATTTTTGCTACTCAAGAGTTGTTTTAATTTTTGCTACTCAAGATTTATTTCTATTTTTGCTACTCAAGAGTTGTTTTGATTTTTGCTACCTAAGTATTGTTTTAATTCTTACTACTCAAAAGTTGTAAGCATGTTTGTTACCCAAGAGTTATTTTCATTTTTCTACTCAAGACTTATTCCCATTTTTGGTACTCAAGAGTTGATTTCATTTTTGCTACTCAAGATTTATTTCTATTTTTGCTACTCAAGAGTTGTTTTCATTTTTGCTACTCAAGTATTGTTTTAATTCTTACTACTCAAAAGTTGTAATCATGTTTGTTACTCAAGAGTTATTTTCATTTTTTCTACTCAAGACTTATTCCCATTTGTGCTACTCAAGAGTTGTTTTCATTTTTGCTACTCAAGATTTATTTCTATTTTTGCTACTCAAGAGTTGTTTTCATTTTTGCTACTCAAGTATTGTTTTAATTCTTACAACTCAAAAGTTGTTATCATGTTTGTTACCCAAGAGTTATTTTCATTTTTTCTACTCAAGACTTATTCCCATTTTTGCTACTCAAGAGTTGTTTTCATTTCTGCTACTCAAAATGTATTTCTATTTTTGCTACTCAAGAGTTGTTTTCATTTTTGCTACTCAAGTATTGTTTTAATTCTTACAACTCAAAAGTTGTTATCATGTTTGTTACCCAAAAGTTATTTTCATTTTTTCTACTCAAGACTTATTCCAATTTTTGCTACTCAAGAGTTGTTTTCATTTTTGCTACTCAAGATTTATTTCTATTTTTGCTACTCAAGAGTTGTTTTCATTTTTGCTACTCAAGTATTGTTTTAATTCTTACAACTCAAAAGTTGTTATCATGTTTGTTACCCAAAAGTTATTTTCATTTTTTCTACTCAAGACTTATTCCCATTTTTGCTACTCAAGAGTTGTTTTCATTTTTGCTACTCAAGATTTATTTCTATTTTTGCTACTCAAGAGTTGTTTTCATTTTTGCTACCTAAGTATTGTTTTAATTCTTACTACTCAAAAGTTGTAATCATGTTTGTTACCCAAGAGTTATTGCACAAGGCCAGTTTTATCTTACACCCACAAGTAAGATGTGACCACAGCTTGGGTCGAGTAAGTGGGGTTAAAAACCAGCGCTCGAGAGGTGAGCACTCTGGCCATTTAAAAATTGCCTGGGCAGCCCCGTCGGCATTCCCCGGTAGGGGCGCCTCAGACAGTAAGCAATAAACTTACTCCTCCCCAAAGAGGGGAGGCGAAGCCTGGGAGGGTGGATCTCCTAGAACTGCACAGGACAGGCGTGCAGTATCCATCGGAACAGATACTACACTTTGATCTTAGCCAAGGCCAAGAAACAAGAGTAGCGCTCGTAAATGATATCTATGATGTCTATTTATATGAATAATACTGAGTTAGTATATTTTCACACAGCTTTGCATTACGCTAGAGAGCAGCAGGTGACATCATTTAATGACAGTGCTCTACCTGAGATGTAGAGGGGTTTATATAATTATCCACAAATATACTTTTTCGCTGTACTACAGCTATTGAGTGCGGATTTATATATATTTATATATATTTATATAAATATATATATATATATATATATATACATATATATATATATGTATATATATATCTATATATAGACAAATGAAAAATAAAAATTAAAGATGTGGAAATAACAAATCTATTACAACTTCAGTTATTTCAGTTATTTAAAACAATGTAGATTCAATTAACGAATATTGATTTTTTCTTCCTTAAGCTATGGTTTTTCAAAGAATGGATTCTCATAATCAGATGACTACAGATAAATAAGCTAGCAAAGGATATACCAAACGTCATAATTTGAAAGAAGTATAAATGCAATGAATTTATCTATTTGAACTCGTCTCGTGATAATAATCCATTCTTTGAAAATCCATAGAATTAAAAAGAGAACATCAATATTATTTGATCGAATATACTTTGTTTCGAATAATATATCAAGGAGCATAAGTTATTTCATAATAGGTTCAAATTTAAACGTATACATTATACATATAGTTTCATATCTTCATTGAATATTTATATATATATATATATATATATATATATATATATATATATATATATATATATATATATATATATATATATAAGAGAGAGAGAGAGATAAAGTAATATGTAGCGAAGAAAAAGAAAATTAGAAACGGAAAATGAAAAATGACTTGCACCACCTCTGCCCTAGAGCCACTTTTTTTTCTTCGTATAAAAAATACTGAATATGCCTAATTAGTATACGTAGTGAATGTTCTCCGCGGAGATAGCACTTTCGTCCAAGCAAATTCATTTAAGTGCAGATCAATTAAGAAACTCTAAACGGTGACTAACTCGTTTCCTGTAAAAAAAAAACATTAACCTAATTGAAATGTATCATTTTCGCTGAAGGCTTATCGACTAATTTGTCATGAATCGTGTTTAAATTACTTAGGCACAAAGATTAATGGACTTGACTAACTATTGCGTTCTTAATTAACTAATGATTGCCTTTAGGATTTTTTAATGAGATTTCTTTTTTTACGAAACCATTGAAATGAGGATTATCATGAACATATGTAAAATGAAGCCTTAGAGCGTGTCGCGTGAAGACACTGAGACACTGATGGTCGCCATTTTAAAGACAAGTTCTTTTCCTGGTTTATATTTTAAATAGATTTATATTTTAAAGTCTTAATTAATATTTCTTATTCTAATTATCATTCTCAATATGTATTGATTTTGAGCCACCCTCTATACATACAACGACATGGAAATATCACTCACACAAAAACATACACCATCTATCTTACATAGAACCATTTTTTTATTTATTTGTAGTATTAATACATCCCGTCACACAATACTGAGCAGAAAGAAAAAAATGAGTTTTTTCTAGCCCTTGACAATGCCATTTTAAGTAATGAGGAAAAACAAGAAAACATACAAGGTATAAAACCATCCATCTCGTTTAATATAAATTCAGAAAACATCTTTCTGTCTAAATTGTAAATCAACGTTGTCCTGAGGCCATACGAAGTGCAAATTATAAATAAAAACTAAATTACACAGGTAATTCTATAATTTCATATAAATATTCGTGCGAACAGTATCGAAGCATAATTTTATCCTGTCATTTCTTATTGATGTTTTACACTAGTATATATTAAAACATATATAACTACGACAAAAAGGTTTTTTTTTTCCTTAATCACGTGACAGTTTCGAGTGGATGAATCGATATTGCGACTGCTTGTTGATTCTAGACTGACTTTCTGAACCGAGTTCGCGCGGTTCGACCGTCTGAAATTGTTACTTTCCTGCACTGATGAGAGCAATAAGTTTGAAACGCTAGCGTCTGTAATTATAAATAATGTAATATTTATTTATAAATGTTATATTAATATATATATATATATATATATATATATATATATATATATATAGGGTGGGACAAAGAGGGTGGACGCTTTTTTAAATGTCACACAATCGTTATTTAAAAGAAAATGTATTCACAGATTTAGGTACATGAAGTCTTAGCATTGTTCTTCTCTTTTCAGTTTGAGCCATGGAGCCAGGGACGATAAAACACCGAGTTTCTGCGTACGACAGTTTCGTCAAGAATAACATGGATGGCCCAGTGACTTTGTTGGTATCGACGCGGACTGAGAACTTGTGGGTGCCAGTCATTCCACTGAAAACGCTTCCATCAAAGCCACATGACACTTCTGTCTAATCTCCTGTAGGAGGGGGGGGTAAATATAAAATCACATTAACACTTTTCCACGGGTGGGCTCGGCCTTGACAAAGTGGTGGTTTCTGTGGTTCTTTAAAAAAAAAAGAAGAAACACGAATCTATCACGGCAGTTTAGCGTGAGTTTCGTCGCCATTTTACTGTCCACCGAAATCAAGCTGTTCCCACTCGCAACACTATCCTACGTTGGTTAACGCACTCTGTACACGAGGTACACTAATGAACAAAAAAACACCAGACGATCAGTACGTACCCTTGAAAATGTGCAATCCGTCAGACAAGTCGTGCTGCACAGTCCGACTCGTTCTACTCGGAAACATTCTTCTGCAACAGACTTGAGTAATCGTTCGGTAAGGCGTGTTTTGCATTTAGAACTGCAATTTCATCCCTAAAATTGGCTGTTGTGCAAGAGCTGAAGCCCGGGGATTACACACAGCGAGTGACGTTAGCATATGAGATGCAAGCAATTGTTTAGCAAAATGACAACCTCATATTGTGCATGAGTGATGAAGCTCATTTTCATATCAATGGCATCGTGAATCAACCAAACCGCCGTTACTGGGTATCTGAAAATCCAAAACAATTGCATAAAATACCGCTGCACAGCCCTAAAGTAACGGTTTGGTTCGCTATAGTCGAAACTGCCGTCATTGGTCCTTACTTATTCGCAGAGGATAATTGGAATGTTGTTACCGTGAACTCGGGGCGCTATATCGAGATTATAAACAACTTCTTTTTACCTGAACTACGTATTCCCATTCGACGTGTGTAGTTTCAACAGGATGGGGCGACAGCTCACACAGCTAGAACATCAATTGACGTTATTCGCCCTCTCTTCCCTGATCGCCTCATACCAAGTTTTGGCGACATTCGTTGGCCGCCTCAGTCCCCTGACTTATCCATGTGTTATTATTTTTAATAGGGTCACCTTAATGCATGTGTATACGAGTATAAGCCTCGTACATTGGAGGAACTTAAATATACTATTCGCGAAGAAGGAACTAAATTGACAGAGTGATGATTAAAAATGTTTATGAAAACTTCCAAAAACGCCTTCAAAAACGTATCACTGAAAACGGACGCCACATGAGTGATGTTTTCCACACTTGATTTTGTAAAATGCTATTTCCATACGAACTCAAATCTGTGAATAAATTTCCTTCCAACACAAAATTAAACATTTTGTGATTATTTGAAAAACATCAACCTTCTCTGCCCCATCGTGGGTATATATATATATATATATATATATATATATATATATATATATATATATATATATATATGTAAAACAATGGTTACAACAACGGTTAATTGGATTTTAATATAACTATATATATATATATATATATATATATATATATATATATAAAAAAGAAGTGTGGTAAATAAATACCATCAAAGCTTGTTATAGATGCAATATGTATTTTACAAAAAAGAAAAGACAAATCGAAGACGATTTTTTTTTTTCCTCTTTTTATAAACTAACATTAAGTATGTATGTAGTTTATAGTTATACAGATATTTCGCTAATAAAATTAGCTTATTCATTGTAGTTGAAAGTTCCGATGTAATTGGAAAGCCCGCTTCTGTTGATGTGAGCCGGCGAGTGGGATGTTGTTTTTTTCTTTCCTCTCTCGTATGAAATCACGCAAGCACGTGGAAGGTTATAGTTTAAAGGTTCATACTTTTTTTTTTTAATAAGCATCCGTTTGAAATTTAATAAAAAAGAAGTGTGGTAAATAAATACCATCAAAGCTTGTTATAGATGCAATATGTATTTTACAAAAAAGAAAAGACTTTTATTTTATTTTATTTTATTTCATTTTATTAAATTTCAAACGGATGCTTATTAAAAAAAAAAAGTATGAACCTTTAAACTATAACCTTCCACGTGCTTGCGTGATTTCATACGAGAGAGGAAAAAAAAAACAACATCCCACTCGCCGGCTCACATCAACAGAAGCGGGCTTTCCAATTACATCGGAATTTTCAACTACAATGAATAAGCTAATTTTATTAGCGAAATATCTGTATAACTATAAACTACATACATACTTAATGTTAGTTTATAAAAAGAGGAAAAAAAAATCGTCTTCGATTTGTCTTTTCTTTTTTGTAAAATACATATTGCATCTATAACAAGCTTTGATGGTATTTATTTACCACACTTCTTTTTTATTAAATTTCAAACGGATGCTTATTAAAAAAAAAAAGTATGAACCTTTAAACTATAACCTTCCACGTGCTTGCGTGATTTCATACGAGAGAGGAAAAAAAAAAACAACATCCCACTCGCCGGCTCACATCAACAGAAGCGGGCTTTCCAATTACATCGGAATTTTCAACTACAATGAATAAGCTAATTTTATTAGCGAAATATCTGTATAACTATAAACTACATACATACTTAATGTTAGTCTATAAAAAGAGGAAAAAAAAAAATCGTCTTTGATTTGTCTTTTCTTTTTTGTAAAATACATATTGCATCTATAACAAGCTTTGATGGTATTTATTTACCACACTTCTTTTTTATTAAATTTCAAACGGATGCTTATTAAAAAAAAAAAAAAAAGTATGAACCTTTAAACTATATATATATATATATATATATATATATATATATATATATATATATATAAACAATAAAATAGTAAACTTGTTGGATATCACACTAAATTTAAATGATAACACTTATAAACCCTACCATAAACCTAATACTAATCCTACCATAAACCTAATTACACATTGTACTATATGGATAATTATTTAAACCACCAGAAATCTATACTCGTGTCCTAACTACGTCTAAAAGACTATCAAACGTAAATTCTAACGAACGTTTATTTAATAAAAACATACAATATTATAATGAAGCCTTGGCTCGATTTTTATATAACTAAGAAATAAAGTTTGTTAAATAAATCGCTGCAATAGTAGGGTGTAACTATGCAAATAGAAAACCCTCTCATATTATATCACATAAACTGGTTATCAATAACATTAAAATAAAAGTTAACAGAAACAATGAAAATAACGGGTGTATGAGACGTTGATATAGAACATAATAAATTCTAGCCAGCATTAGACAATGCTAGGAAGAATAAAACAGGCGTCGAAAGTCTGTATGGTTTCAACCTACATACAGTAAACACAACCGTAGCAATATTTCCTAGAAAATTCTATCGGATTATTGAAAATAACTTCTCTAGAGATAGGGAAGATTATTAATAAAAATACACTAAACCGAGCCTTAAATATTATAACTCATAAATATACTAACATTAAACTCATCAATCTACGAAAATAAACACAGAAATACAAATGGTGGATCGAATAATAAGCTAAACCATTGACATATACCCCAATGTAATTGAGACAATTTCGATGAAGGCCATTTAAAAAGTAAGGTTAACATTAAAAATATGGTATATAAATGTAACATTGTAGAGAGCAATAAAACTACATTAGATCCACTGGGTGTAGTTCAAAGAAATGTATACACACATTCTCTTTCAAAGTAAGGCCTAACTTCGATCCGAAGGAAGATCTTACATTTGTATATGTGTGTTAGAGAATTATGAGAAAATAATTTCCAAATGTAATTTAAATAGTCTATACTAGATAACGTAAATGAATACACACCGGGTAATATTAGAAATGGAATCTATGCACCATTGAATTATATTATATGATAATTTCCTAAGATAATTTAACTAATAAGAAACAAGAAATCGTGCACAATTGTTTGCACTAACCCAGATATAAACTATCTTATTTATTACCTGACTTTGAGTTCATCTATCTAGACAATTGAGTGAGTTGACACATAAATCAGTGAAATTGTTTAACATTTAATTTAAATTAGTAAATACATTTTAGAAAAAAGTTCATATGAATGTGTGTATATGCATATGTGTCTATATGTGCATATGCATTGATATGCATATATTGATGTATGTATGTATATTTTTATACATGTATGATTGTTTAATATATATATATATATATATATATATATATATGTGTGTGGGGGGGTGTGTTTGTGTATCATAATTATATCATAGACTACCCCATTCTTAATAATAGATAGATAATTTATAAGTTTAGAGCGGTTTGGGTGGTTAATTTAAGACATTAGAATTGATTGGGTCTTAGTTAGGGTAAGTAATTGAATAATCAAGTAATAAAATCACATGATGTGATTTGTGATCTTTCATGATTATGTATAGATGATAACAATTAAGGTTGGGAATATCAACAATGTTAATACGTGTATATAATTTCACTTTATTGGCTTAGGTGGTGTCTTTGATCTTTTAACAATAATAATCCATTCCTTAGCAACACATGTTAGGGTATTAACCTTCCATGAGCTTTAAATAAATCTTATAAAATACAGGCGCCACTAATACATATCAATGAAAACATATGACCCTAACTAATTAGTTTTTCTATATATAACTTCTCATATACTCACTGTTATATTTTTGTGAAGACTAAAACAAATTTTATTATTCGTTTATAGAAATTAATTGAATAAAAATCATCACTCAAGTTTTAATCAAGGCAAATTAGACTTCTCTCTAAGTATGAATTACGGCACTTGGATTGGAACTTTTACTTAAGGTTTTGTTCTCTTTTTAATCCGGTAACTTTGTTTTTATTCCTATCTTTTAATTTTGTTTTCTACTTCTTTTTCATTCATTTACTCCTAATAGCTAATGTATATTAATACAGTTTATTAAATATGAAGAAAAATGAACAGTTAACGCAAATTTAATTAGATATATCATATGCTGGAATACGCTGACAATATTAAACACTTGTTTGGGGGGAGGGACCTAACTTTTGTATGTCTGAAGTTAAAATAACTGCATGCCCTAACTTAGCTATACTCTTATAAATACTTTTGGATAGTTAAACAAGTTATATATTTTATAAGTTCGTATTAATATAACGGCGTTGGCTAAACAGTGGTGGTCACTGAAGGACGAAACTCTCACACCAGTGGTATCTTGGTCGATTTTGTGTAATTCCAGTACTCCTAGAGGATTTAGACAGAGATGTAATTTGTGCTTAGAAGAAAAAATACCGATTCTTAGATACGAACTCAGCGA
>OY744528.1:12448084-12455584 GCA_963556195.1 Sepiola atlantica | reverse complement strand
CTCCTTACATCAAGTGGTGTCATGCTTTGTCTGGAGTGATTTCTATAAAAAAGAACATCCACAAATTGCAGTTTCGCCACCTGTTGAATGTGCCGAATATTTTTCACGCTCAAATATTATATCTATCTATCTATCTATCTATCTATCTATCTATCTATCTATCTGTATATATATATATATATATATATGTATATGTGTATGTAAATATATGTATATATATATATATATATATAAATATATATATATACATATATATATAAATGTATATATATATATATGTGGGTGGTGGCATATATATATATATATATATATATATATATATATATATATATATATATATATATATATTGTTTCATTTTACTTCAGTATAAGTTCGTAAAAATGAAAGAACTCTTTCCCGTGGCTAACACTTGATCTCTATACATAGCTATTCGAATATTCCATTAGACATCAAAAGTTGAGTAAGTAAACAAGTTAAGAACATTAATTTTTATTTTCCTCTCCCGAATTAACTAGTTAACTATGTTATAATATATCTTGCTCGTGGTCTTTTTTTGGTTTTACCAAATTCAAGGACAAGGAATTAATCTACTCTGGTGGAGTATCAAGCTACATGCTGTTAATTAAGATAACATTTCTTGTATAAAACGGATCTGATTAGGGCTTCGAATACATTGTTGTTTTTAATATTTCGTCAGGGTTTACTTGTAAGGGGGAAGTATTCTCATGCCATGTGCTCCTGACAAACCCTTGTACAGAGAGACCGAAAACACTCGAGGATAGTGTCTAGTACGTAATTCAAACTTTTTCTATATATAATGTGTGTAAGTGCATGCACTTTTGAAGCTATACAATGCAGAAATACAAAGGGAGTTCAATTTCTCTGTCTCTAGCGTTACATCACAAGAGAGCCTACATTCACTGTGTGTCATGGATTTGCCTATCTCTTTCGCTCACTCGCTCATTCCCGCGCATATACATATATATATATATATATATATATATATATATATATATATATATATATATATTTATTATTGTATAAATAGAGTATTGAGATAGCGATATTATGTAAGCTTAAATTAGTTGATCACGACGTCAATAGAGAGAAGAATGGACTAGGGTGAGGTGTTCCTCTCTTGAAAGCGATCAATTGACATAATATCTTATACTGCCGATGGTCATTGTTGGATCCGAGATAAAAGGATACTGAAATGTCGGATTTCTAAATCAGAAAAGCGGACGGGTCAGTCACTGCCTTCTTTTACGACTATCAGTATTAGGAATTGATAGACAACAATTCTAAACAGATCTCACCACGATCTCTCTCTCTCCTTCTCTCTCTCTCACTGTCTCTCTTTCTCTTTCTCCCATCTCCTGGCAGCAGGATTTTCATTCATGTACTCATGCAATCTACGCTTGCCGAAAACGAGGAATAGATGTCTCTATTTATCTATTGATTTCCTGTCAAGATTTGTCCTTTCCCCTACCCTACCTATAAGCACGCGTGCACACGCAGAAGGTTTCATACATGCACCAACCACCACATGCACGGAGTTCCGAAGTATACTTACGCACATACACGGACCTAGCAAACACATCGACCTACGAAGACAAACTCTCGGAAAACACTGATATTCTCCCCGACGCAGGTGATTGAACGCTCCCGACGAACTCACTCTGAAATACACGCAGTAAATGTACAGCCACACGCTCACTGAAGTAGAAACCCTACCGGCATATGCACATACGACCCAAATGGTCTGACAGTCACATCATGCATGCAGTCTAATACACGAATAGACGCACAAAATATTGAAAAAGAAACACATACACATCTTGATTGTATCATCTTTCTTTAAAGGCATCAAGTATAACAGAAATTTATATTTTAATAATTAACCTATCAAATATGATTAGGTAAAACTTGCCAAAACAATTCATCCTTGAATGTCAAATAGGATCTTACACATTAAATTCTCTCATTTTTTTCAACGCAACCTACGCCATATTACGTAAAACATTGTTACATAGTAATATTTTATGTAACTAGTTCATACCCGCTACGTGTATAGGTACAGTAAGGGGGTATATCAATACCCATCTTTATCAGGTTTCTACGGTTTTATAACTAGTACGAAGAAAAATGTGTGTGGAACATCGTGAAAAATACGTTTCTTTAATTTAAAGAGTAAGTAATTACGACACTCTATCAACACATTGTTTTATTGGAAAATTTGATCTTTAGAAATATTCCATGAAAAATGCCAATATACCGAAATCATAGGCCCTTAATAGTGTTTAGATGAAAATTCATATACACTAAATTTACAAAAGCAAGGAAATTCCCAAATGTTTACACTTTTATTGTCATTAAGGGTATACGAGCACAACAGGACTATCTATTTTACTGGTAGGAATTTTTCTTCAGCGCACCTCACACACTTCATCCACTCATGCATAGAGAGTTATACTGTAGTGATGTAATAATGAAATGGTTTGGTTGACATGTAGTCATACCCTTAATGACAATAAAAGTGTAAAAATTTGGGAATTTCTTTGCTGTTGTACATTTAGTGTATATGAATTTTCATCTAAACCCTATTAAGGGCATATGAATTCAGTATACTGGCATTTTTCATGGAATGTCACTACTTTTGTAAAGGCGATGCCTTGATACAATGCCTTCTTATTAGGTTTGTTGGAAATTTCTGGAAAACTAAGGTATATGGTAAACTGAAATTAAAATGCCATCAACTAGACCCTAGAATCTCTATCTCTGCCAAAAATCAGCTGAATCCATCAAATAGTTGATGAGATACAGGTTGGCACATACGTACGTACGTACGTACGTACGTACGTACGTACACACAGATAACATGATTTCAAGATTGAACTTTCTGAATATCTTGGTTGCCTTGACTAACGATGTTGAACTTCTACAAACATATACAATAAATACAAATTTTGTGCAAAGTTTGAACTAATTTGAGTTATTGGTTTTTGTGTAATGATTGATCAAAGAAATGAGATTTCCAGCATAGGCCATTTGTGTAGTCTATTAAGGGATAGAGCGCTCTCGCGCCTCCCTTGATTTCATTTTGAACTAATTCCGAATAATATTCAAGTCGCCTTTTTATCTTTTTATCTAAAATAGCGAGGTCAATAGGTGTATATATATATATATATATATATATATATATATATATATATATATATATATATATATATATATATATATATAGTCATCCAGGTAGCACCCCTAACACAGTCCCTAACTCTTTTTCCTTCTCTTCTATTTCCCTTTCTTTTCCTTTCCCTCGGCCTTCCTCTACCCCAGCTCAGCGTTGGATCAAAATAAAAATATGAATTACTGTAAATTAAACTTTTCTACCGGCCAATATATTTTTTTAAATTGGTCACATGACTATCATTTCTCCTTCGTCTTCTTCTTTTTCATCTTCTTCTTTGCTTGACTCCATTCTTCCTGGACACCACCGATCTGGTCGGATCACAAAACACTTTCTGCCTGATGAGACGTCAGCTCTTGATAGCTGTAGATCGATAACATCGACATGTCAGTGTAGTAGACCTTGTACATGTTCGAATAAAAACATTTACTATATATATATATATATATATATATATATATATATATGTTTAAATCAAAGTACATTTTGACTTTAACGGAGGGTATATGACCTAAGGCCGAGGTGTTTAAAGTATAAACCCCTAACAACGGACATTACCACAACAGAGCACTGTATATATAGGTATTAGCTCGATGGATTATAGATAAGCCAACAAGAGCTATACTAAAATAGATTATAGATACTATTTATTTCCTGTAAAGCTGAGTCTCTCCTTACACGCCAGTGAAATTAATAACACACTTTTTCTCTTCCATCATATCTCATATATATTAATACACTTATATGTGCAGTGCCGTTGGTATAGTCCTAACTAACCTCCTATTTTATTACATCCCCTATTTCCTGGTAACTCCTGCCTATTTCCCTATAATAATTTTTTTAAAAGGTCTGTTTTTTCCTCTGGAAAATTATCTTTGTTCATATCTTCCCATGTACTGTTCCCCCTACCCTCTAGCCCTGCATACCTTCTTGCAGGATTTTTTCCTAAAAAAACTTTGTAAAAGGAGCCATGATAAGATTAAACTTTTGTGGTCTAAACTTTATTTTGTTTTCTATGTTTTTTTATTTTCTATGCTATTTTAATTCCTATTTTTATTTTTATTTTTATTTCATTTTAATTTTCAATTATTTCTTTTCTTTATATTTATCTTATATTTTTATTTTGTATTTTGACTTTTTATTTTTATTTGTATTTTGTGTTTCATTAGTTTACTAGTTTATACTTTATTTTTTTACTTTTTTTATTTTTTAAATATTTTATTTCATAATTTTTTTTTAATTTAATTATTATTATTATTATTATTTTTTTTTTTTTTATTTTATATTTGTAACTTTTTTTTTACTAATATTTGTCTCTTTGGCTTATTCTGTCAATAGATGTTTCTCTACGACAAGTTTTTTAATGTTTTCTTTGATTTTCTTACAGACGTGTTGTTAAAGGCGCTGATGAAATACGTTTTGGATCAGCTACATTAATTTATGAAATAAAATAAAAACCAGTTTTTCGAAAATGTCTTGGAAACGATCGTACGCCATACTGGACTTGATGTGCTAATTCTTGGAACAATTGTAATGTTTAAATTCATTGAATATTTATATATATATATATATATATATATATATATATATATATATATATATATATATATAGTCTATGTGCAGAGTTTAATGGTTCCGATTGAAATCGGAGTAAGGCAGCTCAATGTACATGTTTACAGAGAAGGAATATATTTAAAAGAAATAAACAAAACACATATAGGGGCTGTATGCATTATACATTATTTCGACATATATGGGTCTCATCAGACGCGTACACAGCGCCATTTCGGAGCTTTGGCTCTGTCCGCGTCTGATGAGAACCATCTAGGACGAGCACATTTATAATGCGGCAGCCCTGATGTGTGTTCAGTTTATTTCTTTTAAATATATATATATATATATGTATATATATATATATATATATATATATATATATATATATATATATATTTATATATATATATAGTGTGTGTAAAGTTATGTTGAAAATAAACAATAAAGTGCTCGATCGCAAAAAAGTGGGAGTTAAATACAAATAATTCATCTTAATAACTATACGTGATATATTTAAGAGTCGTACCGCGGTTTAATCTAGATGGACTGGCTTTTTAGATTAAAAAAAAAAAACGTCTATCGCTCATAAAGAATCAACAGCGTCCAGAAATGTAAACTACGGGGGGTGAATGGCGCTTGGATTCACCGTTACCCGATGGCTTGTACCAGTATCAGAGTTATATTTTTGTTGGGTGTTGTTTATTAACTTATTTATTAAATTAATTTTTATTTATTCATAGTTGGTATATTTTTAAATGTTATATTTTATTTTATAAAGTATTTTATTTTCATTTTTTCATTTATAGTTTGGTATATTTTAAATGTTATATTTCATTTTATAAAGTATTTAATTTTATTTTTTCATTTATAGTTTTGTATATTTTTTACTGTTATATTTTATTTTATAAAGTATTAAATTAATTTTTTGCATTTATAGTTTGTATATTTTTAATGTTATAGCTTATTTTATAAAGTATTTAATTATATTTTTTTTCAATTATAGTTTGTTATATTTTTTAATGTTATATTTCATTTATAAAATATTTAATTCAATTATTTTTCATTTATGGTTTGTATATTTTTTAATGTTATATTTTATTTTATAAAGTATTTAATTTAATTTTTTTTCATTTATAGTTTATTATATTTTTTATGTTATATTTCATTTTATAAGGTATTTAATTATTTTTTTTTATTTATAGTTTGTTATATTTTTAATGTAATATTTCATTTTATAAAGTATTTAATTTTATTTTTTCATTCATAGTTTTGTATATTTTTTACTGTTATATTCTATTTAATAAAGTATTTTATTTGTTTTTTCATTTATAGTTTGGTATATTTTTTAATGTCATATTTCATTTCTGAAGTATTTAATTTAATTTTTTTTCATTTATAGTTAGGTATATTTTTTAATGTTATATTTCATTTTATAAAGTATTTAATTCATTTATTTTTTTCATTTATAGTTCAGTATATTTTTAATGTTATATTTCATTAAATGAAGTTTTTAATTAAATTTTTTTTTCATTGATAGTTTTGAATATTTTTTAATGTTATATTCCATTTTATAAAGTATTTAATTATAGTTTTTTTTTCATTTATAGTTTGGTTTATTTTTCATTTTATATTTCATTTTATAAAGTATTTAATTTAATTTTTTTTTATTTATAGTTTGGTAAAATTTTTAATGTTATATTTCATTTCATGAATATTTTATTTAATCTTTTTTTTAATTATAGTTTGGTATATCTTTTAATGTTATATTTCATTTTATAAAGTATTTAATTATATTTTTTTTCATTTATAGTTTGTTATATTTTTTAATGTTATATTTCATTTTATAAAGTATTTAATTATATTTTTTTTCATTTATAGTTTGTATATTTTTTAATGTTATATTTTATTTTATAAAGTATTTAATTTAATTTTTTTCATTTATGGTTTGTTATATTTTTTAATGTTATATTTTATTTTATAAAGTATTTAATTATATTTTTTTTCATTTATAGTTTGTTATATTTTTTAATGTTATATTTTATTTTATAAAGTATTTAATTATATTTTTTTTCATTTATAGTTTGGTATATCTTTTAATGTTATATTTTATTTTATAAAGTATTTAATTATATTTTTTTTCATTTATAGTTTGTTATATTTTTTAATGTTATATTTTATTTTATAAAGTATTTAATTATATTTTTTTTCATTTATAGTTTGTTATATTTTTTAATGTTATATTTCATTTTATGAAGTATTTAATTCAATTATTTTTCATTTATAGTTTGTATATTTTTTAATGTTATATTTTATTTTATAAAGTATTTAATTTAAATTTTTTTCATTTATGGTTTGTTATATTTTTTATGTTATATTTCATTTTATAAGGTATTTAATTAATTTTTTTTATTTATAGTTTGTTATATTTTGTAATGTTATATTTCATTTTATAAAGTATTTTATTTAACTTTGTTTACATTTATAGTTTGTTATATTTTTCAA
The DNA here is from genome assembly GCA_963556195.1 of Sepiola atlantica. Lineage (NCBI taxonomy): Eukaryota > Metazoa > Mollusca > Cephalopoda > Sepiida > Sepiolidae > Sepiola > Sepiola atlantica. Next base: position 12,448,337 of record OY744528.1, on the reverse strand, counting down.
TGTTATATTTCATTTTATAAAGTATCTAATTCAATTTTTTTTTCATTTGTAGTTTGGTATATTGTTTAATGTTATATTTCATTTATAAAGTATTTAATTTTTTTTTTTTCATTTATAGTTTGGTATATTTTTTATGTTATATTTCATTTCATAAAGTATTTTATTTTTTTTTTCATTTATAGTTTGGTATATTTTTAATGTTATATTTCATTTAATAAAATGTGTTATTTAATTTTGTTTTCATTTATAGTTT
>OY744528.1:12433084-12443084 GCA_963556195.1 Sepiola atlantica | reverse complement strand
GAAGGTGGTCCCCTATGGCAGACTCCTGAGCTTGTGAACACTCGGATAACGGGACCGGTTCATGTCGGCGGACACATCCGGGCACATGTTGAGCCACTCTTACCGACAATCGCTGAATAGTCTTGCCTACATAGTCAGCGTCACACTGACATTGAAAATGATAAATAACGTAACATTGCTAATTGGTAGGCAAGACGTCCTTGCGAAAGGAGGGGAAAACGGATCGAGTGGCAGCATTAAAGCAATGTGTCACCGAGGAAGATATCTTATCTGCAAAAGGTTAGATGCAAGAGCCCAACCACGGAAGTTTAAGATAAATGGGGCATCCAGGAGGACACAATACCTTAGTTCTACTAAAGTTATCAACCTTGCTTCGATAACATGCGAGACGACTTGCTCGGGGTATCTATTAGAGAGAAGAATTACCTTGATTTTATCAAGTTCAGACGTCAATTTGGTACTAGAACAGATCATCAAAGCTCGGTGGGTAAGAGTCCTAATAAGCTCCTTCTTTCTACATTTAGGGGCAAAATAATCCCAACTAAGGTAAAGTCCTGTAAAAGTGGGCTTCCTATGAACGCTCGTAAGAAAAGAATGAGGAGTGTGCTCCACTAGTACATCGAGGAATGACAACGTATTGTCCCTTCCTTCCTTCATTGTAAATTGTAAGGATGGGTGGAGCAAATTTAATTGTGGAATAAAAGAACAAGCCGCATCACGAGATAGAAAGGAAGCAAAAGTGTCGTCCACGTACCGTACATAACAGAACGGCTTAGACACATTCTCAAACAGTAGACGTTCATAGAACCCAACGGAAATGTTTGCGATGCTAGGACCAAGAGGACTACCCATCGAGACACCGTCAATCTGTCAATACATCAACTCATCAAAGCTGAAGGCGACATACTTAGTGGCCAACTCCATGAATTCGACGAAAACATTCTCGAGAAAAGTAGGGGTCTCTGTAGGACCTCGATACAAAAGGTCGGCACAAATTTAGTTTATTTAGTTTTTATTCGTGAATTCCGACACTATAATGTTTCATATATATATATATATATATATATATATATATATGTATATATATATATATATATATATATATATATACATATTTGTTTTCTATTTCATTTTATATAGTATGTTTCCCATACAATAAATGATATATATATATATATATATATATATATATATATATATATATATATAAGTAACGTTCATATTATATTCAAATAACCATGTTCATATTCTATTATTTTTCTTTTTTCACATTTCAAAAAAACATAACATTTCTATGAGATATATTTGTTTACTGTCCGTTTCATTTGTTTTATGCCAAACAACATTTGTATGTCAATATTGAGCTGAATCTTTTAGGGAGACTGCAAAGTCAAAGAGCACTGATAGTATATGCTAATACGTATATTGTAATTAATAATTATATATATATATATATATATATATATATATATAATATATTCATGCAAACATTGTTACAAATAACAGAATTCGACTGTTTAATTAAAACTTTTTTTATTTTTCAATTTTTCTGATTGTCTTTATTGTATTAAAATAAAAAAAAAATACAATAAATGTTCCCTAGGTTGAACCGGGTTCAGGAACGTGTTCAATTCTTCGTCGACTTATCCTCAGCGGTCTAAAGCAAATGAACAAAAAAAATGAAGAAAGAAGAGACTTTTAAAAAGACGGCGGAGAAAGGCGCATTGAACGTTTTTCGCAGTGTCTCAGGAAGTCTGTGACGATTTTAAATTCAGCAACGCTAGATGGCATCACAGAACAAAATCGCAATACCTTAAATATTTTAAAATGTTACCACTGGTTTCATATGTGATGTTGTTAATTTTAAGTAGTTGAGTGTTTATGTAGATAGCTCGAGCATTTTGATTTTTTTTTAAATTGGTTTCGAAATGTATAATTTTAGTGTTATTAACTAGAATTTGCATTAAACTAGAGGGAGAACAGTTATGTTTTTGTAAATGTTCGTAAATAGAGCTAGAGTTTACAAGATGCATGGTCAGGCGGCATGATAAGGTAGTGCTTGTAAAACCTATGTAGCTATATATACACATTTTTTAATTGGTTTTGGAATTTATAATGTTAGTGTTATTAACTAGAATATGTCTTAACGTGTACAACATGAAATGAACGGGCATTCGTTATCATTGTAAGTAATTTAGGTGATTTAATTCGGAATCATCGTCAAAGTAATATATTCATTTTCGAACGTACACCTGTTGTATCAAAAAATCTCAACGTGTGTAAAATGTGATTACTACGAAATAAACAGACGATAATATAAGATGGATAATTTAAAAGAAAAATACATAGATAAAAAGAAAAAAACGGGCAAACCGTAGTTGAAGAATTTTAAATAAATATATTTAATGTATTTTTTGGCGCACCGGGGCAGAGATAGGTACGTATATAGTTACGCCCCGAAGTGGAGATAGGTATGTATATAGTATGCGTACCGAGGCGGAGATGAATACGTATGTAGTATGCGCGCCGAGGCTGAGATAAGTACGTATATAGAAGGCGCAGACAGAGGTGGTACTTTTAATAGAAATATCTTATACTTTTGCCCTGAGCAACGGAAGAGGAGTGGTCGAGAAGAGACAGGAAAAAAGATGGCAACGTGGAGAGTGAGATATGAAATTAGGCCACCAGGGAAGAGAGAGCCTCGGGCAACGCCGGGTAGCCCTGCTAGCATAAATGCATAACATTACAAATACTCAAGAAGAGTAAGGAAAACTAGTTATAATGTTTATTTATTCATTATTAAGGAACGGCGAGACCTGTGGAAATTCTACAGTCGTATCCCTATAGGAGTTTGCAAAATATTTTCATTCCCTGGATATCCGGTGCGAACACAGACCCCATTATATTATTGTAACGTTTTTGTTCAACCTAAAAGCTTCTTATCTATGTACTCTGGTTAATAGAGTTCCATATCATATCGGATTATAGACACCCTTGTCTGAGTTAGTGATACTTTTATTCTCTGGGCATCCAGTGTGAACGCAGACCTCCCTATAGTTGTGTACCATCTTGTGGCAGGAAAGATACTACATTTTAATTTTAGTGAATAGGCCAAAAAAGTGTATTGTATTTCGAGTTTCATGTCGGAAAAAAAAACAAGCCAAAAAAAAACTTTTTGCATCGAATCATTATATTTTCTTACAAATTGGAGCAGGGTGATTACTTAGGTAAAAACATGACATTATCTTAGCGTATTATTATGAAGATGATAGACTTAACGAAATGGAATGAAAACCAATATCCTTTATCACAATTTTTTGAAAGCGTTAATATGTAAAATAATGAAATAAACAAAATATGTTTTTTCATTTAGTATGTGTATTTCTTGTAGACATTTCTTTTTCGACATCCTATCCGTGACGGATAGGATGTCAAAAAGAAATATCTATAAGAAATACACATACTAAAAAAAACGAAACAAATTTAAACCAATTCATTTTAAGGCTGCCTTAAGGCTGCCTTTTCGGAAAAAGTTATAATGTAATAAACCAAATATATCACTATGAACCTGATCCATGTCGTAGAAAGGTTACCACAAAAAACACATGTAATACACAAGTAAACGAAACGAAAATAAACGAAACGAAAGTAAACGAAACGAAAAGAAAAACGAATAATTTCAGAAAGTTTTAATTTTACAAACTAAAATGGAAACTTAAACTATGGGAGCATTATAGTGGTTATTTTTTTAATGAAAATAAAATAAAATTATTTTGTGAAATTGTAAAACAGGTAAAAATACCGATTTGTTATTTAATCGCTTATTTATTGATTTTTTTAAAAACTTTTTTGTATGTAATTGTTAGCGTGCACTGTTTATACCTTACTCAGAATTTTCTATAAAATGAAGCATACACACAGATGTAAACATAAAATATGAACTACTGGAAAAGGTACGTTTCAAAACGTTTCAGATGACGATTGATACTTTGTATTCTTGGTGTATTCAGACCACTGTTTTCATCTTGAATATTATTCATCTACAACATGTCGGCTTATGTAAACTCCGCCTTTCTTCAAGCGCCTCTTGTCGAACTCAGAATGCTTCATGTAAAAATCGTGAATCGGTACGGACGTTTTGAATCTTAATTTAATCCACGTGGATAGATTGTTCTTGTTCCGTCAGTCATTACCAGGTAGACCAATTAAGTAATTTGTAATTGTATTTTAAGTATCGCTCGCACTAAGGATTGAACTTTAACCTCAGAAAGACAATTACTTTGAACTGATTATCACGTGGCAGAGTTATACGCTGTGCTACGGTTCCATGCGGACAACATGTATATATATATATATATATATATATATATATATATATATATATATATATATATATATACATATATAAATTTATAGATATATATTTATATATATGTATATATATATGTATTTTTATATATATATACATATATATATACATATATATATATACATATATATATATATATATATATATATATATATATATATATATATATATATATGACATGAACATCGAAGGTTCGATCTTTGTCTAACTTCGCCAGGCTGATGACGGATGTGAGCCTGAAACACTTGTCGACGGATTACTTTTATGTACGTATAAAATTTATATATATATATATATATATATATATATATATATATATATATATATTAACGAAAAATTACTCCTATAAAGATAAAAGTAACTAATGATGCGATTTTCAGCATCTTTATCACTTAGGAAGTGAAACATTCGAAATAGTATTAAACATAAAATACAAAAAAGGTTGCAATCATCAATAAAACAATTACATAAAATTACATCATATACATTATATATATATAAACAGCTGATGATCCCCGTGTTAATATTAGATGCTTACGTTAAGGTCTCCTCTTTTTGGTCTCCCTGTTAGATACTTAATCCCCCTTTTTATTGTATTTACTTACTATTATATATTTTATTTATTTATGAATTTTCCAACGAATGTTAAGTCTGCACTATTTTGGATTTAGTTAGTTTCTGTGGGAATTTAAACTGCATTTTCCTTTTTTTTTTTTTTTTTTTTTTTGTTTAAAACAACTCAAAGCTTCTTTAGACTATATATATATATATATATATATATATATATATATATATATATATATATATATATATATATTTGCTTATTTTTTTAAACAAGTAACAATTGCAATGTTAGTGTTATACAACATTAACATTAATACCAGGCTAGAAAGTTTAAATATTTGCAGCCACACCCATTTCCGAAATAGAACTATATTGTATCTCCTTAACTTCATCTCCCGGAGGTTATGCACAAGATCAGGTGTGGTATTTAAAAGCCAGTATACTACTATCATCTAACTCTGCTCTACAAATATGCCTGTGCAGCTCTGTCGACATTTTCTTGAAAAGGTGCCTCAAGCGATTATAAATAAACTAACCCCTTCTAAAAAAAGTAACGCTGCTGAGGTTGGACCTCGTAGACCAGAAGCATACCTAAACCGGACACAACCCGTATTGTATAATTAGCGAAAAGACATTATATACGTAATCTGTTTGACAAAAGTTGAGGGTGTCGTGTGGACTCACATTATTGTTGTGTGAATTTCCAAAGTGTAAAGGATTCTTATTTTTGCGACAATGTTTATAAATAATAATATTATGTTATGAATCTATATTTGTTATGGGAACTGCTCCAGAAAAATCATGAAGCTACTTGATGTAAGGAGCGAACAAGAACAAATATGATTATCGCAAAGACAGGCGATGCCTATTGACCTTAGTCTTGAAAAGACCAATATTATATGTAGGAGGTATACAGTCAGCAGGATAAGAGTTGCACAAGCCTGCGGTTCTTGGAAATAGGAAGCTGTATTACAATAAGATATAAAAACAGCGAATTGATGGAGACCACTAGACCAATGAGTCAAACGAGCTGAAACAAAAAAAGCGCGGAGTAAATCCCATAGTTCTGAATAACGCATGCCATAATACATAATTATAACATTTAATTTATTTACTACCAGTGATCAAATCTACTGCAAAGACCCAAGATGGCGTCTGTTTTAATTTACATACTCGATTGATAACAAAATATTTCTCTGATGAAAAATATACCACAGGATAAAGTATATTTAAAAAGAAAAAAGCAAATTAGATTTTCATGTTTATAACAACATATAACAAAGTTAAAGAACATTGAAATTTACAATTATTCACCGAGCACCTTATCTACGTACATTCACCAACTAGACAGACTCCATATTTTTTACACGCACACTCTTACTCTCCATTTCTTTATATTTTTTCAAATTTTGAAAACTTATCCATCTATGTAATTCCTTTGATGATAAGATTTTATCTTTGAAAAGCCTTGGCTTAAGGAAATAAAAATAAACATGTTTTTACCGAGTACACCTTGCATTGAACAATCGAAGTTGAAATAGATTTGTCATTCGTACATATTCATCTCTCTTCTTTGATTAATCTGTATATATATATATATGTATATTCATACAAACATTATTGGTTACATATGTGCATACACGTTTCGGTTGCACTTTTCCAAGAAAGTCAACCTCATCAGACCAAGGATTTTCGAGAAATGGATGGATTTGAAGAATTTTCTATCTTAAATAACTCTTTTTGGGACCTAGAATTTTCTATTTCTTATGAATTAGTATCGGATTACCTATTTCACTAGTTGACCTTTTTTGCCAGTGGTTGTCTTTTTATATTACCATTTATGGGCCAGAAAGCAGAGAGCAATAAAATGAGGACAGAAAAACCAATGGAGACGCCATAAAGGGTAATAAAAAAAAGAGACAACCACTGGCAAAATAGTTCAACTAGTGAAATAGGTAATCCGATACTAATTCATGAGAAATAGAAAATTCTAGGTCCCAAAAAGAGTTATTTAAGATAGAAAATTCTTCAAATCCATCCATTTCTCGAAAATTCTTGGTCTGATGAGGTTGACTTTCTTGGAAAAGTGCAACCGAAACATGTATGCACATATGTAACCAATAATGTTTGTATAAATATAAACAGCTCTACTTGGTATTGAGCACTTTTTATAAACACTTGAGTTTCTACGGATTTACATTTACAGAAACGAATACAATACATGTACTATATATATATATATATATATATATATATATATATATATATATATATATATATATATATATATATCTTGTAAACCAAAGTTATTAGTGTAATTACTAATTAGACCGACTTTACTTTATTATATTGCCATTGTTTGTATTTTTATCATTGTTAGCTAAAATATACATTATTGTATCTAATTGAGACTAAATATTACTAGTTTCTCCTGTATCATACTAGTGTAGAAAGCATCGAAACACAGTCTGGTAAAATGTAATTCTAATGTGTGACTCATTTATATTGCATAAAAGGAGAAATGCGACCCGTTGGGCTAACCATTGAGTGTGGGTTAGATTGTTTGTATATATAAAAAAGTGAGTTTGGAAAGCTAGTAAAATAATAAAATAAAAATAATGTGTCTTTCTCTTAACCCTCTCTTCTAACTCTCTTTCACTCTCTCTCTTTTTATCTCTCTCTCGTTGTATTTTTCTCTCTTTTTCTATCCAGTTATGGTTTTAATGATATTTATACTGTTGTGATATCCCCTATATTTATAATAGACTATTTCAATCTCCTGTTTTCCAGTTAGTTGTATTACCTTAAACTGTTATAACATATATGGAGAGTGACTTAAACGGAAATGATAATGGCTGTATAAAACAAAAGCAGTTGTTTAAACCATACAGTGAAAGTGAAGGAGATTAATAGAAATTAAACTTAGTATGATATTGGTGACTTAGTTAATTGCAAATTACTACTTATTAGATCTATAAAAATTGTTTTTTCTTTTCACATATAACGTAATCCCAAAACTATTAACATACTTAGCAAGTAATTTATGTGATTAATGTATATGTATATATATATATATATATATATATATATATATATATATATATATATATATATATATATATATATATATACGTCAGGTTCATATTATATTCCAATAACCATGTTTTTATTTTATTATTTTTATTCATATTTTTTCACATGTTCTAAATATCATAACATTTCTGTGAAATATATATTTTACGGTCCGTTTCATTTGTCTTGTGTCAAACCACATTTTTATGTCAATATCGTCCCTGCAACATTACAAAATTATCAGAAAAATTCATAAAGTGTAAAAAGTTATTGGATGAAAGTGTCTTGAAAAAACCTACACTATACAGTGGCTCATTTTTGAGTGAAACCAAACAATAAACAAAGAAAAAAGCAAACTCACACGTGGGGGAACCCAATAATACGCCATTTAGTATATACCAAAAGTGTGTGGACATTCATAAATTTTAATTCAGGAATATTTCTTAATAAGTCAATAAGTTCTATAATTTATTCATAAAAATTCTAATTCACTTGAAGTTAATTTTTTTACTTTCTAAAGTTACATCAATTAGCCTTCAGATGTCTATTTAGGTAATTTGGATACGAAGCTAACAACGGAGCTAGTCTCTTTTAAGTTCAACAGTTTAGAGCCAGTTTCATAGACTCAGCCATCCATTCAAGCAACTATTAAGATTGTTATACTTCGGTGTTTTTGTGGAAGATGTTGAGTATTTATTTATAAATCGTTTAAATCAATACTAATATAAGATTAATTACCCAGAATGCTTCACTTAACTAGTAAGTTCCTATTAAATGCGAAACTAAGCGACGGGAGTTCCCCTTACAACGAAAATAGTTATATATATATATATATATATATATATATATATATATATATATATATATATATATATATATATATGTGTGTGTAACAACTTTAGGGAAACAAACGTTGATTAAGTTTATTATAGTAGATTACTTAATGTATGCTGTACCTTCGCTGTTTTAGCATTGTATCATAAAGTTATGTCTTTGTTATTACTCGCGTAAATTGTATCAAACCCGTGGTATGATAGGAATGAGTTTGTCACACACCAAATAAGGGAAATACAACTTTCCCTTCAGTAACAGTAAATGTAAAATAACGAAAATACTGTCCATCACTATCTGCGAATTGAAGAAAAGAAAACAAATTAAAGTCATCGCAAAGCCCTGCAGATTCCCTTCGTTTGATGAGCGATTTTCTGGGCATTTGAACCAACAGGGAGACCGGTCGCCATTGGACTTAATAATGTTTCTACATCTATGGGGAATATATTTGCATTTGATGAAATTGAAAAAAAAAAAACGCACAACTCATTTGGAAAATTGGTCGGCACCCTGCAGCAAAGGCTACTTTTGTAGAGGTGCTCTTCATAATGTCACGTACAGATACTTTCATAGTTTCTGCGAAGGAATTTGCAGTAGCAACACACCAATTTCTTTAAAATAGTTCCTGGATATAACGAGAATGGGAATAACGATTTGCATTCATTAATATAAAAAAAATGAATATAATCAGAATACTGGACTTACTTTCGTTTCGTGTATTTTTTCGCCATCTTTTTCTCTTCCTCCTCCTCCCCCTCTCTTCTTTCTCCTCCCACACCCCCTCCCCCTTTATTTCTTTTGATGTTTTTCCTCCTCTCCGTTTTCTTATTTTTAATTTTTTTGTTCCTGTTTTTCTTATTGTTCTTGTTGTTGTTTTTCTTTCTTTTTTTTGTTTTGTTATTTTAACCCATCGATTATTCGTTTTTCTTTCTCCCTTTTCTCAGTATCTTCCCTTTCTTTCTACCTTTTTTTAAATATATATCTTTTTCTTCCTCTTTTTCAATAGTATTCTTATCTTCTTCTTCTACTGTTTTCTATACTGCATTCTTATCTTCTTTTTCACTTTCTTTTTTTACTTCGCATGATGAGATTATTCTTTCTCCATCCCCCCTTTATTTTGTTCACATCCTTATGCTCACCCTCCGCACTCTTCCGGCATTTCCA
>OY744528.1:12385584-12423084 GCA_963556195.1 Sepiola atlantica | reverse complement strand
GCAAAAACAAATAGTAAGTCATAGTTCTGTATTCGATTTATTGTTATTGTTTTTGTTCCTTACAACTTGCATCTTACCCGGAACTTGCATTGCCCACAGCCTTTCAAAAACTTACTACTACTATACCCAGCAATGCTTCAAGCAAACTACCACCTTCTACTATATATATATATATATATATATATATATATATATATATATATATATAAATGTAAGCTAGTAATCCAAGGCAGGGGCAATGCGATATAGGTACCGGAAGGTAGAACAGACGAACAAAAATAAATGAGAAGAGAAAATATGAATGGAATCTCAAATCAATTTATTAATATTTCACGGTTTAAATACCAAAACAGTAAATAGAAAAAAAAGTTTACTGTCAAGCAATTTAAAGGTCCGGAATAAACTTTATTTTTCGAGAGTGGAACCTCTCATTGTCAAAAGAAACAGATAAAAAAATATGACCGAGTGGTCGAAAAGGCGAGATGGACACAACTGTTGACGAACTGCTGCAGAGAATTGGTGGCAGGTTCACAGAAAATGAATTTAGATAAGCTAATTGGATATCAATATTAATTATTGTATAATTATCTAGCTTTAAACTTGTCATCTTATTAATATTTATATTATATACTTTATTATTTGTTATTATTATTATTTTTGTATTTATTTTAATTCAATTTAAAATTTGATAAATTTTTGTTAGCGGAAACCGTTAAGATGTTATGAATTTTAAATTGAATTACATATATATGCAAACATTGTTTAAAATAGCAGAATTCGTCTTTTTTATCATACCTTTTTTATTTTTGCAATTTTTCTAATGGTCTTTTTGTACGAAAATAAAAAAAAATGTCCCATATGTTTCACTGGTTTCACGAACGTTTTCGATTCATCATCGAATCATTCTCATGTGCCAAAAGCAAAGGGAATTGTTTAAAATACAATTCATACACAGATCAAACATAACTTTTTCGATTAAAATTAGACTAGGAATCGTATGGTAGTATTGCTTTACTGTTTTGAGGATTATAAAGATCTGATAGTACATCAGTTTGCTAGGCACATCTATAAATATGAAAGACTAGTTTTACTTTATTTATTTTCTTAATAACAAACCTCCGAAATAAAGTAATGTACATCTTTTCCGGGTGTGATTTAATTATGGATCCGAGTGATTGATTTACAAAGGCTTTTGCTCAATTATATTCAAATATAATATATATTCTAAGAATAATGTTTGAGTAAAATCCTATTTATACGTTGCAGTCATATGTTTACAAATAAATACTCTTCTATATACATAGACGTCCCTAGTTATCATGTAGCCTAGCAAATATGGAGACACAGAACATGTGAATGCTTAAATATAGCTAACTGTCAATAGCATACGTTCAGACAGGGTGTTTTACCCCGTCCAATAAACCGGTATTGTCCGGGCCTTCGAGTCTGGATTTACGCCGATCTATCGGTTGTCCGTCCTGTGCAGTTCTAGGAGGTGCCCCCTCCCAGGCTTTGCCTTCTCACTAGCGTTCGGGTTTCTAATTTTAGCGTGAAGGCACATGCCACAACAAGCCAGTTTCAGTAGGTATAGTAGAGCCTAACTTATTTATGTGGATGAATATATATATATATATATATATATATATATATATATATATATATATATATATTCGGTACATACTATGTTGGGTTATTTGTAAAACTGACATTGATATTAAAAGCGCACCTAAAAATTAAAAAAAAATAAACGGTCTGATATACTCAGTCGTTTATATGCAACAGACTTTTTTAAAGAAAACCTAATGCGTTTAAAGAGAAATAGTCATTAATTCACTATTCGTTTTCTTCTGTTTTCTTCTTGGAGGATTGGTTTCATTTAACTATTACGTCCAGTTCCATTTATACATGTATTCTATATTGTGTATGACTCCGTAGTATTTGTTTTGAAAAAGATCTAGAAAACACAGTTGTGCATTTCATACCATCTGGCTAACAACTCAACGGACAGCACTTCACGAAAGATTTGTTTATATCTCCAGGGAAAACGATTATAAAGAAATGGCTTACTGGGCTGAAAGCTTGCCTCCTCATATCTTTAACATTAATAAGTGTTTATTTTAAATTAAAAAAGTGCATATCATTTTTGTGTTTTACATTACTAATAATAATTCACATATATTTATTTATTTTCGTACAGAAAAATGTGTACAACATTCGTGCCGTCGGTTTCAAGCACAGAAGAACTTAGCACTCCGGCTTTCTTCAGCTTCTGTTGTCCTCTGTTTCGGAAATGTGAAGTCACGTGAGTCCAAATGAGAGTGACACGCAACTTCACATTTCTGAAACAGATGGCAACAGAAGCTGAAGAGAGCTGAATGGCTAAGTCCTTCTATGCTTGAAACCGACGGTACAAATGTAGTACTAATCTTTCAGTACCAAAATAAATACATATATATATACATATATATATATATATATATATATATATATATATATATATATATACATATATATATATATATACATATATATATATATATATATATATATACATATATATATATATATATACATATATATATATACATATATATATATACATATATATATATATACATATATATATATATATATATATATATATTTATGTATGTATGAACAATTAATATGAAAAATATATAAATGTCTATATTTTCCCTTAGTTATTTATTATTTGTTAATCCAAATCGTTTAAGCAATGTTTATTCTTTGAATTTTTGAAACTGATATAAATAATGTACTAAATTTATTTATCTCAAATTACTGATATATATATATATATATATATATATATATATATATATATATATATATATATATATATATATAGTATGCCAGGTTATATTAAAAAATAAATCAACAAAGTGCTTGATCGCAGAGGAGTTAGAGCTAATATATCTTATTTGAAAACTATATGGTACCTATTTCTAGGAACGTACCGCAGTTTAATCCAGATTATATGACCAGTAGAAAAGTCCGCGTTCTGAATGAGGTAAAACCACGATGAGAAATGACAGTATACTAATACAAAACGGTGCATTCTCTGGCAAAATATATTGGTTCATAATTTATTGAGTTTTATTTAATTTATTATTACTATATATTTTCTTGTTTTAGGAAGGTTTTATATATGTTTTATTTATTTATTCTCTTGTAGCCTGGTAATGTTATCTTTATTTAAGGTATTGTTTATAGATCGTTGGAGATTATTGGTGTCATGAAAAGTGAAAATATGAAATCAATTGCTTGCTGGAAATATTTAGTGCGGTATTAAGCGCAATTAGTGTACTGCGCATGCTACTAAGAGAAGGAGCTCTTAGAAGGTATAGATATCGAGAAAACATATACTCACACACTTCTATAACAAACATGAGAACTACTACCTTACTATTGCAGTTAAAAATAAACTACATTCTATTTTCTTTTCAGAAAAAAGGATCATGGTCATACTTGTTCAAAGATTCTCATTTTTTTAAACAACCATTTACTTTTAGTAGCACTGTGTAGTATCAAAGATATTGATACCCGTCTCACCCCTTTGAGTAATAATGGAATGTACTACATTCGTGTATATATTAAGAGTTAATATTGAATACTATTTGTGACAATAAGCAACGAATAGTTAAATAAAACGTATCCTTAAGTTATGTTCGGGTTCCAGTTTTTATTACACACTGTGGTTAGTTTTTATTTACCTCTCGATCCTTGACACATACCAATCATATTTACGAATTCATACGAAAAAAATTTAGGGATTATATACGAAATCATAAGAATCAATTTTACTTCTGTTTACGGAGTACATATACGAATATATACGAATCCGCTTTTGTATTTATACTTCATTACATATACGAATTTATAAGCATTTCACTTTATGAGCGTCTATAAATCGCGTATACGTATTAATACGAATAACATAGAAGAATGTATACAAAACTTGTTTAATAATACATACGGTGTATGTGTAAAATATACAAACTTATACTTATCCCATATACGATTTGATACCTACAACTGTTCGATTAGTAGGAATGATACATACGAATTGATCAGAATGGAGACGCATCCATAGGAATCACACTTACAGATGCATACAAAACACTTGTTCGAATTAATAAGCTTGGCCGAGGCAACAGCTACGCACTTACACTAGGGAACGCCATAATGATCTACGGAAGAGATTAATTGGATACTCACATTTCTTCATTGTTAATTAAATCACATAACACAAGACCAACCGTTTTGCCTCTTTCATGTTTTGTTCTGCCTTTGCCGCTTCTTTGAGCACACCGGTGTCCTCGAAGATTCTTTATATGCCATGTTCCGCCTTTGCTGAAATTGGGTGAATTGTTTGAAACCAAAACAAAAAAGTAAAAGAAAACAGAAGAATAAGGTTCCAGGGATTTAATTAAGTTACCGAAAGTGGTGGTAGTTGCCACACGTCGCTGGTGTCATTACGGGATGACAACATTTAAAAAATAATACAACCGTGCTCGATAGCTAAAGTACCAAGACAGATGTGAGAGAAAGAGAGTGAGAAGGAGATAGAGAGAGAGAGAGAGAGAAACAAAAAGAGATAGAAAGAAAGTGAGAGAGAGAAAGAGTGGGACTAAAGGAGATAGAGTGAAAGTAAGAGAGATAGAGAGATAGAGAGAGAGATTTGACTAGTGGAATTTGTCGCATACTATGCGATCAGCCATGACGAGTTCAACACCTATCGTATTGTGGTCCTTGGTATGAGAATTCATTTTCAAACAAAATATCCGATATTAAACAAGGTCTATGATACTAACACGTGTTTTTTATTCGATTGTCAAAAGCTTCTAGAAAACTAAGTAACCGATTAAAATTCATTTCTTTCCTCTTTCAAAATTTCTTACTTTTTCTCCGAGATAGCTGTTTCTCTCAAATACACTTTTCTATTAAAAGAGCACAGCCATTTTAACTGTGGTACTAATATTTACTCCCACGCCGTCCACAGTATCGAGGATTTTTTTATTGAATGAATTTTCCTTAATTCACTTAATTTATTTAATTTGTTTTCTTTCACAATATTGTCTAGATGATAAACTAGATCTTATATCTAAATAACGATCTAAATAACATCTAAATAACATCTAAATAACATCTAAATAACATCTAAATAACATCTGAATAATATCTAAATAACATGTGAATAACATCTAAATAACGATCTAAATAACATCTAAATAACGATATAAATAACATCTAAATAACATCTAAATAACATCTAAATAACATCTAAATAACATCTAAATAACATGTGAATAACATCTAAATAACGATCTAAATAACATCTAAATAACGATATAAATAACATCTAAATAACATCTAAATAACATCTAAATAACATCTAAATAACATCTAAATAACATCTAAATAACGATCTAAATAACATCTAAATAACGATCTAAATAACATCTAAATAACATGTGAATAACATCTAAATAACGATCTAAATAACATCTAAATAACGATATAAATAACATCTAAATAACATCTGAATAATATCTAAATAACGATCTAAATAATATCTAAATAACATCTAAATAACATCTAAATAACGATCTAAATAACATCTAAATAACATGTGAATAACATCTAAATAACGATCTAAATAACATCTAAATAACGATATAAATAACATCTAAATAACATCTGAATAATATCTAAATAACGATCTAAATAACGATCTAAATAACGATCTAAATAACGATCTAAATAACAATCTAAATAAGGTCTAAATAAGATCTAAATAACGATATAAATAACGATATAAATAACATCTAAATAACATCTAAATAACGATCTCTCCCATTTTGCTGAATTGTATAGGGTCGTTGAGAATGGTTGTTGCTTATACGTTCTGTAAACCTGCTGGGGTGCCTGATTACAAATTAAGTAACAAATGCGTGCTTGCTTTCACACCTAAGTACATTTAAGACATCTGGAAAAAGCATTTCTACAATAGTGTTTTGACGTAGTTTAGTGTATATTGATAACTAATATAAAATCAGATTAAATACATCATATCTCGACAAATGCAATGTTAGAGTTACACACAAGGTCGTTTTTTAGTCTGTGGAACATCATGCTCTCTAAAAAACATTTGTCTCAGTCTAGAAGAACTTGTTATCAATGACCAAAACAAAATAGAGATGTAGATAAAAAATAACAAGCAAAATATACTAATTATTTCTTGCATTTTTAGTGTGGGTAAAATCCTGCTCTTCGAACAAAAGAAAAAAGAACATCCTTAGTCTAGAAGAGTGTCTCCATAAATGACCGAGGAGTTGACCGTGGTGCACTTTCGGCAGCCTCCTAACTCTCGCTTCCCTTTATTTTGTGTTTTAGCCCTCACATTCCATGAGCGATTTTTCTGATAAAGGGGGAAGAATTGATGTTTACTGGGTCGGAATCTATTCATTTAACATTTTTTGTTGGCATGTTGTTGACCTTTAAGTAGTATTTCTTAGCTTTCTACACCAAGTGGTTTCATGCCTTGTCTGGAGCGACTTCCATAAAAGAGCTAATAATACTATTCGTTTCTGCTACTTTTTGGCACACTCATTTTTAAAAAAAACAATATACTGTATTAAATACGTTATCACAATAGAAAATATTTAAAAGTATTTTCAAACCAAAAATAAAAACATTAATTAAAAACAAAAAAAAACTTGATTATTACTACACTGTTTCATTTATTTAATTTAATTTTTATTTATAAAAAAATATTAGATTATTAAAAATAATAAAGAACTATTTTAAATATTATTTGTTCTCTCCGTTTTACGGAATAACTGAATATCGTTAGACCGTTTAAGATCCGTCTTGTTTATACGTACATGACACATTCTGGATTGCGGATTAAGAATCTACGAATCCGCTTGTTTTCACCGCTAGCTTTCACAAATGCTGATATCAGCTTTCACACTTAAGAACATTTTTGAAGTTCAAATAAAAGACGCATTTTATCAATAGTGTTTTGAATTGGCTTTGTGTCTATTGATAACTAATATCAAACGAATTCTATCGTAGTAATATAAAGTCACGTAAAACACACAGATGCAACTTTTCAGTGTTACACACAAGGTCGATTTTTGTGTGTGGAAAATTCCGCTCTTCAAACAAAATTGACATTTCTTCAGTCTAGAAGTATTTCTACTTAAACAGAAAAAAACATTTACTGGCGAATACTCTTTATTGGATACGTTATTAAAACAATACTTTCAATACAATTTTTTTACAAAGTATTTGCAAAAGAAAACAGCAACAACATGATAATAAAAGAAACTTTGATTGCTACTACGATGTTTCATTTATTCTATTTAATTGTAAATTTAAAATAATATTAGACAATTTAAATGAAGTATTTTACATTTTTTTTCAATATCTTTTTTGGAAAATCCCACTCATCAAACAAAATGAACCCGGCTTCAGTCTAGAAAGATTTATTTCTAAGCGGAATCAAAACATTTATTCGGGAATAGACTTGCATTAGATACGGTATTAAAACATATTTTAAATATAAACTATTTAAAATATATTTTCAAACAAACAAAATCATTGATTATTACTACGATGTTTAATTTATTTTATTTAATTATATATTTATAAAAAGAAACTATTAGACTATTTAATAAATGAACTATTAAAAAGTATGTTTAATATAATTTGTAAATAAAATATTAAAAAACAGTTTTATTTTGTTATTAGTAAAACAAAATACTACCTTTTTAATTGGAAAAAGAAAACCAGATTTGTTTTCTTATGTATTACTAATTACAAAAAAAATAATATCCGGCATAAATTATAATATTCTCTTTAGTCAGGAAAATTAATCAGCAACAGAGAAATATAAGGTAATCCAGAATGCATACGAGAGAGATCATGTTGTGATGGGTGGCATCGCCCTTTTATTAGTAGGTAACTTATAACACAAAACATGGCATGATTGTTATTACTTAGGATTTATACTAATTGTTTCAACACTCACAGAACTGAGTTGTAATGTTTACTGAAATATAGTAAAAATCTATGTCAATCCTGAATGGCTCACGGGGAGAGCAATTGTGGCTCTTAAAAATAACATACATCAACAACTGCTTGATGAAATTTTAGGTAACGGACCAACTTCTAGTTTTCTTGGGTCTACACTTGATAATGACTAGGCTGTCCAATACCCTACCGATTTGTTTAAAATTAATAAGCAGTGCCTGGCATGCAAACACACCCATTAAAGTTGAAAGCTGAGGTCCCAATTAAGTTACGACAGAATTTTAATTCTCCTAGGCTATGCAATGGTACGAGATTGTGTGTTAACAGAATGAAATTCAATATGGGAAAAGCTGTCATGCTAACTAGTGTGGCCAAGTGCAAATTGACATACCTTCCAAGAATACCTTATTATTCCGTAAGATTATGTAATTGAACTCAAAAAGCTTCAGTTCTTTGTTAAATTGTGTTTAGCCATGACAATTAACAGGTCCCAAAGACAACTATTGCCAGTGGTTTGTCTCAAACTGACATTATCTTTCTTTAGTTATGACCAGTCTTATGTAAGATGTTCAAAGTAGGTTTCTCGCAATGTCTATATATATTGGCACCAGAAGGTAAATTATCAAACATTGTGTATCAAAGAGCTATTTACGAATAACTTCCATCTCTTATAAAGGAGAGAACTGTAAGAAAACGGGTATCTACAGGGGCAATGGGTTCGGCTTCTTAACAATATCATTTTACTAACTTATTTTTGCCTCCAATTAATTGTATAGAAAATAGTCTTAACATAGAAATTGTGATGCTGAAAACAAATACAACCCCTTAAAGTAAAGACATTTCTAGAGGATCTGAGTTTCGGGCGGCCAACACATAACAGAATGACGTAGAAGCAACATTGCTACTTCTATTTTGCGGTTCTGCGGTTCACAGGTTTTTGTTGTAATATACAAAGGCAAAACCAACCTGAGTATGACGGATCATGATGCCGACTTCTCTTTGGAATATTTTATCACCGTTTTGTGAGCCGGATCACCCTGACACTACAACGTTATGACCGCCTCTACTATAGTTATGAGTGGTTAGAGTTTAGCAGTTGAAACAGCATAGTAAGGCATTGAATCGTAATAAGAGATGTGATCAGCTATTCTTTTAACATTCTTTGTCCGTCGGTTAGTTGGTTTGTATGACGCAGCGTGTCCATCGCAAAACGCGCTGATTGCAGGAACACATCTTAAAAATAACAATTCTTCTCCTAATTTCTCTATCATGTTTGTTTATTATTTCTACTTCATTTTCCGCGCCATTTTTAAATTCATTCCCCGGCGCCTTTTATTCCTTGTTTTGCAGGGACTACATTCTCGTGCAAATATTCTCCACGGGTTTTGTTTTCAAGAATTTTCATATTCAGCCTTTATTTGTAATCAGCGGGCGAAATGAATGACGCACAGCGCCCCCTGCTGGGATCTTTGTCCACCTCTTTTTTCGGCTGGTCTTTTCCTCCGTGTTTTTGGTTCATTTATTTCAATTTTAGCTTCCTGCTCCTTTTCCGTTTACTTGTTTTATATTTGCTTTTCTTCCTATTCATTCGCCATTGCTTGTAGAATTTCTTATTCCGGTTATTGTTCGCTTGGATTATCATTTCTGCAATTTTTATTTTTATTTTTCATATTTTCCATCGCAGCCAAAGGTCAGACGACGTGATTCTGTTACCAATGTTGCATTAAAAGTCACAAGGACAATAGAAATCAGCATAATAATTGAGCACAAACACATACCGACAATAATATGCGCATACGTACACACTCACTGCACATACATATACATTTATATGCATATGTCTTTATATTGCGTGTGTATAAATAACTTGATCGGCCTATATTTGTATAGGTATGCGTACGACTATATTTATGTATTAATATACATATGCATATTAGTTAATACATATATGTGTGCATATAGATGTGTACGTTACTTCATGCCTGTATCAGTTTATGCATATTCTGCAATACATATGTGTACATATGTGATTGAGTATATACGTGTGTTGGTATAAACATATCGGAAAATACAAATATTAGTTTAGAAACATGCGCATGTTTCCTCACTATCTCTCTCTCTCTCTCTCTCTCTCTCTCTCTCTATATATATATATATATATATATATATATATATATGAATATATATATATATATATATATATAACTATATATATACATATATATATATATATATATATATATATATATATATATATGTGTGTGTGTGTTGGATTATGTATGCATACGTATAAATGAATTGAAGCCTATATTAAACGAAACATATATTTTTCAATATATATATATATATATATATATATATATATATATATATATATATATATATATATATATATATATATATAATCCAGGTAAAACATCCACAGGGTAGTAATCCAAAGAATTGAAACCGGGTTAATAAAAAGTGTTCAATATCAAATATAGCTTTTATATATAATTATTTTCATTTACACAGACATGTACAAAATCTGCGACACTGGCATGTCGATGTTATCGATCAACAGCTATTACAAACTGAGATCTCACCAGACAGAGTTAGAATCCGATCTTAACCCTAGATCATGTGTTTTCCCAAATATGATCTAGGGTTAAGATTGGATTCTAACTCTCCCTGATTAGATCTGTAATAGCTGTTGATCGATAACATCGACATGCCAGTGTCGCAGATTTTGTACATGTCTGTGTAAATAAAAATAATTATATATATATATACATATATATATATATATATATATATATATATATATATATATATATATATGTGTGTGTGTGTGTGTGTGCGTGTGTCTGATTGAGTAAATCTTTGTGGACACGTACAGTTTCGAAAGTTACACTCACGTAGTTTCACCGAGATTTGGGAAGCATTATCCAAAGAGAATGTCATTTGACGACGTAATATGAATTGCCCCTCAATAACTCAGCAGTGGGCACATGTCTAGGGTCATTTAAAAGGCGCAACTTTTCCACTATAAGGAGCCAAGAAGTTTTAGAAAACTGAAGAAAAAAAAGTGAGCTGTTGTTTTCATTGCGTGTTAATGGTCTGTTTAGTGTTAAACGGAAGGAGTTTAGAATGTGTTGTTAAATTCTGCACACCTAATTTTGATGACTAAATGCATTTAATTTGTTAAACTCTTTGGATAGTACTTTTCGAGTATACCTATCTTTCCCAAATATGTCAAATGAATATTGAAGCTGATTATTAAAAAGAATCCTTCGTTTTACACATTATGTATATATACAGGGTGAGCCAAAAGTTGACATTATGAGTTCTCTTAACAATCTGAAAAAAAAGAAAACATGTAAATTAAAATTACAACACAATTATACAATTATAATTATACAACACTATAATTACACAAATAACATAGTTATAACAAAGTTATAATAAATAAGTGCATTAATATAACTGATATATTAACCTATTTCCACCTACTTTTGGCTCACCCTGTATATATATATATATATATTTATATATATATATATATATATATATATATATATATATATATATATATATATATATATATATATATATATAGTTACAGAAACAATATTATAGTATTATGGCAATCAACCAACGTTTTGATGCCATAACATCTGATAAAAGACTCTTTGATAATATGCTACGTAAGACTATTTTAATTGTATAAATGCGCTACTTGGTATTGAGCACTCTTGAAAAAATGGATTACTGTTCATTTATTAACATATAAAAATTGATTAATTAATATGTATATATATATGTATATATATATATATATATATATATATATATATATATATATATATATATATATATATATTACTATTTAATGTATCCACATAAAATTTTCTAAGGAGATTTAATTGTTTATGTATAATTTTCAGTATTTACTTCAACAGTGCTTGATACGTAAGTAGAGCAAGGTAGAAAGCTATGAAAATATATTTATGGCAATAAAGCCACACATAGGCTCCCGCGTTTCATCCCCGGGAGAAATCTTCAGGCTAAAATGAATTTTAGTTTGAAGATTGCCCCGGGGATGAAACGCGGGAGCCTCTTTATAGCCTTATTGCAATAAATATATTTTCATAGCTTACTATATATATATAGTCTTGGATTTTGAACGTTTTACACTATATGAGAAGGAAACAACAACTTTGTTATTCCAAAGTCTCTGGTTGGAACATTTTCATGCTTGTAAATCAATTAATATCTTGTAATCACTGTTTAGTTAGCTTACGAGAATTTCCGCTATACTTAAAATTATTCTAGGGATCATCAGTTATTTAACATGAACAACTCTTTTGGGGATTTACTACCAAAACTATTTCATGCATGGCTCCCCGGCAGTGTTACCATTTCTGTATAAATATCAATTGCTGGACTTTTTTCAGTGGACTTTAAATTGTAAGTTCACAATCACACTCACACACCATCGCCCAGACAAATTGAGTAATTCCTTTAACTTTTTAAGTTGTTTTTGAAATAAATAATGAATTGCATCGTTACTCTTTTTGCTTGGAAATAAATTGGAACCATTTCAACTGTCGAATAGAAACTTATTTACACGAGCTTTATTCAGCAAATAGTCATGTATTAAAATATTTAAAGTGTTGGAAGATATTTTGCTCATCATCCCCAATGTACGTAGAAATGTTAACATCAAATACGAAAGCAGTAGTTCGAATAAAATAAATAATATTAACAAAGAGATTCATGTATATATATATATATATATATATATATATATATATATATATATATATATATATATATATATATATATTTATAAACTTTAATAATTGAATAGCATTTATATCCACAGGCAAACATGTTCCGCCTTTTAACGTTTAATCAGTGTGGATCCACAACTGATCTATCGACCGGCCTTTTTGATCCTCAGACGTCGAGTCTCTTAACACGACATCTAGAACGGTGCGACCAACAGACCAACTATGCGAATAAGATATGTATATACTACGTTTAAAATCAATACTATGTAAACACAGCTAAACTCGCATAGATGGGTCTGTCCTGTGCAGTTCTAAGAGGTCCACCCTCCCAGCCTTCGCCTCCCCTCTTTTGGGAGGAGTAAGTTTATTGCTTACTGCCTGAGGCGCCCCTATTGGGAATGCCGACGGGGCTGTTCAGGCAATTTTTAATGGCCAGAGTGCTCACCTCTCGGGCGCTGGCTTTTCAAACCCCACTTTACCGACCCGACCTTGGGTCACATCTTACTTGTGGGAGTAAGATAAAACTGGCCTTGTGCCTAACTCCTGGAGAGGAGTAAATAAATACTCTAATATATTAAAAATACACAAAATAAGAATCGCTTACTCAACATTACTCGACTCATAGCAATAAATAATAGGCTCCAAAGCAGCTAAAATAAATAAAAGCTTTACAATTAAGCGACTTACTGGGCTTTTTGCTTGAGATCAAAGTCCAGTATCTGTTCCGATAGATACTACACCATATATACCAGTATCGTCTTGGTCTTCGGGTCTTGATTCCGCCGGTCTTCGGGTTTGCCCTGTGCAATTCTAGTAGGTCCACTCTCTCAGGCTTTGTCTCTCCTCTTTGAGGTGGAGGAAGTTTATCGCTTACTGCCTGAGGCTCCTCTACCGGGGCATGCCATCGGGACTGTCCATACATATTTTGTAGGCCAGAGTGCTTGTTTTCTCGGGCGCTGGCTTTTAAAATCACACTTTCCCGACCTTGTGTCACATCCTGCCGCTGTGGGAAGAAGGTATATCCCCCCCCCCAAAAAAAAAAATAATAAAGCCTTTAAAATTGATAGCTACTAGTAATGTAACTAAAGATTATATTGTCCTAAACTATAACCTTATTCCAGATCTAATAAGCCTTCTTCGAACTAAAGCTGTAAATGTTAGCTCTACAGGTGGCTGTATTAAGAATAAAATCGCGAGACACTCTTACTTCTTAGAACTAAACTCCTCTATAAATTCAAGTACCTTGCTATCCATATTAGGTCCTTTAAGTATAAAATACCTTAATATAGGTCCTTCACTATCCACCAAGCTCCAGCCCTTGTCTCATAGCCGCAATGTTGCTTCCTTGTGCCTGTTTTACAAGTACTTCAATGGATTGTGCTCTGATAAGCTTGCTGCTCTGGTGTCCCCACGACGTAGATTCACTAGACCAACTCGACAATCTGTCAAATTCAATCCATACTCTCTGGAGGTCCCCAGATGCCGAAGAGCTTTCTACTTCAAAAGTTTATTTCCTCATGCTGCTGGACTCTTGAACTGTTTCCCTGCTCCCTGCTTTCCTAACGTTACTGACATGCAGAAATGTAAAACTAATGTAAACAGACATCTCGCTGCGCAGCTCCAAAATTAGGTTAACCCCCCCCCCCCCCCCCCAAAAAAAAACCTTCACCCTTTTTTTCTCAGTAGCCCCTTCCGTCTACAGTGGCGGCCTACCTTGTTTGGAGTGAACTATGTTTAGAAAAAAAATATATGCTCTTAATTGGCAGGTAATTAAATGCGTTAGGTCCTATATGCCCATGGATATATACTGCAAGCGGTGTAGATAGGAAGCCTTATTCATTATTATATACAGAGGGTCCCTTTACCTAACACATAAGATGAAGTCCTGTTCTTATGTATCCATGAAATATTTTATAAATATAACCGCTTAAATAGTCCCCCATTGTGTGCTCACAAATAGTTTAAATCTCCACTATATGACACATCTGTTATCTGCGGACAGAGCCTTATCTTACTATATCGTTTTTATTCTCCTCCCCCATTCTTTTCTTCATCAAACCTTTTTATGTTAGCGATACTTTTAATGTTAGGCCAATACTGCCACTAGAAACTGTATTTCTTAAATCAATATATCTAAATATATATATATATATATCTTTTTTGCGGTAGGTTATTTATGGTTTGACCAACTTTTTTATATAGCTCGCCTCTATGTTCATGACACTACCTAGCTACATATTACAACGCTATCATTCCACCGTTATATTCGATAATGGGAATATAGAAACTCCCTCCCACCCCTCCTAATTGTAATTCCAATTTGATTCATATGTTGTTGTTATTATTATTATTATTATTATTATTATTATTATTATTATTATTATTATTATTATTATTATTATTATTATTATTATTCTATTCCTCATACATTTTTCCTTTGGACTTTTCATTATTATAATTATTAATGATATTATTATCTTTATTTACATTTCAATTCTGTTAATCTTTTAATTTTTTATCGACAAATGCTTAAATATTAACTCATATAATGCACCATTGTCTCTTCATTAAAAACTTATAATTTTTTAATAAACAATATGGTGGATCTGTTACAATGATCAGACTAGTCGCGAACGGGGTCCAAAAAAAGAACGAGAAAGGGTTTAAAAACATAAATTTGCAACAAGTAACGTTGACCTACGTCGAGAATAGACATTTTTCTACTTACCTATGTAATTTGTTTGTATTTTTACGTAGTATACATTAGTTTTTATTAGATGTAAATAAAAAACCTTGCTTTTTTGTGCGTACAATTTGGAAAAAAAAAATAGCCGGCCTTCCTGTTTGTCATTACATCCCACCACCTACAGTGGCCATTTTGTTTTGTTCGATGATCGTGTGTCGAATATTTAAATTTCAAATAAATAGCAATTAAAACGGGTTAAACATCTTTTTAATAGTTGGAAAAGACACAGGTAAGTTTGAAAATTACTTTAATCGCCTACAGTTAATTTTATTTGTAGAATATTTGTTTTTTGAGCGTTTTTACTCTGCTGATCATTGTAAAAGATTCCCACAATATGTTATTAAGCATACCTGAGAGTAATTACATTTGTATAAACTTTTGTAAATCCACAGTAGAATTCATCTGAACCTTCCCATATAGTGAATTAAGAGGCTTTCAATATCCCAACTGGGAGAGTATAAATTCACTTAGTTCACATACTTAAAAAAAATGGTTCGAATCCAGCTTACCCTTCTTTTGAACTCATGATAATTACTCTTTTATATCCCATATACACCAACAAAATATATAATTCTTAAGAGTGTAAACATTTAAATTCTAAGTGATCAGATTTCTAGCTATTTGGATCCCTATCAAAACTTCCTGCTCTGGTTCTATTTAACATTACATTGTTTACTTATGAATATACTGAACAAAGGTTTCGTAAAACAATTACCCCCTTGCACCATCTTGATACGTAAGTTTCTTATACTTTGGTGTTTTGAATGTATCTTTATATGACACCGCCTTATACCAGTGTCAATTTTTAATATTTTAAGAGTCAGTTAGTATTTTGCAACGCCTGAACCACACGGCCAAGTTCAACAGCGAATACACAGTGATAATTTTAACACTTTATGTGGCGGCTTGACGTCATAATAGCGTTCTACTTAAGGAAAGGAACGATGCATTTATAGCTAGCGACGTCATACTGTGTTAATACACACTTACATGCTCTTCTAGACTGTTTTTTCTAGGAGCTACAAATAATAAATATTTGTTATAGTTTATTATCTATGTACGCATACGTTATGTCCTTAATAATCGGGACTCATCAGTATAGAGATATGATTATTCACTACCGGTCATGCGATTCGAATCCCTGGTTTACGAGTATTTTGTAACTCAAATCCCGACGCCTGAACCACTCGGCCGATGTTAAACATCGAATAAACGGTGATGATTTTAACACTTTCTGTGGCGGCTAGACGTCATAAGACCGTTCTACTTTAGGAAAGGAACGATGCCTTTTTCGACCCTCTCGGTCTTCTATTGTTGTCTTCTGATAATGAAAGTTTTTCTTTCGAAAATTTAAGATTACCCTTTGCCGATCTGTTACTTACCGAAAAAAAACACTATTTGGTATTTAATCAGTCTTCGTGAAAATTTTTAATAAATCGTTTTGAGTTTCACTTTCTCCCTGCGTTTATTTCTTTTCACTTTTCCATCTCACGGCAACCACATCGCATTGCTATAGCCTTGGACGACTAATTTATATATATATATATATATATATATATATATATATATATATATATATATATATATATATATATATATATAAAACAACATTTTAAAAACAACGAAAATAATAAAAAGCAAAGGCCAACCAAAAAAACACAAAAAAAATTTAACATCATCCAAACTCAACCAACACACAATACAAGGGTCACACAATTCAACAAGGAAAACTGTTGGGTCTGTGACATAATAATAGAGGGGAACTCATACACATGTAAGCACCCAACACAAACATTCACGATAATAAAATGCCTTAAATGCACCTCCAAGAACGTTTTTATGTGCTAGAATGTACAACATGTAATGAATATTATATAGGTGCGATCAAAACATTTAATAATAGAGTACCTTTACATAAAAGCAACATTCATATCCAAGAAAACCGTAAATTATTTGTCTCCCAACATGTGCACTCATGCAGCGGAGGAAAGTTTAAAATAATGCCAATTTTCCAAAGCCAAGATTACACATACTTACATACACAAGAAAAAAAATGTATATTTAAATTCAATCCAGCATTGAACAGATCGTAACGTAAACTACACACAATACGGACAACACTGCAATCCACCTTTCTCTACCTCTCTCTATCAATCTATCTAACCATATACCTGTGTGTGTACGCGCGCATATATGTGTGTGTGTGCGTGGTTGTGTGTGTGGGGGTAGGTGTGTCGCTAACAAATGTACAATATTCAGAACTGACAGCACACACACACGTGCGCGCACGCACACACACACGCGGACACAGCAGCCAATTTGGAGGCAATAAAAAATAATAAATTTCGAAAGAAAATCCACGCACTCCAAGAAATGGAAGTGACCGATAAAATAAATATCAAAATAACACGTACTTAATAAACACACACGACTTTGACCAAGAGTAACAGAAAAAAAAGGAAAAAAATAAAAACGAAAAATAAAAGATATAAAAATATCAAAACACGTACACACATACCTGCAAACCCACACCTGCGCAAAAACGCCAAACAATAACACATTTCCTCGAATGAAACAACACTCTTTCAAATCGAAAGAGATTTCTTCAAATGGATTTACATATCTGATGAGATCAGATCACCGCTGGAAACGCGTTATATAAAATTATAAAATGACAAAATAATAAATAAATGATGAAAAAACTTTTACATATATACTTTTCTCTCTTTGGAACTGCACTCATACTGCACTACTCTCTTTAATATATATATATATATATATATATATATATATATATATATATATATATATACATATATATATATATATATATATATACAAAATTGCTTGAGAATTGGCATGTTGGCTATTGACCCCTCTGTGAAGGCCATAGGTTATATAAGAAATATATCACGTCAACGCTGGAAGTCCTCGATGGAACACCCTTCCACTGAAATGTGTTTTCTCTTAGATTGTATGAAATTAAAACCATAGGTAAATTATCAAACATGATGCCTATTCAACTGAAATGTATTTTCTTAGATTCAAATGAAATTCAAACCATAGGTAAATTACGAAAAATAAGAGCACAACCTCTACTCTGAAAACTGTTTTCCTTTTGATTCAAATGAAATTATATATATATATATATATATATATATATATATATATATATAAATATTTATAATCAAGGACAACCCCTCTTTTTCTGTGCATGCCTGTCTCGTGAAACGAAGACATACTAGGAAGGGTACTTCCAATATGATTGTATTCAGATGCACAATTTGCATGAGAACATAATGGAAGTATTTTTCATCTGTGGCTGCCCCTTAAAGAAGCTAATGTCAATTTTCAAACAGGTTACACAATGAAATTAATCGATTCATCAGCGTTAATTGAAGAGTATTAATCTATATCTGAATGGATAAGTGAATCACATATCTAGCTGACAACACCAATAGTTGCTGTTAAAAGAAAAACATTCTCCTTTCCATGATGTTGCATATGATGCTATCCGAGACTGCAACCTGAGCAACGCCGGATAGCTCTTCTAGTATATATATATATATATATATATATATATATATATATATATATATATATATATATATATATATATATATATGTGGCTATATATATATATATATATACATACGTATATATATATACATACGTGTATATATATGTATATATATATACATACGTGTATATATATATATGTATATATATACATACGTGTATATATATATGTATATATATATATACATACGTGTATATATATATATGTATATATATATACATACGTGTATATATATATATGTATATATATACATACGTGTATATATATATATACATACGTATTTATATATATATATGTATATATACATACGTGTATATATATATATGTATATATATACATACGTGTATATATGTATATATATATATACATACGTGTATATATATATGTATATATATATACACACGTGTATATATATATGTATATATACATACGTGTATATATATATGTAAATATATATATATATATATACATACGTGTATATATATATGTATATATATATATGCATACGTGTATATATATATATATATGTATGTAGTAAGATATATACATACGTGTATATATATATGTGTATATATATATATATATATATATAGACATACGTGTATATATATATATGTATATATTCACATATATATATATGTATGTATGCATATACATATATATATATATATATATATATATATATATATATATATATATATATATATATATATACGCATGTGTATATATAAATAAACATATGAGGCTTAATATGTAAACCGGGTTGTAAAGTCATTGTTGTCGCCTTATAATAAGGCAGACAATTCTATACAATTCCTGAATTGTTCTGCAAATTTTCTATCGCCTTTTATACAATAGTATAGACCCGTCGCAATAATTGCTCTGTCAACTCCATTTGTTTCCATTTCGCAAATATTTTCCCAACGTGATTTCTTTAACAAAGAACATGTCACTCGAAAATGTGCCACCAATTACCGGAATTGCAGACAATATAATCTAAATATCGTTAAATTCCTCTGAATATACACAGCCCAGACTTTTCTGATAAGCGAAGTCGATCAAGCATAATTTAACTTTTAACATTTGTTCAATTCTAAAAGATCACAGATAAACAATTTCTATTACATAATGACCGTTTATCACAATCTTGTCTTATAATCGTGTTTTCTATTTTCCCGACAAGACTTTTTTCAGATTCGTCTAATTATTTAGGTGTTTACCTGATTGAAGGTCCTTCGGTAGGTATGTTTATATTGCTGAGCATTGACTTTGAAATGAAATGTAGGTCAAATATGAATGGTAAGGTTTATAGTGATAAAGTTGCACTACGGGGACTACTTTTTTAATCCTAAAAGGTTATCCGGACGGCAGCTTTTCACTGAGACAGCTTGACATTTGTTGTCTTGTTGACACGTAGCAGTATTTATTGCTCTCTACTGACAGTAGAATATAATTGAAGTTTAACAATGCTTTTATGTTTTTTTCCTCATTCAGTACACATATATACTACAGCCATCAGGGCATTGAAGCATCTTCAAAAGAACACTCATACTTTCTCTTGCAGCCAAGAAAAAAGGATGATTTAATAGTCAGACTGTTCTTTTGCCACATGGTACCTAAATCCAACACAGTTAAACAAAGTCTATTGACATACTGGTCATTCTAAAGTCCTAAGAAAATTATAGTTTTGCGTTGAATCGATTCGTTCGTGTCTAATGCGACAGTAAACGACGTTGTTTGGAATTTTTAGGAATTTCATACAATAAACCCAAATTCCAGTGCGATAGAAAAGTGAAGACTGAGTGTGCATGAAACATTGAACGGGGTTGGCAAAGACATCACGCACTACAACGGTTGCCATATTTTTACACTCATTGATTGTTCTCCCCTCCGCGGCTGCACATGTGATTCGGTAATTAGAATCAGTGTCTTTTTTTAACGTGCCCCCTAGGCTAGATCGTGGCCAATAATGGCACTAACTTTTGTAGTAAACAATTAAGGCCGTGCATAAATTAATGGGATATACACTTCCAACCACGCTGCTAATATAGGTCATCGGTTAATGATATCAGAGACGTGTGGCATAAGTCATATATCAGATTTCTGCGCGAAAGAGATGTCCTATTATAGAGGCTGTCTATTGGTGCAACATTACCCCAAGCATGATGTGCCTGCCTTGTCAGATCCGGCTAATTTGCTGCACTCATATCTGTATTATTTACCTCCTCTTCAGGCGGTTAGGCACAAGGCCATTTGTATCTTACTCCCACAAGGTAAGATGTGACCCAAGGTCGGGTCGGAAAGTGAGGCTTAAACAGCAAGCGCCCGAGAAGGTGATCACTCTGGCCATTAAAAAGTGCCTGGGCAGCCCCGTCGGCATTCCCCGGTAGAGGCGCTTCAGGCAGTAAGTAATAAACTTACTCCTCACCAAAGAGGGGAGGC
Organism: Sepiola atlantica; assembly: GCA_963556195.1. Taxonomy (NCBI): domain Eukaryota; kingdom Metazoa; phylum Mollusca; class Cephalopoda; order Sepiida; family Sepiolidae; genus Sepiola; species Sepiola atlantica. Next base: position 12,401,480 of record OY744528.1, on the reverse strand, counting down.
AAAGCCTGGGGGATGGACCTTCTAGAACTGCACAGTAATATCTGTAATGTATGATTCTTGCATACAATATTATTTTGCTACGTGTGCCGTACCCTGGCCAATACACGTATTTTACTGAAACTAGAAAGTTGCCCAGAGAGTGTTTACGAAGGTTGCTAAAATAACGCTATGCATGAATCATCAAATAATGCAACTCAAAGTAAAAACGACAATAAATTTGATTCTGAAACGTGTATAGATGAGTACTGTAGCAAAATCATTAAAATTAATATCGTTGTGTTCTTCCCGAAAAAGCCAGAATCGCCATTACATTTATATCATTTTGATCATTACTTCAAAATTTAAAAAAAATATATAGAAATAAAAGAAACTAAAAAAGACTTGTAATATACGCTTCAGTGTTAGGAGCATAAATACATAGTGTCTCTCCATTATTCCCGGCCAACACAAGGTGTGCTTGCGCGTAAACAATAACTGTTAAATATATGTTTAATATCAATGTTATTTGCTTGTCTTAATGGATACCGACACAGATATAGAGTCATATCCTGTGTTTAAATTCTTTTGAACTTATTACGTTCAGTATCGGGGATATATAATCGGGAAAATGGTGTCAACGCATCATAACTATTGCTAAAATAATTAGTTATGTTTAATAAAACTCATATGTTAAACCGGTTTAAAAATTTATATGTCAGAAAAAAGAGTTAATATGCTGTGAAAGAGATAGATCGAAATAAAGAAAGAAAAAAAAGAAAAAGATAGAAACAATCCATTATAAGCAAAAAGGAATATCACCCCATGTAGTTGGAGAGAAAAAGGAGATATACAATGTATAATGAGCAAAAATAGCCTAATTTTAGATTTTGTTTTATTATTTCTTATATAGTTTTTGATATATAGCTGGCTTTGCAAACTCACTTTTTCCTGATTTCAAGTTTACCCAATCTCAATAAGTGATCCAACAGATCACATTTATTTCTGTTACAGATTATTCCGTCATGATGCAATCTACAATATCCACAATCTAATGTATATTCCTATTTTCCGTTATTAAGAAAATTAGGTCAAATGAAACTATAAAAGAAAGATTTTAGTTAGAGTCGAGTAGCTGTTTATAATGGTTAAATCTCATTTGAAAATAGCTGTGATCGAACGAGAATCAATTATTCACAATGCAATAACGGCACTATATTGGGTTATTCTTTGAGTTATCTCGCATTTCCTCTGCGGCTATCATCCTATTTTAAAGACACGGAAGCACTCTACAGTTCCTGATCAAAAATGTTATTTTTAAGAAAAATGATGATCTGTTCATACATGAAAACATATTAAAAAATGTATTCAAATATATTGTGTACAATATTATTTTACAATTATATATATATATATATATATATATAGTCTCGGAAGTTTCTCAACCATTAAATCTATATTAAAAAACAAAAACAAACTTATAGTCCCAAGTCTTTCAGTGGAAAATCACTCATGTAAGTCAATTTAGTTTTTACAGTTATTATATTAGTTTGTTCTTAACATTATTTTAAGGGATCATCAGTTGTTTACCATGAAAAAACTGTTTCGGGAATTTATATATATATATATATATATATATATATATATTTATTTATTTATTTTTTGTGTTCAGAAAATTAGTACAACATCAGTACCGTCAGTTTCAAGATCAGAAGGACTTAACAATCCGGCTCTCTTCAGCTTATGTTGTCACCTGTTAGAGAAATGGAATTTCACGTATCACTCTCGTTTGGGTACGTTATTTGCTTTGGAGTATTATGTATATTTGTTTAAAATGTGTGTTAGGGAGTGAAATGTGAGACAACAACGTTTAATAAAGTTCGGAAAAAGAGGGTAAAATGTGACAGTTACGATGAAAAATTGACAGAATTTTAAAATATCTCTTTACAAGTATCGTAATTCAATGTTTATTAGGAGCGCATCTTAGGCCGTTAAATATTTTAAACTCTAAAATGTGACAAGGAGAGAATGTGCGTTTAATCATTAAACGTACGAAAGAAAAGAAAAGTATAAAAAAATTAATCAACTTTAAATTCAAAGCCTAGATAAAAACTTTAAACTAATCCAAAAAGAATTTAAATTAAAATTCAAACCAATGTGAGTCTTGCAAGGTTCTTAATGATTCTATATTCGGAATTTAACATTTCTAAATAAGGTGTAATAGAATATATAAACTTATGGAAGTAATAATAATTGTATACTGATGAGGTCAGACATAGTGATAAAAACAACGAGTAGGTCGACAAGATTGAAACTCTTTAGGATATGTTTAAACCCTGCTGATTTATTATCGTGAAATTGGGGGATTACCATATGGAAAAATATTATTGGAAAAAATTATTATTTCATATTTACGTTGTTTAACTTCCTGATTTATAGTGTTGGTGTAGAGATGATCCAATTCAAATATTAAGATATTTATTCCTATAGTGTTATATATTTATAGGGGTAATTGTTGGGAGGATTTTCCAGGATCGAAGTCGGTATTTTGTCGGGCAATTATACAGTTATGTATTAGGCAAGGGGGTATTATTGGTAGTCCTTTATGTGTATCGGTACGCCCTGCTTATTAGCAGTGATTGTCTCCGGGTTAGCATCTTTTAAACATTTCGTCTCTAACACTCAAGCAGATTGTATCTGGATCAATAATAGACCTTAATATATCATATTTTTCTGCATCACACAGATGACATCAATTTATGGCTGGAGAAAAAGATAGTGTTCTCTCTATTATATCCCATGTGATGGTAAATGCTGTGCCTTCATCTTTCAGTTGGCATGCCTTGTGTTCGTATTTAAAAATATGTATATTATATGTATGACAGTGTGAATTTTGATGAACTAGAAGGAAGCAATATATTTCTTTTACCAAACCATCCAAATTCAAAAGTTCCTGCTGCTGTATACTATCTTAAAAACGTTCACATTAGAGCGATCACATAGACGCAAGCAACACACATGCGTAAAATGTTATACATTCATAATGCAAACAATGAAACACGCGGAAACAAGCACACCCATATATCATTACTTAAAAATATATCATATATACACATGCCGAACACATGACATGGTTTACCCACACATTACAGCTGTCGAATGTATACGGATTCAAACATACTTACATATGTCACCGAATATTTCATTAACTCACATTATCATAGATCTACACACAATTTAAAAATGAACAAAATTACACCGGTAACATATGTAAACAGATATATAAACAGTGATTATGACACTTTAACATAATAGAACACACACTCACCTAGATAATATGCTAATATATATTTCATTAATAAAAACAGTCCTAAAATCTGATAAAACCTTTCTTTATTTACATAAAATTAATCTATGTGCAACACGGTTAAAATACAATGCACTTAAACACGTTCCATTAAATTATTTGCATCTATTAATAACAGTTAACCTGTGTTCCTATTTACTTTTTTTCTATTAACTTCATTAATTAAAAATTGTTTTAATCCTTTCTATCAAACCTACTCAGTTTATTCATTAAATACTATTATTTAAATCAGCCGATCAAAAAAACACCTGTCAACAAACACATTTGTAATTACAATACAGAACGACCACATCGACTATTACACACATCTGTAAAATTTAAAATGATAATTAGGTAAATAGGCAACCTTCTGACTGGAGATATGGATAGTGATCAACCTTATCAGTCATCTCACCGTTCTTGACACCTTTCGGCCACTTTGTGTAGTAAAAATTGAAACTGTTGTTACCATTGTTATTATCATTATTATAATTATTATTATCATTAGTATTATTTATATTACTATCACTATTAGTATTATTATTAGTAATAGTAGTAGTAGTAGTAGAAGGAGGAGGAGGAGGAGGAGGAGAGGGAGAGTATCGTCATTGATTTTTTATGCATCGACTGAACGATGTGTATGCATTGTGTAATTATCTTCAAAGTATACTTATAGTTTTTTTCTGAGGCAAATGCGAAATTTCGTATTGTAATCCTGTAAACAGAGAACACGTTAAGTAAAAACTGAAACTGTTGTTACCATTTTTTTTATTATTATTATTATTATTATTATTATTATTATTATTATTATTATTATTATTATTATTATTATTATTATTATTATTATTAATTCATAGAAGTCTCAACTTTCTGATGTTTTTAGTTGGAGTTTTCTTTTCTTGAACATCAAGACAATTCCCTTGACCTTAGACATTCAAGCTGTATCTTAACACTTTCGCCGTTCCTAACACACAAGCCATTTGCAGAATTGGAAAAATATTTGTCTGGTCATCTGTATGAGCTATTTATGGTGGTTTTTCGTTATGGTTCCAAGCGTTCCAATTAGAACAGGAATAACCATTACTTCTTTACATTTCACTAGTCTAACTAATTCCCATTTTAGATTTTGATTTTTTTTTTGTTTTCTCTCTTCTGCACTCCAGTATCGAAGAGGCATGCTATATCAATGATTAAGCAAGTTCTTGTGTTTTTGTTTAGAAAGATTTAGTCGGGTTTTGAATGTTCAAGCACCTTTTCCGTTTCTATGCGCATGTCCCCAATAAGTTTGACATTGTCGTTCTCCTGTAGCAATTCTGGCTTAAACAGGAGAAATATAATTATTATTATTGATATTATTATTAGTAGTAGTAGTAGGAGGAAGGGAGGAGGAGGAGGAGGAGTTGTAGTAATAGTAGAGAACGTCATTGATTTGTTTATGCATCGATCTCGACTGAACATTGTGTAATTATATTCAATGTTGATTTATAGTTTTTTCCAAGGCAAATGCGAAATGTCGTATTGTAATTCTATAAACAGACAAACGTAAACGGTCTACGAGTTTTCGTATAGAAAATGAGTGACTATTAAAATGTAGGAGTTTTTTTAATGTTATTTGTATACGTTTTTCTTTTTCCCCCTGCAATGTAATTGTGACACGTGTATGCGTTTCTGGCAGACGTGTTCGCTTTTCGTCCCATGGAATATATCAAATCATCCTGTCCCCTTGTTTACCCAAGGGATACAGAGAAAGTGCGCACTTGTAAAAAATGCACCATTTAAAATATATTGGCTCGGAGTCTTCCTCTTTGTATTTCACTGACACATTCTGTGGACGTCTACAATAAAAGGGTAGAATGCCAGGGAGCAGTAAACCAATAATCAATAGGGGGGAAAATACAATACAGATTGATGTTGGAATGAAAACATCTTGTGTATTTTTGGAACATTGCCTTACAGTTTCAATAAAAGAAAAATGCCCTTCAAACACAAGTTCAAGATGAGCCTTTCACAAAACATTTCCAATCTTTCTGTTTCTAAAGATAAGGCCGATTCGAATAAGAGGGTATCTTTCGGCTCTACGAGGCTAACAGTTCCGCTACCGGATCCAGCGCTACCTCAGTATAATGTGGTAGCACTTCGCAATCTCTGTCTCGCTTTCGCGACTGCTTTTCTGAAGTGGTAGGACCCCTTCGACCGGTGATGATTAAGTAGCAGTAATGTCAACTTACCATAAATGATATCAAGCCATAAAGGCTGTCAAGCTAAATTATTTTCCTGACTTATTCTCCTGTAGTGTGTATCCGTAGACCCGCGCTCTTCAGAAAATCACTAATGTAAAGGAAAAATAAAACCCCGGCTTACTCTCATGCGCTGTATTGTTTTCACTGTTGTTCGCGTTCCAGACGGTGACATATACATTGTTTATGGTCTATTGACGCACACATTTGAGAGAAGAAAGTAGCAAGTGTTTTTTTCGCTTTTCGGTGGCTCTATCACACAAGTAAAACCTCTTTCTCTGTCGTCGATCTTTTCAGTAGTAAACAGGTATTTTCCTGCAGTCATAGTAATATGCATATATATATATATATATATATATATATATATATATATATATATATATATAATTATTTTTTCATATTCCAATGACCAACCAACTCAATCTTTCATCAAATCATTTATTTTTATTTTTATTTTTATTTTCCATGACAGGCATAATTGCTTATGGTCTTACAATTGTTTCTCAACAAATAAAATGCGGCTATTAACCTCAATCCGAGACTATATACATATATATATATATATATATATATATATATATATATATATATATATATATATAGAGAGAGAGAGAGAGAGAGAGAGAGAGAGAGAGAGAGAGAGAATACTTATGAAACTAAAAGTCAACTTTTAGTAGAAAGAACCTATAGTGAAATGGTAAAAGCTCAATATACGAGATAGAACAATTATAAAGATAGATAGACGAAGTGTGATAAACAAGCAAGAATGCCCAAATTTATTTCAAACTTCGATTGTTCAATGCAAGGTATATTCTGTAATAAAATGATGTTTATTATTCTTTCCTGAAACCAAGGCTTTTCAAAGATCGAGATCTTATCATCAGAGGAATTATACAGATATATAAGTTGGCAATAGAAAAGCCAAAATTCAACATTTGAAAAAATATTAAGAAAATGATGGGTGAAAAAAAGTTCGTGTAAAAAGATATTAGGTTAGTCCATATATATATATATATATATATATATATATATATATATATATATATATATATATATATATATATATATAAGAGAGCGAGAGAGAGAGAGAGAGAGACATTAACCTAGATTATATTTTGACGACTTTTAGGCAAAATCTGACTTCATTCAACAACGTAGACTTCTTTCTAGAGCGATACACTGATTCTAACAATTCGATACCATTTTGTAGAACGATTTATCTTTGGCCTAAAAATAGGCCTCAGTATCTTATTAAACGTCTTTATTGGAGCCGAATGTATTTCCCTGAGGTGTAAACACAGCGGGTAGTGCGCTGGGGACAGTATCTGGAGAACAGAGTTATGTGCGAAGTGCACTTCCTATACTTTTACTATCGTTGCATTCGACTTGTGATACAGTGAATTGTCATCGTGAAAGAACGTTGTTAACGTTTCCAGTATTGGCAATTTCTTGCCGATGTCTTCCTTCAAACGCATTAATAACTATTAAATTAAATATTAAACGGTGCATAATATTCGCTGTAGATGTTTCTTCTTTTATCAAGGTAATCAATGAACAACATATCTGACGCATCTAAACTTAATAAAGCCTAAAACATGCTTGCTGATGTTTGCGTCTTATCCTGCTGTCCTCTAAGCTGAATGTCGATTTGATACCGGGGTTTACATGTGTATCATATTTTATCCATTGTAACACATTGACGAAAAAAAAAAGTCCGTGTTGCGTTGAAGCAGTTGACATATATGTACTGAATCGTCGACGTGTTGTTTTTGATCGACTGTTATCAAACGTAACAACCACTCGGGGGTAGTGTCTAGTAGGTAATTCAAACTTCTATACAGTAGAAAAATCAAATTCCAGTAGTTTGTATTTGAAACTCCCATATATATATATATATATATATATATATAGATATATATATATATATATATATATATATATATATATATATAAGTAGAGTACTCTAATGGTAGTACAAACACAGCATGACGTCACTTGCTTTATAATGCATCATTCCTTCTTCAATAGAAGTAGAATGCCTGGACATCAAGCCGCTTTTAAATGTGTTAAATTATAATTGTTTATCAGCTATTCAAATATTGGCCGCGCGGTTAACGACGTAATATTTAAGTTGAAAAATACTTGTAATCCAGGGTTTCGAATCGTACGACCGGTAGTAAATAGTCATACATCTATGCTGACGAGTCTCGATTGAAAAGGAACGAAACGTATACGTACATAGATAATAAACAATAACAAATATTGATATATATATATATATATATATATATATATATATTTATCAATATATATATGTGTGTAGAGAAATAGAGAAACATATATAGAGAGAGAAAAATAAATAAAGAGATCAGTAGCACACTTCCATCTAGTAGCTGATTAAATATCCAGTAGAAGGTAATTCAAACTCTCATATATATATATATATATATATATATATATATATATATATATATATATATATATATATATATATATGTATATATATATATATATATATATATATATATATACATATATATATGTATATATATATGATTAGTTTTATTTACAGAGACATGTACACAATTTTTTAGTTAGAATCCGATCTTAACCTTAGATCATATTTCCAAATATGAGCTAAGGTTAAGATCGGATTTTAACTCGGCCTGATGAGATCTCAGTTTATAATAACTGTTTATCGATAACATCAACATGCCAGTGTCGCATATTTTGTACATGTGTGTGTAAATAAAAATAATCATATATAAAAGCTCTATTTGATATTGAGCACTTTTAATAAACCTGGTTAAATTCTTTGGATTTCTACCCTGTGGATGTTTTACCTGGATTATATATATATATATATATATATATATATATATATATATATATATATATATATATATATAACGTAATATAATATATATATATATATATATATATATATATAACATAATATAATATATATATATATAACATAATATAATATATATATATAACATAATATAATATATATATATATATATATATATATATATATATATAAGTATACATTTTTATTTATACAAACATTATTGGTTACATATGTGCATACATGTTTCGGTTGCACTTTTCCAAGAAAGTCAACCTCATCAGACCAAGAATTTTTCAGGAATGGATGGATTTAATGAATTTTCTATCCTAAATAACTCTATTTGGGATCTAGCATTTTCTATTTCTTATGACTTAGTATCGGATTACCTATTTCACTAGTTGACCGTTTTTGCCAGTGGTTGTCCCTTTTTTTTATTACCCTTTATGGCGTCTTCATTGCCTTTTCTCTCCGTATTTTATTGCTCTCTGCTTTCTGGCCTGCCCAGCTTCACAGACTCACTGAAGTATAAATATCTTATCTATATATCAAGAATCACACATATATAAAAAAAATCTAATACATACCCAAACACACCTAAATAAACAAACAGATTAATAAACGGGCATTGATATACATACACATCTAAACATGGACACATACACAGATCCACTATCAATCAAGCATCTATTCAGAATACATACGTGCTTATAAATATATTCTAGATGTATATTCAATAAAAAATAAAGAAATAAGAATATTCTAGATATATATTCAATACATACATCCATACGTCTATACAGACTCAACATATACAGCTATATGCACCTATACGCGTATATCTATACACACACACACACACACACACATATATATATATATATATATATATACATACACATACATATACATGTATACACACGCACACACACATGCACATACATACAGACACACACATACACATACACATATACATAGAGATATATATATATAGACATATATACATATATATATACATACATATATATATATATATATATATATATATATATACATACACAAACCGTACATGAGCATATTCGTAACATAGATATACACGCATACACACCCCATACACTTTTAGTATACATAGTTCCTAAAAATAGTTCCTAAAAATACGTACATATATGCACATATATACATACACACACGCTGACATATACATATATATATACCAATATATACACATACACGTGTATATATATTTATATATATCTATATACATACACACACATACACATACATACGTTTACACGCATACAGACACATATATATACAGGCGCCGACAGTTCACACCTATACATATATACGTACATCTATACTAATGTAAAGTACACACAAATTAATATATACAAGCACATAACTAGAATATACATAAAAGAACAAGGCTATGCAAATATACCGACAAATGTATACGTGTATATTCAGAGTCAGATATACATACCACATACACACCACGTATACTTACATACACATACACACGCACAAGTGCACATACATGCATATACATACACACATAATATGATGCAATATTTATTTTATTTAAAAGAAAAGACAAAATCGAAACCGATTTTTTTTTTTCTATAAACTGTCATTGTTTTTATAGTGTATAGTTATACATATATTTCGCTAATAATATTAGCCTCATCAGTGTGTTTGAAATTCCGATGTAATTGGGAAAGCAGCTTCAGTTGGTGTGAGCTGGCGAGTGAGATGTCGTTTTTTTCCACTCTCGTATGAAAACACGCCAAGTTTTGAAAGGTTCATACTTTGTTTTAAGCATCTGAATGAAATTTAGTAAAAAAGAAGTGTGGTAAATTAACTACCATCAAAGCTTGTAATAGATGCAATATTTATTTTATTTAACAGAAAAAAAAATCGAAACCGATTTTCTTTCTTTCAGATGCTTAAAAAAAGTATGAACCTTTTAAAACTATATATATATATATATAACATAATATAATATATATATATATATATATATATATAACATAATATAATATATATATAACATAATATACTATATATATAAAATAATATAATATATATATAACATAATATACTATATATATAAAATAATATATATATATATATAACATAATATAATATATATATATAATATATATATATATAATATAGTATATATATATATATATATATATATATATATATATATATATATATATATATAGTACACGTCTGTTATTAGTTTCTGTAGATGTAAATCCATTGAAACTCTAGTGTTTATAAAAAGTGCGCAATAACAAGTAAAGCTGTTCTTTAGTGAACATTTTTATTTATACAATCATTATTGGTTACATATGTGCATATATGTTTCGGTTGTACTCTTCGCAGAGAGTCAACCTCCTGAGACCAAAGAAGACATTGTATAAATATAAACTTATAGTATATAAATGAAGAGTTTGAATGCAAAACGCGATGAACGCCATTTTCAAAATCACGAAACTGTCCCTACAAAAAGTGTGATACCTCAAAACTATGTGTTACATAATATGATACCGAAATGATTTCTTTTTGATTTCAATTAAAATCAGCTTTTATTCCAAGTCTAGATTCAATATATTCGTGTTTTTAATTGTTTAAAGTCCTAATTGGATTTATTTCGTTTTGCGTGCGAACTCTTCATATATATATATATATATATATATGTGTGTGTGTGTGTGTGTGTGGGTGTGTGTGTGTGTATGTGTGTGTGTGTGTGTGTGTGTGTGTGTGTGTGTGTGTGAGGAGAAATAACGAAAAATATGTACAGAGAGAATAAACTAAAGACTCACTAGTTTCGCCTTTCGGGCCACAATTTCATACTTATAGCGTGTGTAAAGGCAAATCACACTCACGACAAAATTAACACTTCGGCAATTTTTGTGGAATCGAATAACTAAATAACTAGCGGAACCATTTGGAAATTACATGGTGTTTTATTACATCAATCTATGCAATTTACTGTTTATAATAATAGTCCTTTTAAAATATTTTGCTGCCAGTGACAATACGATTAAAAATAAAACATTATCAGTGTTTTTCCGTAAAAATAATTGTCATTGTCAGCTAAATATTCCTAAAATATATGAGAAAGTGAAGAGTTCGAATGCGAAACGCGATAAATCTAATCTGTTCAAATTTGAAGCAGTAAATAATAAAAAAGGGCGATTGATTTAAGTAAATCAATTTAATATTAAAATTTAAATAATTAAATGAATATTAATAAATATTAATAAATATTAATAAATATTAATAAATAATTTAATTTAATAAAATATTAAAATTTAATATTTAAAATTTAAGTAAAATTAAGCATTAAATAATAAAAAAGGACGATTGATTTAAGTAAATCAATTTACTATTAACATTTAAATATGTTAATAAATTTTAATAAATATTTAATTTTAGAACAATTAATGAATTTTACAATATTAATAAATATTAATAAATATTAATAAATATTAATAAATAATTTAATTTAATAAAATATTAAAATTAAATATTTAAAATTTAAGTAAAATTCAGAATAAATAATAAAAAAGGACCATTGATTTAAATATAGACTTGGAAAATTTTTTGTTGAATTAAACGCAAAAATAAATTATCCCAGTATCATGTAAAACACATTTTTGCGGTGTGGTCGAGTCTTAAAATGCAATACTTTTTGTAGTGATAGTTTTGTAGTTATGGAAATGGCGTTTATTGCGTTTTGCATTCTAACTCTTCATATATTTCTTGATTTATTGAAAATTGTTGAAATTTAATTTTTCTTAACACGATAAATATGTACTGCCTTCCTACCATTAAAATTATTGGCAGCGTAATAGTCTTCAAACAAATGAAACTGATGCCACTTTTTGAAATGTATTTATTTAAAATTGTACTATTTTACTCGATCGATTCAGATGATTTGATTTCGGAACAAATCATTTTAAAATTGATAAAGTTGGAATTTGTTAATTTAATTGGACGATTATTAGACGATCTCATATTTATAGATGTGTCTTAACACGCATAACCATTTTACGCACAGGAAAGTCCATAGCGTATTATTAATGTAAAGATTATTGAAATATTTATTCCTTGGTAGTCATCAATACAATTAATACCTGCAATGTGTATGTTATTTTTGAGGATAGGTTGTTCATTGTTGGCTGATTTATGATCTAAGAAGTTCAGTTTAACAGGTTTTACATTCTCGCCCTTTTCGAAGGGTTTAGCTTCAATTTTTGTTAGGTCAGGGTGCTCCTATTTTACGGCAATGGTACCAACTCCTACTTTCTCGACCTTGTGTAATAATTTCCCGCCGTGCGGAAGCGATACATAAAATCAATTCATCCATGGTGTTAATTGACTAGGACAATTAGAATCAAGATGATAACCTATACACAGTTTGGACGTGGAATTACGATGAATGGGGGCAAAGAAAAATATGTAACACTAGTAGGGGATGTATTTTGTTAACATTTTTTTAAACATTTATGATTAATATAAAGTAATCTGTATCGGAATTAAATCATCAAAATGCCATAAATTGCAGTAAAACTGGCACAACAAATCACGTTTTTATTATTTCGATTATTTTGGACTTCTGTTCCTGTATCATATGTTTTTTTTACATGTCCGCCGATGTAACCGCTTTCTTAAAGTGCTTCTTTTCAAACTCTGGGATTTTTATGTCGAACGTGAGAAAAAATTCCCAAGTTTAACCTGAAGTTTAATGCGAAGAAGTTCAGAAGTTACATCGACCGAAACGTTGTTAGAATAACATTCAAGATGAGAAGAGTAGACCAAAATAATAAAAATTGAGAATCCTGATCTAAAAAATTCCGAAGCCAGTTTTATTTTAGCATATATAAATTATCATAGGTTCTATGACTCTCAACCTTCACTGAAACGAATGCACTTCCTACAATCTAAGAATACACTATATTATTGTTTTTGTTAAAGAAAAAAAAAACCTTGCTGTCAATGTATATTTTTTGCTTAAATAAAATAACTAGAGGAATACCTATCCCATTTTTATCGTCAAAATTTCACAAATTTCAAAGGTATTTGAATTTTCATGAAGGGTATTTTACCCCTTTGGCATAATTTTTCTTTGACAAGGAAAATTTCAATGTTTGCAAGCTTAGAATAAAATCAATTTATTTATTAAAAAAAAACACATTGTCATGGTTGTCTAAAAAAATAATACTGTTACGAAACAATGTTTTAAAAAATGTTTCTACACTTCTACTGATTCAAACTAACGTAGCCTCGCTAATAGACATAGCTAGATTGTTATTTCTGGCACCAATAAGTCCACTTACCATTGGACAGTGAAATGGACAAAGAAAAAACATTTTGCTTTGACAGAGAAAATTTTAATTTTCGAAAGAAAATTTTATTTATTAAAAAACACTTTGTTATATTCATACAAAATTTATGGCGAACAAATGTTGTATTTCTTAAATGAGAGCAAAACTATTCGAAATGATTAAATGTTAGATCCAGTGTGATGCTTATTTGTTTTATTTGGATGATACGCCTCTACCGTTTTCATGTTCGGTGTGACACTTACAACGTTTCGGACGTATTTAACTCCTTACATCAAGTTGCTTAATGCCTTGTCTGGAGCAATTTCCAGTAAAAAAATCAGACAGTTAACATCTATTCTGATTCAAATAGTACAATCCAAGATGATTAAAGTTTTTGATAACCGTATTTCGTCGACAGCAGATGAGATCTAAAATGCTACGTATGGAGATGCATATCCATTACCCAACTCATACGCGCTTATTAATTTCGGGTACGTAGGGGATGTCTAAATTGCACGTCAACACCCGTATTTGACTGGGTAAATAGAATGCCGCTTAATATTTCCCAGTGGTGTCAATCAGGTATCTGACCTTCAGGCATTAGACTGAATAAACAAACATACTTCTTTGACTCGAGTCGGACAGTACCAAACCAAAGCGAATACAATCGAGTCAAACGCAGGGGTCAGATAAATTTAGTGATGGTCCGAGTAGACAGATAATGGACACCAGTCAGTGGTCAATATTTTTACATTAGTGTGTTTCTTCGACGTTTTAAGTGCAGAGCCGATACTATTCCGGGTGGCAGGCTGATAGCCATGACGTATTATCTAGCAACTGCGATATGTAATTTGCATGTCTAAGCAGACACGTTGGATTTGGCCGTTCGTTGTTTGGGTAGGAAAATCTCCAATAGATTTCCGCTGACCCAAACTAACCGCTTTCACGTTTATCTCGCAAGCCAGTAATTAAACTACAAGGAAATCAGAAAGATAATTATACATACTCACGTACACACACGCATATATATATATATATATATATATATATATATATATATATATATATATATATATATATATATATATAAGTCATTATGAAATATCATGCCATAATCTATTTGAACCATTCTACATGAAACGTTGCATAAATATGTTTCTCCGCCATCAGATACAAGTAGATATATATTTACCATAATTTTATATATATATATATATAGAGAGAGAGAGAGATAGAAGAAAAAAGAGTGATAAATATGCGACGATTGTCTAAATTTATTTCAAATTTCAATTGTTCAATGCAAGGTGTAATCAGTAATAAACTAGTGTTTATTTTTCTTTCCTTAGGCCAAGGCTTTTCAAAGATCGAAATCTTATCATCAGAGGAGAAATACAGATGGATAAGTTGGCTTTCGAAAAAACCAAAGTTCAAATATTTGAAAAATATGAGAATTGTTATTAAAAAAAAGTATTGAATGAAGAGAAAAGTTCCGTGAAAAGGATAAGCAAAAATGTCCGGGTGGTAAATTTATGGGGTCTGATAAACTCTGCTGGGAAGCCATGAAATTAAATACTGTCTTGTTTTTAAATTCCCGAAACAGTTTTTCATGGTAAACAACTGATGCTCCCTTAAATAATGTTAGAAGCAAACTAATATAATAACTATAAAAGTAAAATTGACTTACATGAGTGATTTTCCACTGAACTACTTGGGACTTACGGTTTGTTTTTTTGTTTTTTAATATAGTTTTAATGGATGAGAAACTTCCAAGACTATATATATATATATATATATATATATATATATATATATATATAGTCAATTTTTTATTTTCATCTTTTATCTCTAGAATTGATTGCTCTTTTTAATATATTGGGTTTATATTATCACGATTAATTATTATTAAACGATAATTCAATTATCTTTAATTTGATTCAACATTTAAAGATCATATATATATATATATACATTTTTGCCTCTATATTTATATTAACTTCTAAAAGATGCTTTATAAAATGAACTTTCCTAATTTATAACTCGCAGCGACCATGCGCAATCAAGTTCTATTCTATTTATAACAGACATTTTCAACAATAGTCCACAACACCGGAAGTAAATTATGGAAAAAAAAGGTTATACCTTTA
>OY744528.1:12380584-12383084 GCA_963556195.1 Sepiola atlantica | reverse complement strand
AGAATTATAAAAAGAAAAACTATACACACATTAAGGTTGTACACATAATAACTTATTTCGACTCCTTTAATTAGGTCTCCTCAGATGTATAGACAACCACGTCAAAAAAACCAAATAATGAGAGAAATTGATCGTCTTAAAAAGATAAATTCACTTTTTTGATTGGTCTATGTAAAAAGGAGGTAAATGTTAAAATAATCGAGGAGGGGTGACAGAAGTAAGATTAATTTTTTAATATATGCAGAAATATAAAAATATAAAAATATATATAAAAGAATTCTTTTTTGCTATTTAAACAAATAAAATAAATAAATCATCTCATTTAAAATTTCGAATGTGAGCTTTATGGGTAAAAATATATGATGAAATATTCGAGCGTTCACGATTAAAACTACGTTTAATTATTTACGATTAAAAATTTAGGACGAAGATTTCGGTTTAGATTAGAACATATTAAATATTTAAGTTGTATAGTGTCAAGATTCGAGATGATTTACACTATGGAATTAAAGTTTAGCGACAATTTAAAAACGGTTTATTTACAAAATTAGTAAAGATCTGGCGTTCACGATTAATTATTTACGATTAGAAATAATTTTTTTTTTAATTTAGTAAAACTCTAGTTTGTAAATTAATCGTGCTTAAATGTCGCCAAACTTTAATTCCGTATTGACGTTATAACCAATTAAGTTTTTTATAATTTCCTATATAAATCGAAATCTTCGTCCTGAATTTTCGTCCTTTTATTTCTAATCGTAAATAATTAATCGTGAACGCCCGAATCTTTACCAATTTTGTAAATAAACCGTTTTTAAATTGTCGCTAAACTTTAATTCCATAGTGTAAATCATCTCGAATCTTGACGCTATACAACTTAAATTTTAAATATGTTCTAATCTAAACCGAAATCTTCGTCCTAAATTTTTAATCGTAAATAATTAAACGTAGTTTTTAATCGTGAACGCTCGAATATTTCATCATATATTTTTACCCATAAAGCTCACATTCGAAATTTTAAATGAAGTGATTTATTTATTTTATTTGTTTAAATAGCAAAAATAAATTCTTTTATATATATTTTATATTTTTATATTTCTGCATATATTAAAAAATTAATCTTACTTCTGTCACCCTTCCTCGATTATTTTAACATGTACCTCCTTTTTACATAGACCAATCAAAAAAGTGAATTTATCTTTTTAAGACGATCAATTTCTCTCATTATTTGTTTTTTTTTACGTGGTTGTCTATACATCGGAGGAGACCTAATTAAAGGGGTCGAAATAAGTTATTATGTGTACAACCTTAATGTGTGTATAGTTTTTCTTTTTATAATTCTATATATATATATATATATATATATATATATATATATATGTATAATGACCCAACTTTTACCGTTGCGTCAGTATGTATTTTATTTATGTATATACTGCTCAAAGTATGTGTATATTGTTTGTTTTCTTGTATTATTTTCTTTGTTCACATTTGCCGACGTCAAAAAATTATGAAGCAACAGAGTTATTTATTTTCTACGGTCCCGGGTAGTCTACTAACATTGTATCTAAAACAATAACACTGTGGGGACGCAGCAGCAATCTTTTCGACAAGAAGACCAAATTGCTACTGCCTCATACACGTGGACTTAATATAACACATACACACACATAACTGCTTAAACGTGGGTTTATTCAGGGCTGAACTTGACACACTCATCTATATTTTTATCTGCTATTAATTTATTATTTATTCGAATATATAATGCAATAGATAAACTAACTGTTAAAATCTGTTTCTCATAAAACAATTATATAATAATAAATTTCAATAAACCACAGGATATTCCGGTTTATTCGAAACGAAATCAGCAATCTATATCTTTGTAAGTAGTTTATAGCACCCATCGTTATGGTTTGGGTCAAATCTCGAGCGCTTTCGGACGTCTCGTCCATCTTCAGGAGTTTGATTTTAGCTAATATGGGTCTTTTTCCGCTTCCATTTTTATAGCTTTTTTTCTTCATTCTTTAATTTATTTATGTTTTATTGATTTACATATGTATAGATTTTTTTTTCCTTAAGTGTTTATTGTTAAATACGGAAAGGGCATTAATGCCGGTCGTAAATGCGATTTTGTTTATCGTGGGTTGCATTTTTCTAATATATAGTGCTTCGAATATTTTAAGTCGGTTAGTGCAGTTATTTCTGTGTATAATTCGAGTGTGGTTAATCGAGCCTGTCTTAATATATATATATATATATATATATATATATATATATATATATATATATATTACTATATAATATATATATATATACTATATTAAGCTATATATATATATATATACATATATATATATATTACTATATTAAGCTATATATATATATATATATACATATATATATATATATATATATATATAATATATAGCTTTATATAGTAATATATATATATATATATAAATATATATATTAATATATATATATATATACATATTCATAA
>OY744528.1:12336579-12380384 GCA_963556195.1 Sepiola atlantica | reverse complement strand
ATAAAAAAATATTACTGATCCTGTAGGGAAAATGGGAAAAAATAAAAGGAAAACTAAGTTCAAAACAATCTATATCCGTATCGATGGAGGTTGATCGAAAATCGAGAAAACGACGCAAATCAATTACGTCCATTTTATTCCGAGACTAATGTTCTTCGTTGAGGACACTTTTTTGTATTCGATGCCTTACCCACACCCGCTCCGAAATAGCTTGTTTTCATCGCTTATCCTTGTTTGTAAGTGTCTGTTCTCCATCTCTGTTTCTCTTTATCTCTTTCTCTCTGCATCGCTATATGTTTCCTGCTTCATTCATTCTTCATATGTAGTTTTGTTCGGTTATTTCTTAATTCTTCTTTTTCTTTCTTTTATGTTATTCTCTCTTTCTGTTCTAAATGATTCTTTCTTTCGTGTTATCGTTTCTTTCTTTCCCTCAGTCTTTCTTTCATCTTTACGTTCTTTCTTTTCTTCTCTGTACTTTCTTTGCTTTCTCATATCCTTTCCTTTCTAACTATTCTCATTCATCTTTCTTTTCAACTGATGTATTCATTCTGTTTTCTTTCTCTTACCATCAGTCTTACTATCGAACTTACTTTTCTTTATTATGTTGTAATTGTTTTGTAATTATGTCTCTCTTCTTCATATGTTTCTTTTCTATGATTTTACAAGATCAGGTTACTGGGGTTAACGCACCCGGTGGCAGCGCCATGTTCGAGGTTGAAAAAGAAAAAAAAGGGGAAAAGAATCCTTTATCAAATGTAGTTAGAAAAGGGAATCCCCACCCGACGCACTAGCCTCACATTAACTATAAAGAGACACGAATTTACGACACACACAATATATATATATATATATATATATATATATATATAGTCTAAAGAAGCTTTGAGTCATTTAAAAAATGTATATATAAAATTAAAAAAATAAATAAATAAAAGTGAAATGCAGTTTAGATTCTCAGAGAAACTAACTAAATCCAAGACTAGTGCAGACTTAACATTCGTTGGAAAATTAATAAATAAAAAAATAAAAAAAATAAGTAAATAAAAAAATAAAAAGGGGGGTTTAGTATCTGAAAGTTAAACAAAAACAGGAGACCTTAAGCGTCTAATATTAACACGGGGATCATCAGCTGTTTACCGTGTAACTGTTTCGGAGATTTAAAAGCAGGACAGTTATAATATTCATGGCTCTCCAATGGTACTGATAAAAATAACCATTTCCCCAATAATCAAGTGTCGAAATAATTCAGCTTAGAATTTCACTAGTGTATACATTAATAATAATAATAATAATAATAATAATAATAATAATAATAATAATAATAATAATAATATATTACCCTTAAGACTACCGTATGATATAATAATTTGCATATCAATATATCATATATAATTTGCATATCAATATCATATATGCATTTGCATATCAATATCATATATAATTTGCATATCAATATATATATATAATATATATATATATATATATATATATATATATATATATATCCACAAGTCATTGTCAACCGTTCCCTTGCTGACTTGGTTGGCCTCTACATCCTTGACAAGTTATGACCAGGAATGGAGACCGCAATGAAACTAAAGCTTATAGGCGAAATTTACAAAGAACTAATTTTTTTTGATTTCTTATTTCTGAACGGTCTCTATCTAAAATAATCTATGTATTAACGTTGCTAGTTAAATAATCTATGTATTAACGTTGCTAGTTAAATAATCTATGTATTAACGTTGCTAGTTAAATAATCTATGTATTAACGTTGCTAGTTAAATAATATTTTCTCCCAGGTAGTTCGATCGGTAACGCAACTTGTACATTGAATTGTATACTGTAACGTCATAGTTTAGTGCCCCCTCGTCGCACCTACACAAAAGTAGATTAAACACCCAAAACCTTACGTATACAGTTCGACCTGCCTCGTTTGATGTGAAATAAAATACAAAAAAGTGATTCGTTCAATCTCCGTTTTTTCTTATGTTTCGTTCATTTCTATATCTCTCCGTTTCTAAGTTTATCTTTTCTTTCGATCTATATATCGTAGTTTTTTAATGTTTTTCTATCATCCATACTTCTTTCTTCTTATTTCGCTTCCTTAACATTTCATTCATTTCATCTTATCTCTCTGCTTTTTCTATCATCCATACTTCTCTCTTTTTATTTCGCTCTCTTCACATTTTATTCATTTCAGCCTATCTCTCTACCTTGTCTATTATCCATATGTCTCTCTTCTTATTTCGCTTCCTTCACATTACATTCATTTCAGCTTACCACTCCACTTTTTCTGGCATCTTAACTTCTGTATTTCTTATTTCGTTTCTTCACATTTCATTCATTTCAGCCCATCTCTCCACTTTTTCTATCATCTATACTTCTCTATTCTTATTTCGCTTTCTTCACATTTCATTCATGTCAGCCTATCTCTCCACTTTTTCTGACATCTAAACTTCTCTCTTCTTATTTCGCTTTCATCACATTTCATTCATTTCAGCCTATCTCTCCACTTGTACTATCATCTACACTTCTCTCTTCCTATTTCGCTTTCTTCACATTTCATTCATTTCAGCCAATTTCTCCACTTGTACTATCATCTATACTTCTCTATTCTTATTTCGCTTTCTTCACATTTCAGCCTATCTCTCCACTTTTTTCTATCATTAATAGCTTTTTACTCTTTTACTTTTTTTTGTTTCGTTGTTTATTCATGTTAACGTTTTTTTTAAACCTATATTCATGTCGTTTTCAAATATTATTTCTCTCATATTTTATACTGACTTGTAATTTTATTATTTACATATATATATATATATATATATATATATATATATATATATGTGCATATTTCATTCTTGATATTATTGGTATTTCCATACTACCTTCATTGGATGATTGTTTCCGTCTTTAATTTTTTGTTTTATTTATCTGTTACTTTTTATAAATAATAGGATATCTCTTAACCATATGTACACATTCTTTCTGTTATAATTTACTTATATAGTACCCTACTGTCAGCCACCACCGCCCGTGTCTGCATATATTTCTGTTGCAGCCCCATCTGAATTATTTAGTCTTTTATTTGCGTTTACTTAATGAATTATACCTATATTCTGCTTAATCGTCTCTTCTTTTTCATATATAAATATTTAGTTAATATTTAGTTAATATTAAGTTTATATATTTATTAACTTTAACAATATGTAAAAAAGCAAAATACAAAAAAAAAGGTAAGACAAAAACGATATTCTAGCGTAACGATGCACACTTTAACATTCTGCCATACTTGTGCACACGTAGGGGGGGGGGGGAAGTGCGTAGAGACAAACAAAAACAAAATGGCTGTTCAAGAGCGGATTAAACTGTCTGACTTTCACCGAACGTTCTTTATGTCTCAGTTCAATGAATGAATGAATAAAGCTTGGACGACGATTGGACGATCGAACCAAACAAAATAATAAAATAAAGAAATGAAGTCGCCGGTACAATGTTACATTAGAAGAAGTAAAGAAATAAGACTATAAAAACATTAGTCTTTTTGATATTGTCGTAGATGCTATGTCTGTTGACCAACGAGTTGAATAAACGTCGAATATATGGCTGGCCTCTTGCCTTATCAAAACGATATAAACACTAACTTTTAATACATAGGTATTGCTCTATACGTGTTAATATCTTATATGTAAGTACGTATAATCTGCGTGTTTCTGTGGAATATATGTATATACATACAAATATATATATATATATATATATATATAAATATATATATATATATATATAAATATATATATATATATATATATATATATATGAAACAATTTTTTACAATAAAATATATATATATATATATATATCTTGAAACAGTTTTTCATGGTAAACAACTGATGATCCCTTAAATAATGTTAGAAGCAAACTAATATAATAACTATAAAAGTTAAATTGACTTACATGAGTGATTTTCCACTGAACGACTTGGGACTTAAGGTTTTTTTTTTCATATAGTTTTAATGGTTGAGAAACTTCCAAGACTATATATATATATATATATATATATATATATATATATATATATAAAGAATGTTGTAGTTTGCTTGAAGCATTGTGCGTAATATGTAATAAGTATTGTTAGAAGGCGGAGACAAAGCGTTGTTAAGGTGACACCGGCGGTACGTGAAATGGTAAACAATCACAATAGTGACAATATCGATGAATCAATAATTTTAAAATAATGTTATTATATTTACCAGTGTTAAGTTCGGACCGTTATTGTAGGGTTGTGTGTCTTCTTTTTTTTAAATTAAAATTTCCAGAGGAATCCCCTATTTTTAGAAAAATATATCAACTCGTCGGTGTGTGGCTGGGCCGAAAATTTCAGGTCCAGCCACACTCCGGCCCATTTTTATTTACATCTCTGTTCGGTGTTGTCTTCCAGCTTTCATTTTCAGTCTGAATGTTGCCATTTTTGTCTAAAGTAGATAATCTAGTTGGATACTTTGTACATCCATAAGTATTCAATTATCTATGTGTTAGGGATTTTATAAGTGGATTTCTCTTATTCGATCCATGTCATGGGTGTGTTATTTTTCTGTTATTTACCGCCTTCAGGATATTGTTATCTATATATAATAGGGCATGCGTAATTGCTTTCCCTTTTTTCGGTCTTTTTTCTGTTCATCTGAGTGTAGTCTACGATTATTAAATGAGTTATACATCTCTTATCTCAGTTGTGCCGTAACGATTTTCCACATAGTTAGAAAGCAGTCTATTTGTCTGTAGTTACTTGGGGTCGTTTCTTTTTCGGTGTGTTTCTGTATTAATGTAGTTCTTTCTCATTATTTGGCCAGTCCGGCACGTATTTTTCATGGATACATTTTCTTATGTGCTGTGCTTGCCTTTCATGTAGTGGTGTGCATTATTTGAATCTGTATGCATGCATTTGATAGTGGTTTGTTTATTATCATCAATTTCATTATTATTATGATTATGATTATGATTATGATTATGATAATTATTATTATTATCATTATCATTATCATTATTATTATTATTATTATTATTATTGGGTTATATAGAAACAATTAGCTTTCAAAAATAATCCTTACGTTTTATCGATTAGCTTTATTTCACTTTGAAAGCGGTGACGAAATTACCCAATTTACTTTATTAATGTGTAACACGGTCGCTTGCCCCGGAGAGTAAGATGTCTTTAGAAAGGCTGGCACGTCTTGGGCACGGCACACAACCTCCCCGAACGAAACAATAGGTACATTCGTCTAAAACGAATAGGCTTATACACATATGGGTATTTTGTGTGGATACACGGTGCCATTATGCGTCATTACTTGCCTCCTGTGAATTAATTATCTGGCTGTGAAAATTAAGGCTTGTAATGAAAGAAAACATATGACTTTATATATCATAAATATATCTATTTATTTCCGAAAAAAATAATATTTTAAAAACTCGAAACTCGGGTTGAGGTGGCTGAGCTGGGTTTTGCGCGAAGCGATCGTCACGAAAGAAAACAACAAACTGTTTTTGATCTCTCTCGCTAAAATAAAGTGAACAAAGAGAGAGAGAAAGAGGGAGATGGAGAGGAAGAGAGAGGGAGAGATACACAAGTATACTCGAAAATAAGGGAGGCATAGAGAACTTCACTGGCGCTCTCATTCGCAACATGCGATTGCAGATTTGATATTTATCCATCTTATGCATATATAAACCTTGGATTACATAAACATCTTGCCAACCCCAAGCTACACACGTCTGGTTACCACGGACACAAACACAGGAAAAATCCACGGACACAACTAGACGGTCACAACCACGTTTGGAACAAACAACATGCACGTACACAAAAGCAGGAAAAATCCACGGACACAACTAGACGGTCATAACCATGTTTGGAACAAACAACATGTACGTACACAACAACAATATTTCGACCCATAACTATCAACCGAAGCAACAACAGCAGAAAAAAGACAACAACAACAACAACCAACATACTAAATGAAAATAATAAAGTAAAAAAAAGATTGACTATTACAGAAAAAGTAGACAAGTAATGTATTTTTTTTCGAAAAATAAAAAATAAATTAAATACGCTCATGTACTAGTGGAGAATAGGAGTGAGTTGAAATAAATTAAAATAATTAAAAATTTAGTCGAAACTAAAAACGACAATTAAATATTACATGAGGAATAAGAAAATTGTACTTTCTCTATCTTTTTGTAATGATGGAAGAAAGTTGACGTTTGCAAATTGGGACAAAGGTCACAAAATAGTGGGAACGAAAGTTACAAGGATATTGAACGTTTTTGTGGAAGCTAGTGATCCCACATTAAAGGCCGTTTTACCTGGATCGGTCTGCCATCGTGAAAATCAACAATTTTGTTTTCGCACCCAAACTGTCACTACTGGAACTGTTTGACGTCAATCAAATCTGATCCTGCCCGAGATTGACAGATATTTATGGAGTCCGCGCCTCGAAGGACTGTTTAAACGTCAAATAGCTGACCTCAATGACCTCATTACAGAACAGTTAAGGACTAAGGACGGCAATGATTACTTAATTCTCTTTAACTCCCCTTTTTTCAAGTATATTGTGTCTTTCTCTCTCGCTCGTTCTCTTTTCTTCTGTCTCTCTTTCTGTTTTAACGGGGATATTTAAAATTTTAGGGTGTTGACTCTGGCAAAGCAGATGTCGCACGCCAAGCTCAGCCGTCTTCGAGTTTTAATTCTTCGGTAAAAAATAAATAATTAATTTTTTGATATATAAAGTAATGTTTTGTTCCCTTATTACAAACCTTCAATTTCCAGATGATGGTACCAGCTAGGATTAATTCTTGGAAGAGAATTAATGACGCTTAATGAAACCGCTGAGTATCAATACTAAATGCTCGGCCGTGTTTAATTAACCCTTTCATTAAAAATAATGTCCCTATCTTCTCTCAATCGAATGGCTCGGTACCGTGGTAGGACGTTACCGGCCTTTTACAAGACGTCCACACAGTGCGGATTATCGAGTTAACTCCCTCCCCGGGCAAGCGATAGTGTTAGAACTGAATGTTTGCGGAATATTTTTTTCATTTTAAATTACTAATTTGTTATATAATGCTTGTGCTTAAGTCACCCATACAAATTATCTGTCATATAAAATTCAGTTTCGCCGACAATTTCATATTGGATACGACATTACTATAATGTTTGTAGCATATTGTAATTCCGCTATTCTATTTTATTATTGTTTTTTTACTAAATAAACCATACTTTCATTTAATCGTAAAACTAGCATCAGTCTTGGGACACTTTTTCAAAGTAAAACACCCTCCGTACAAAACGATAAAGGAAAAGAGTAGTTACCACAAAGGCTTGAGGTTAGTGGTAGTGTTAATTTTTTGGTGGCTGAAAAAAGCTTTTCCTTATTTAGGATATTTAGAAAATAAAAATAAAAATAAATGAGAAATATAACAGAGTTACTGTTATTACGATTACAGTAGTAATTAGTAGTAATAGTATTTAACAATTCAAGGTTAGGGCATAGGATTTCTGCAGTTAATGTACTTTCCCAAGCAACGATGGAACACGGTTCGGCTAGCTTTATATATATATATATATATATATATATATATATATATATATATATATAAGAGATGTTCGTCCGTTACTAAATTGTTCAATATGGAGAAGCTTTTACCATAAATAATTTAGATCTCTTCAGAATAAGTGCGTACAATGTATAGAGATATTTTACTTCGTTACATATTTTTATAATTAATAACAATAATATTTATTATAGATAATTAAAATAGTTGTATGTGTTTAAAAAGGGTTTTTATGTTGTTTGTTTTTACTCGGGGCTAATTGTGTTTCTCTCTTTTTGCAACCTTTTATCGAGAAGGTAAACATGTTGGGTGTATAGTCTATTATTTAATGTAATTTTCTTACTCCGTCGACAATGACAACCTATTCCCGCCCTATCGCCTTTCTCTCTGTTTGACCACAAATGAAGACAGAGAGAGAGAGAGAGAGAGAGAGAGAGAGTCAGAGAGAGAGAGAGAAAGAGAGAGAGACAAAGAGATAGAGAGAGAGAAAGAGAGATACTTAGTGTTATAGGGTTAACATTAAACAAGCGAATCTCTTTTTTAAAAAGTCCTTATGTAAAAACATACTAGTTACTGCATTCTTCTTAGATGTTCTTACCTGTCTAAAACCGTATAAATTATTTCTCTTTAATATAAACAGCAGTTATAATGTTTAAACTTGAAAAAATAAAAAAAATGAAAATACAATTTAATATTTACAGATTTTTAGGAATCGATCGCATGAAATATTTCAAATTAATGTTGAAAACCATTTGAATTCAAACCTGTTCAAATACTTAAGAATGATCAATTAATAATCTATAGAGAATAAGCTTTCCTACGTATTGTTAAGTGAGGTTTATTTAAAATATGATAATCCTACACAATGCATAGCTACGACAATAAACATAAAGGAATAAGAAAAATTACTAATTTTAACAAAAAAATATTGTCAGAATGTTATGATATGATTAAATATTTCGCCAAAGACAGAGTTTTTCAAAAGCATTGGGATATACTGGAATTTATGTGAACGATAAGTGCATTAAAACAATTCCTAAACATTTCGGAAATGATTGTACGCCCAACCGTTGTCGATCTTCAATTCTTTGAACTGTAATAAATAATGTTGTAAATGTATTAATCTCTACCTCTATTATAGCTCTGTTAGGTCGGAGGGTCCACACATTGAGCTGATCATACAGTATTTGAACGTTAGATATTTATTTATTTTTCATTTTATGTTTTTATTTTTTATTTATCTACTTCCCACAAGGTAAGATGTGACACAAGGTCGGGAAAGTGGGATTAGATAAGCCAGCGCTCGAGAGGTGAGCACTCTGGCCATTTAAAAATTGCCTGAGCAGCCCCGTCGGCATTCCCCGGTAGGGGCGCCTCAGACAGTAAGCAATAAACTTACTTCTCCCCAATGAAGGGAGGCAAAGCCTGGGAGGGTGGACCTCCTAGAACTGCACAGGACAGACCCATAGACCGGCGTAAATCAAGCCCCGACGGCCAAGACAATACCAGTCTAAGGGGTGCAGTATCCATCGGAACAGATACTACACTTTGATCTTAGCCAAAAGGGCAAGCTCATTTTTTTAACGTTAGATATTTATACTCTAAACCTGCTGCCATGAAACTAGAAGCAATTCTGTCTATAGTCAATATATATTCCAATCAAATATATATTAGCTTCCATTTCTCTCTCTCTCTCTCTCTCTCTCTCTCTCTCTCTACATATATATATATTTATATATATATATATATATATATATATATATACATATACATATATATATATATATATATATATGTGTGTATATATATATATACATATATATATGTGTGTGTATATATGGATATATATATATATATATATATATATACGTTATATTTATGTTAATTAATATTATACGTTCACTGTTATATATATATATATTATATATATATATATATATATATATATATATATGTATTGCTTAATATACAATAGTTGGTGTCTCCTACAGCGAAGAAGTCGTTTCATATAGTTGACCGACTCGTATCAACAACATTTCTGAGATATGTGGTAGCCATTATACGAAATAAGATGCAATAATATTTGGCACTTAGCCAAGCTTATTGTGCATCAAGAAACGCTGCTAACCCTATGTTATTTGTGTGGTTTTGAACAATTCGATACACACTGTTATGTAAGTATATCATTAGTGGACTATTGTTAGAGTGGTTGTCTGATTAGTATATATGAAGTTCAGCACAATACGAGTGTCAGGCCAAAGAAAGAAACGTCATTAGTGGATTATTGTCCTAGATTTGAAGAAACGAAATCACGGACCGATATGAGGTGATCGTCGGGGTTCAATGGGTTTATAGGTTTTAATGAATCATACCAAAACATTTATTTTATTTTAATTAAGTCTCTTTATTTCTTCGCAATGTTACGCTTTTGATTTCAATAGGAGAATAGCGTAATGGTTACTGACGCGGGTGATCGTTAATCTAAAACGGAAATGTCCGTTGATATACGTTAAGGACTCGGATAACAGCTTTATAATCTGGAAAACTTTCATTACAATTTGAAGATATAGTTTCCAGTAATGATGTTCTAGTTAATGTGTACACGTTATATTTCGTACAAAAAGAATCATAGTTAACATATATATATATATATATATATATATATATATATATATATATATATATATATATATATATATATATATATATATATATGTATCTATGGGAGATGAAAAAGGAAAAAAAGCAAGAGCAAGTTGTTTATATATTCATCAAGGTTTCGTCTATATTGTAAGACTTCTGCAGGATGATAGTTTGAAGAAAAATGTAAAACTATCATCCTGAGGAAGTGTTATAATAAAGACGAAACATTGGTGAATAATAAACAACTATCTCTTGGTGTTTCCTTTTTCATCTGCCATTACGTCGGATTACTCTTGTCTTTCCTTTCTAAGATATATATATATATATACGATTGTGTTTATTTATACATACATGTTTATAGTCTTCGACACTGGCATGTCGATGTTACCCCTCGATAGAAAAAACATTCACTCCAAATATGACTTATGGGAATAATCATATTATTATTCGGTCTGATGGGATTTCAGCTTTTAACAACTGTTGATCGATAACATCGCCATCCAGTGTCGCAGATTATGTATGTGTATTTATAAATAAAAGTAATCTTATATATAAAGGCTTCATTTGATATTGAGCACTCTGTATAAGCCTGGTTTAAATTATTTTGATTTGTATCCTGTGGAGGTTTACGTTACCTGGATGACTATATATATATATAAACATATATATATATATATATTTATATATATATATATATATATATATATATATATATATATATATATATATATATATATATATATGTGTGTATGTGTGTGTGATTTTAGTGGAAGAAAACCCCAGCAGAGTGCTGAATTCTCAAGAAAAATAAAGAAGCGAAATATTCATTTATATTAGTAATTAGTATTACAGAAGTATAAACATATCAAAATAAAGGGGACTTATCAATGAAACCTTAAAATACATAAATCAAGGATTTTTCCATCCTACAGTTTTCAAGACTGTGATCACTAACCGTAGCATTAAATACGTTTTTTTTCATCCAATCAAGAGATTTCTAAGCAAGCATCATCATATTACAACGTACCACTCCGCAATATTGGGTCAATAGATAAAATAGCATATCAGTCCACCAATAACCAATCATCCAAGAACAACCATAATAAAAACGGGAGAATTATTCTGGTCACATTCCCTTCTCCCTTAACACAAAGACAAGAGTAAACAACATGTTTCTATTAACTTCTTTATCTAACGGCATAAACTACACAGATTGTTTAATAGAAACACGATCAAAATTAGTTACTCTAGCACCCAATCTGTGAAGTATATAATCTGTACAAGATGATAGGAAAAAGAAAACGTGGGCTGTTTGCAGGTATAAAGAGAATTGCCCCTAGACATACACTACTAAGTGAACTCCGTTGTATATGAAGTAACTGTCACAAGTTAACCCAGCGGCAGAGCCGAGACTTACATAAGCATGTCACTGGAAAAGTTCAATAAGTGGTTATACACATTAAGAAAATAGATGTTGCACCTGCGCAGAAACAACAGCGTTATCTTCATTACATTGATGTCTGGTGCTGCGACTACAATGCCCTTGACGTGAGAACGATAACTCTTAATGTTGACTGACCAGAGATTGTCAGAGATTACCTCAAATGAAACTACATTTCCACTGTCCTTAAAGTAATACACAAAAGTTGGACTTTAAGAGGGGTCTGTGCAAAGTGGGGTTATACGTCGGGATTATGCGGTTAGTTTTTCGATTAGAAACTTCACATTAAATCTACTAAAGGTGTCTTCCTAAAAAAATCTATTAAAACATATTTATTATTAGTTGAGTACATCGCCATTTAATGTGCGACTAGCGAAACCGAATATGGAGTCTTTTATCTCTAATAAATGGCATGCTACTGTCGGGATTTGTGACCAATAAACAAACGTCAGTAACGAATACATTGAACATAAGTAAAATATACCCCCACCTTCCTCACGGCAACCACATAATGCCGCCTCAGGATGTTACACTTTGACTCGTGCGCCTGGCTTGTACCACCGGCGTTTGTTGATGTGGCGATGCAGAGTTGAAGTAATCATTACGTAACGCCAGCGCTGATGAAGTCACACTCCCTTGAAGAAGACTGGTTGTGTCGAAGAGGCTCCATCAACTGAACCCTCCACGTTGTGATTATTGATCGAAAGATAGCGATTTATTTCCTTGAAACTTACTTTATATAAACACAAAGTCTGTAGTATGGTTAAGGGTTAATGCCCCGGGTTCTAGATTAAGTTTAGTACTTCAATCCCGACTCGCTAACTCACTGAGTTTATGGACAGACTATGTGAAAAGCTTTTCTCCTCCGTCTTTAGAAGGTGATGCATTTAAGGGGTAGGCGTAAAGCGCACTTCTGCTACTCTTGACTTATTCAATTAATAGAGATTCAGTTTTAATTAACTTTTCTGAATAATCGGAGCTGCAGCGTACATTATATATCAAGGCAAGATAACTCAGCGTCTTCCGGATTAATTCCACTTGCTTCAGAAAGCAAGCGGTATAATTAGTCGCCCACCAACAGAGTTCGTTTCTGGAGCTTTACTGTCTTTTATATCAATCACTACCATCTTCTCTTGATTTTGTCAGTCGCAACTTAGGCCATGCGTTCTCACAGAACATCTTGGCCTACATTATCTTTGCACACAATTACCTTCATCTGACAACTTTGAATTTATGATAATTTGAACATTTAGGCTGACCTCTGACCTTTCCCAGCTACGAATAACTAAAAACAATGGCTTCCCAGTGCAGAGAATATAAATGATATCTATCTCTGCGTGAACAGAAATTTAATTCTTCTTTCGTCTTCTTGCAGGTTACCAAATATATACTAGTGCATTCATAACCAGACTTTCTTCGTGCGGTCCTGGCACTCTGTTATAGAGTAATATATATATAAGCTCTATTTTATATTGAGCACTATTTATAAGCCAGGTCGAAACTATTCGGATTTGTATCCTGTTAATGTGTACGTTACCTGGATTACTATATATATATATATATATATATATATATATATATATATATATATATATATATATTTGTGTGTGTGTGTGTGAGTGTGGGTTATGTGAGTGGACGAACACCGCAGCAGAGTGCTGAATTCTCAAGAAAAATAAAAAAGCGAAATATTAGTTAATATTTTGTATTACAGAAGTATAAACACATAAAAACAAAGGGGGCTTATCAATGAAACCTTAAAATACATAAATCAAGGATTTTCCATCCTACAGTTTTCAAGACTATGAGCACTAACCGTAGCATTTTAGACTTTTTATCTAATCCTGAGATTTCTAAACACGCATCATCATATTACAACGTACTACTTCGCAATAGTGGGTTAATAGATACAATATCCTACCAGTCAACCAATAACCAATCATCCAAGAACAACTACAATGAAAACGGGAAAATTATTTTGGTCACATCCTCTTCACCCTTAACACAAAGACACGAGTAAACAACATGTTTATATTAACTGCTTTCACTAACGGCATAAACTACACAGATTGTTTAATAGAGTAACGATTAAAATTAGTTACTCTAGCACCCAATCTGTAGAGGATATAATCTGTACAAGATGATAGGAAAAAGAAAACGTGGGCTGTTTGCAGGTATAAAGAGAATTGCCCCTAGACAATCGCTACAAAGTGAAATCCGTTGTATATGAAGTAACTATCACAAGTTAACCCAGCGGCAGAGCCGAAACTTACATAAGCATGACACTGGAAAAGTTCAATAAGTGGTTATACGATTAAGATTAGTTACTCTAGCACCCAATCTGTGAAGTATATTATCTGTACAATACCATAGAATAGTTTCTTTACTGGTGCTTTTAACAGAGGCGAGTTACTTGTAAATATATTTTAAAAGAAGCATGTGATGTACATTTAGGCTAACTATTTGACATTCTTATTTTCTTTGGGCAAAGTTGTTTCCGGATCGATCATCCCCACAAAGGGTTAACGTTCCTTCATCTATTCGACAATTACATGACCATCTAAATTACGTTAAAATATATCAGCAATTGATGAATTCAACCGCAAATTCGTTTTTCTTTCACTATCTTTTATGTATACCCTGGTGCAGGTATGGTATTAATAAAATATGAAATCATCAAATGAAATCAGCTAATAAAAACCTATTTCAAAGTTACCATCTGGAAACACTGGAAGTTACAGGACCTCGGTTCAAGCTCAACCGTCTCTCTCAGCAGCCGTTAGTCACAATCACACATCCTTCTCCAAATGTAATCAAGCTTGAAAACAGTTTGAAAAAAAGAAAGAAGTTAGCTACTGTCTTCACAACCTACGGCCGCATTGAGAATGTGACGTCATCAAAGTGAACAGATAAGTTCTAAACTCAGAGTGCGTTCAAATCCACATGAATGTTGCCATCCTAGTTCAGAGCCGTAAGGTATCGAGTGATATGCATTTCCAATATAGAGACATTATCTGGTGTTAATTCGTATGTTTTAACTTCTGAAAAGAAAGTATCAATTATTGACGGATGATATGTTTCGGAATGTCTAATTGGCAGTCTTGTTGAGGTTGACGTTTCAATTATCAGTACGGACGATACTAATTATTTAATTTCTATTTTGTAATTGAAATCGCTCCAGACAAAGCAGGAAGCCACTTGATGAAAAGAGCCAAATAATACTACTGCAAGGTAAAAACAAACAAACTAGCCAACGTAAGTGTTAGATTAATAGATTCCGACCTGTAAAACAGCAATCCTTCCACATTTGTTAAATATCGCTCATGGAATGTGAGGACTAAAAGGCAACATATATATATATATATATATATATATATATATATATATATATGTTCATATACATACATATATATTCATATACATAGATATATATATATTAATATACATACATATACATATATATATATATGTATGTATGTATATAAATATATACATATGTATATGCATATACGTATAAATATATTTATATATATAAATATATAATTATGCATATCTATATTAATAATGGAGTGTATGTATCTGTCTGTCTGTCTGTTTGAAGCCGAAACTCCATCAGAGTAATATGACTATTTAATAAGTCCGCCGGCTTCATTATATACTATGAAAAAAACGCCGTAAACACTATGCGCGTTTCTCAATTTACATAATCAATTGCTTTTGAACTTCTAATAAATTAGTATTCGCAAATATACACTCATGATTGTTTTCTTCAGATTTTCACATGTATTTACGCTATTTTGCTAGCTAATAATCTTACTTATAAATTATAATTATTTCTTTTATTATATATATATATATATATATATATATATATATATATATATATATACATTTAATGCGTTACGTAGTTAATATAACTATTACAACACTTATTAAACAGCCAGGGTTAATCCATTGAATTTCTTCCCTCCCTCCGTTTATTGAGTATGGACGCAAGATGGCGCGTTTGTAAATAACACGCTGGCATTCACCGTGCTACTTTTTATTTAAACGTTCTGAGTTTATTTATTTTCTTAATCCTATTAGCCATTATGATTTAAAACACAAATTCACTGAATCAAATTGTTTGATTTAAATAATAATTGATTTAAAAATTACTATTTAGAAATACGCACACAACATTATAACGAATTAAGTTCAGGTAAACTTTTTCTTGCCGAGAATTAAAAAAAACTATTCGTGTTTACTGTATTTGATTTTTTAATACTTTCATATCCTATATTATCATTTTTTCACGACCTCAACTGAATTTATGATTACACCTAATACGCTTTTATTTACAAACTGTTTTTTATTATTTCATGTTTTATTTATTAAAAATAAGATGTGATTTTTTTTCTTTACTGTCAACAAAAAAACTAGCACATTGTACTGGAAAACTATATAACTGATTTTAGAATAAAATTGTTTAATTAAAAAAGGTCATTAAACAAACACCCACACACACACACACAAACTAAACCACACCCACATAGTGTTCACTGTATTTGATTTTTTGGTGCTTTTTCACTTTAGGACACGCGCTAACTTTGACCCCGTCGTTAGGGTTAGGGTGAAGGTCAAAGTGGAGGTTAGGGTTAAGGTTAGTTTTTGTCCTTTTTAATTAAAAATATTTATATGTTTGGGAGAAGGATAAATAAATTGGGGGAAGGCGGTCAAAAACATTTGTCTTTTTCTTTTCTTAACTAAAAATATTTCTATGTATGGGGGAGCGTAAAATAGAAAAAAAATGAGGGGGGGCAAAAATGTATTTTCTTTCTTTTTAAACTAAAAATATTTCTATTTATGGGGGAGGGTAACACAAAAATCGGGGTAGGGTCGAATTTCTTTTTTTCTTTATTTTAAACTAAAAATATTCTTGGTCCTAAACGAAGAAAATCAATGTCTAACCACCCAAGAAATATGACTGGGGCTCCATCGGTTTACGCGTGAGCCTTCATTACTGACGCGGCAGACCAGAAAAAATATGCGACCGGAGGGAGCATATATTTGCTAGTTCATATAATTATTTAATGATAACGTTCAGTTTCTAATCTGCTAACTATCGTGGATTAAATACAGGAGCCCGTTCGAAAATACGTACGGATTCCTCAACCGAATTAAAGATTTCCGAGTTCGACAAAACGCACTTGAAGAAGGTCGGAGGTCACATCGGCTGGAACGTTGTGAGAATAACATCCAAGATGAGAACAGTAGTCCAAATAATGCAAATGATACGAATTTACGAAAAAGTTCATTTATAATCAGATCCGGTCTACCTCTCAGATATGAGATGACGTCATAGCAGTCATCTCTAATACACCGGAAAACCAAAACTGAACGGATGGTAGAAGTTATAGGGCGGCAATTGTGAAGGTATGTTTTTTTAGAATAAGATAATTCGATATTAGGTAATGAAATAGAGGCTTGCGCGAAAGGCGTTTAACAGTACCTGTAAATTTGGTTGTTATAGAGAACTTGTCAATCTTGTCGGTTATTTAATCAATTGATTTAAGGTAAGCGTTTTAAGAACTTCACTATATCTTTCGATTAAACGTATATTCCTTTCCTATCGTTATTCTAGTAAATTACGGACTAGTATCTTAACATTCTACTTTTGCTTGCTGTTTGTTCTGTATCTAGCATTTAATTGGGAATATAATTTTTGTCAGTCCGTGACGTTTAAGTTTGAAGTAGTATAATTTTCATCGGTGAATGCGCGTATTTAGCAGATTATCACAGATGCGTCCACGATTCTCTCTGTTTTAATATACCCATTCGTCGGTCTGTCACGCTCTTATCTAAACATAAGTAGGGCTCAATAGCGAGGTGGGTGTTTACATTACAGTTAAAGTTAACCATTGACGAGAGTAGGGCTTTCTATAGAATTTTAGCATGGGGACATGCGCTTTAATTCCTGCTTTGAGCTATTAAGTAACGTTATTTAATAATAGTCATACTCCATGGGGGTACCCCCTTATGTGATCTCTGATGGATTCCCTTATCAGCCCAACTGTGATATCTCGTACTTTTGAGCAACGGCTCTTCAGTTAGCGGTGAAAGGTTTTGAGTGATATTGACCATTATTACAAAGTGATCGGCATACCTGAGTGGGGGATATACTTGTGTCTCACAAGGTTCGGCAATGTAGTTAAGAATAGATGAAGAAGTGAAACTTACTGATCCTCATAATATGAGATGTGGGTCGTGAAAATGACGGTTTCCGAAAGAGGAAATATGCATACGTTTGCAAGCTGCGTCTGTATAGCCAGGGGAACTAAGCTAATTAAATTAAAATTCCCAAATAGATGTATTTGAGTGTTCGGATCTAAAGTAAGTTCTGAATCAGTACTATCAGAATTATAATTCAACAGGGTGCATTCCTGGGCCGAACGAGAACGGTAGAGGAAATAAACGTAACTTAGAAATGTTAGAAAATTAATCTAAAGCACATGTAGGTCTTTTCATCTGATTATCGACTATGTTCTCTAGTCAAGCGGATGGGGTTATGAATATAGACCCCATGTATGTGCATATGTTTGTCTGAATCTTTACTGCAGAGTGGGATATATCCAGTAATTTTAATGCTATTAGAGAAAATCGATAAGTGTAAGTTAGTTTCTATATAGAGCTAGGATATTCGGGGAGTTTACTATAATACATCATTCTACATCATCAGGGTTTCTTTTAAGCCCTCAAGTGTCTGTGAATATCGGCCTCAAAAGAGGAGGCGAATTAGTTGTTTTGAGATGGCCGTCTAGTTTGGTCTTGCTACTTTTATTTTGAAGTGTCATATTTGTTTTTAATTTTATATTTGATAGAGTGGGTTTGGCAAAGTTAGTGTGTGTTTGTTGCCAGTAAGTTGACAAATTAGACTATTTGCCGAGTCTTTATCTACAATGTTGTGACCTCGGTAAAGCACACTGGAGATAAGTGCATGGGCGTATTTAATGTGCAACATGGCACTACAGTTACCCCGATAGTATACAACTGTTGATAGAGTAGCCCCTCTTAGCTTTACCTCAGAGGTAGAGCTCATGTACTACCAATCAAAAACAGCAGATAGACATGTTGTTAAACCTTCAACCTATCAGACAAAACCGGTCCAGACTAGTTATGTAAATCTAAGTTACAAGCAAGTGTCTCCAAAGTTGCCCGGATAGAGGGAAATAAATGTTGGGACCACATTCTATTGCGCTAGCCAGAAAATAAAACTAAGCACTGAAATTGCTTGAGATTCAAAACGTATGAAGTCAGTAGCAGAGGTGTATGGGTCCATCACACCGAGAAGGGTAATTCTGCGCCTGGGTACTATGCCAGATATTTCCCAGTAATAGTGTGGACAGATCAGAAATATAAAATGACTACATAATTGAAACTTTTATGTTTCTACCAAAGAAAAAATTGATGAAAGGTGTACCGCTCATGATAGGTAGAAAGGGTGTAAACATTAGCATGAACAAAGCTAAGAAGAAGAGAAAAAAGTGTACTTATTATATGAGAGAGTTTAACTTGCGGTGCTAGCAGCGTGTTTAGAAATGACCCCGAATTACTGGTTGAATGGGTGCAAAGTAAGTAGAATTGGAGAGGGGAGGCTTTTTTGTTTATCTTATTTACTGTTATGTTCTCTCAGCCTGATATTAAATTCGAACTATATCATTACGAATTGTCGATAGTAATAAGGTGTTGCACGTAAAGACGTTTTACTACAGCGGAGAACACCAAAATGGCTACATTATGATGCATATCTTGTTCAATAACGAATCGACATTTAAGACATATCAACATAAACAAGCGTAACAGGTGTCCGAAGAAGAGAAGAAAAAAAAGTGTGCTCATTAATGATAGTGTTTGATTTGCACTGCGAGCAGCATGCTTGGAAATAACCCTGAATTTTAAATTAGAATGAGTGATCAGTCCGTAAAATTCGAAACTAGGTGGGGGTATTTTTATCTATTTTGTTTTAATGTTTAGTTTCTCAAATGTCTGATATTAATTTCAAAATATATGATTTAAACATCATGCTTCGGAATTCCCCGCAAGGACCAGTGCGCAGTGGATATATTACTAAGTGTAATTCAGTTCTAAGTGACAGTTATCTAATGGTTGAAAGTGTAATCCTCGGTGCGGCCGCTACGAAGAATTGCGAATAACTGAAGACTTCTTCCCAGTTATTGCAGATGGAACGAGAGCATGCTACCCCGTACATTAAATAAAGGGTTCCGTTCGAAATTCTGTCCAGATTCCCGAGTTCGACAAAGTACACCTGAAGAAGGTCAGACGTTACATCGGCCGAAACGTTGTGATAAAAACACCCAAGTTGAGAACAGTAGTCTGAATATACCCAATTCTTACGAAATATGATTTAAAATTGTAGATAATAATAGTTAGTCTATACCTTTTAAAATTGTGGATAATAAAAGTTAGTAATGACGACTGGTGTGATCGGCATCACCATTATATAGACATAATAACTATATAAACTACTCCGGTTACAGAAGTATTAGTGTATTTATAATATGATATATGATAATTCGATACTATGTAATACAAAATAGGCTGTTGTCAAATGCGTTTTGTGTAATTTGTAAGTCAATCTGTCAATCTGGTTGGTCACTAAATCAGACGATGTTAGCGTACGTCTTGTATGAACTTCACGAATCCCTTAGATTACACGGTTGTTCGTTTCTGTCTACATTCATGTAAATTACGGACGAGTATCTTTAGAGTTCCTCTCCTTCTCTTTTTCTCTCCCTCTCCCTCCCTCTCCCTCTGCCTCTCTCTTTTTCTCTCTTTCACTTTCTCTCTTTTTCTGTCTGTCTATCTGTCTCTCGTTGTCGGTTGGGCCGTATTTTAAGTTTAAGTTTGTACTAAGATTAACGTCGGTGCGACACGTGACAGTTTGAAGTAGTATTTTCTGTCGGTCATCAAGAGTTCAGTTTGAAATATAATTTCCCTCGCTTGATGTAATAATTTAATAGACGCATCTTATTTTAAATGCGACTACGCATCTCAGTATTCGACTATGTCTGTTCGTCAACCTGTCACGCTAAAGTGTTGAAGGCATTCCCCTAAACGCACAGTTACAATAGACCCATCTTACGTTGTCGTTGTAATTGTTGTAGTCGGTGATGATGACCAGTCTAATCAGCATCACGATCAAAATAGCCACAAAGCACGCAGTTCTGAAGAAACAACGTTAACTTACCGTGAGACACGCCTTGAAATCAATATCATCGATTTGCAGCATTGGAAACGAAAAGGAGATAATCCTTAATAACTTTCGGAACATCAAAAGATGAAGGGAATCCAAACCTCTAGGCTCAACCTTGGAAAAATATCTATGATATAAGATGTTAACAAAAAAGGCTCCGGTGACATCCTTACAAGAATTAAGAAGTTAAAAAGCGGAAACTTGAAAGGTATCTTTATGATATAATATACGGTAATTCGATATCACGGAAAAAAAGGAGAGGTTCTCGTCATAAGAAGTGCATAGTAATACTATTAATACATAGATAACTAACCAACTTTGCACGTCTCCTTGGTCTTTTAGACAAGAGCAAAGTGTTGTAAATGTTCTGAAACAACAATTCATCTTTTTATGTCGTCAGACCATTTTTATTTTTTGTCCAAATTCATGATGTCACTTCATGAGAGCTCGATTTTCTCTGCATTAAAAATCGACGTTTGTCTAACTCTGCTCTTTTATGGAGGTAGGTAAACAAAGATAAACATTCGTTACAATATATATATATATATATATATATATATATATATATATATATATATATGTGTGTGTGTGTGTGTGTGGGTGTGTGTGTGGGTGTGTGTGTTTTCATATAAAATATAAAAAAGGCATTGCATCATTACATCGTTTTATTAAATAATTTAATAACCCTTTACTTATATATATATATATATATATATATATATATATATATATATATATATATATATATATACGCACCCACACGCGCGCACATGCTCAGAAACGCTAACTGTTAAACATTAAAAAAAAATATTTTCTAAATGGAAATAATATCTGAAAAGAGAATAAATGCTTAAAACGCGGTATGAAATTATAAAATTATTAAATAATAAAATTATTAAATAATAAACTACTGCTGAATAAATATATATATATATATATATATATATATATATATATATATATATATGTACAGATAAATAAAATAAAAGAGATATAGATGTGCAGATCACGAATCTATTTAATCTTTCATCTTTAAATGCAAGATGTATTCGATTTGATTTGATGTCATATATATATATATATATATATATATATATATATATATATATAATTTCATCTTTCTTTCTCTGTCTTTATATATGTATATTTAAATACTGAAAATCGACACATGACAGATTATCTCTCATTATAACATGTTATATGGATACATGAAATAATATTATATATATATATTTATATATGTATATATATATATATATATATTATTACATGTATCCACATAAAATGTTTTAATAAGAAGATATACTATTTTATGTATCGATTTTC
This sequence comes from Sepiola atlantica, assembly GCA_963556195.1. Lineage (NCBI taxonomy): Eukaryota > Metazoa > Mollusca > Cephalopoda > Sepiida > Sepiolidae > Sepiola > Sepiola atlantica. The sequence goes on along the minus strand of OY744528.1, from coordinate 12,358,104 downwards.
AATATTTACTTTAGCAGTGTTCTATACGTTAGTATAGCTAGGTAGTTAGTTATTAAAATAAATCTATGACAACTGAGCGACACAGAGGCTACCACATTTCATCCCTGTAGGGAATCATCATGTTAAATAGATATATATATATATATATATATATATATATATATATATATATATATATCAAATCGGTTACTGTTATGTCATGTCTTTTTGCTATTTTGGCATCATTTAATGTTAACGCGGACAGCAAGTGGAAAAATTAAGGACGATATCTGCTATAGAGAAAGAAACCATAATTGAATCATTTTCTCATGACATCATTTTGGAGCCATCCTATTTTACTAAAAGTATGAAGATATATCAGTAACATACGTGTATTTAACCTGCTAAATTAACGAAACATATAATAGAACACACACATATGTTCTTAAAGAAAAAGCTCACCCATTCCATTCTTGGTTGTTTTGTTCAATTTCAATACATGACGTAAAATGCATTTTGAGCAGGCAAAACTGAGCAAATTTTTTGCACCTTTGCATTTTTGAAATTGAAAAATTGTACAAAATATGAATACTTCACGTTCTCTCTAAAAACAATTGAGCGGCAAAAAATGCTAACAAATTACAATTTTTCGATTAAATATAACGAGTAAAATATTGAATCTTCTCTTTTTCATTTTTGGTTGAAATTGAATGAGGTCCAAAACAAACCTCATCAAATAATCTCTATTCATATAAAGTTAGGTATGTGTATGCGTTTGTTTCTTTGCATCTACAATACCGAATTAATGAACCGATCCTAATAAAATTTTGGGAATAAAGTTGCTAGGTGTAAGAGTCGGAAATGTGGATTATATTTAGTTTCATTTAGTTTCTTACAAAGAATGGCACAAACGGGGGAAGAACCGTTCATGAAAACTCGGAAGGCTCCAATTGTTGTTACATATTTACAATAGGTATGAGACATCAATTTGTAGATATTCCCTAAATTTCAGTTTCTTTGTAGTATTTATAATAGTTCTAAGTTGGTCATCATAGCAATACAACCCTTTGATTTGAAAATTAAAAGATTTCACATTTGTAAGAAATAATCATTGGACGCTAATTAAGCAAACTCCCTGAATTTAATTTCCTACTTAAGATATCTTAAGCTAAACCATTTAACATTAGACAAACGTATGTAATGCATTTTCATCAGAATAACTATACTGATTCTATACATCAGGTTTCGCAACATTATATCTGGATTTTAGCTTCAAAAGTTGACTTAAACGTAGTACAACACTACTGTTGTGTTCGGGCCATTAGATTTACCAGTCACGGGACGGTTATTCTCTTACTAAACCGACAAGCGTGACACACCGTTTATATTGCTTTGTTAAACGCGTGATCAACCAACAGATGTGTTTTATCAAAGTTTACAGAGTAACTGTTTCTTAAAAATTTGGTTTGCCGCATTTAAAATATTGTATCAATGCAACATGTGCATTTGACATTAGGAATGCTAGTTCAATATGAAGGGTGTTTGATTGACTGACTCAGCTTTTTCTGGTGATACTAGATCAGGCTGCCCTGTGGCTCCCTGAGACGAAATTCACCTACATTGACGTTTTTTTTTTTTGTTTTTTTTGTAAAACTTAATTATGTTCTACAAAACCAAAAACAAAAACAACAGCCCCTCTCCCTTTCTCCCTCCCCTTTTTTATTTTATTTTTAGAACTTGAAGCATAAATCTTTTACTATAATGACCAGATTCGGCATTAAATAACCCAAAAAGGGTTGATATGCCGTAAAACAAAACTACTAAACCAAAAACGATGATTAAACATTTGAAGATATAAAGAACTTGAAGCATAAAAACTTTTACTATAATGACCAGATTCGGCATTACATAACCCAAAAAGGGTTGATATGCCGTAAAACAAAACTACCAAACTACCAAAACTACCAGACTCAGCTTTTTTATCGGTATAAGATTCCTACACAAGACTCCCTTTCTAGATAATATTTTTAGTGCAATAATTTATAAGTACACTTTTAAGTGAATATATGTCGTGTACAGTTTTTATAAATGTGCATATCATGATCTAATATACTGTAAAAGTAGAATTACACTATAAGAGAAAATACATTGAAAATATAAAAAATAATAAAACATACACAAACTTAACTTCTATGAGATTATAATACATAACCTTGCAGCGAAGTTTTATTGTTTATAAAATGAATTATATAGGACTATAATATTTACACATTCTTTTAACATTTTTCGTTGTTTATGTCTATGCGGGTTTCTATCTTCTATGTTAAGAATTTATTTTTGAAACCTGCTATCTGTTCCGATGGATACTGCACCCCATGGACTGGTATTGTCTTGGCCTTCGGGGCTTGATTTACGCCGGTCTATGGGTCTGTCCTGTGCAGTTCTAAGAGGTCCACCCTCCCAGGCTTCGCCTCCCCTCTTTGGGGAGGAGTAAGTTTATTGCTTACTGCCTGAGGCGCCCCTACCGGGGAATGCCGACGGGGCTGCCCAGGCAATTTTTGATGGTCAGAGTGCTCACCTCTCGGGCGCTGGCTTTTCAACCCCCACTTTCCGACCCGACTTTGGGTCACATCTTACTTGTGGGAGTAAGAATAAAACTGGCCTTGTGCCTAACTCCTGGAGAGGAGTAAATAATATTTATAAACACATATGCTTTTGTAAGATACATTACCTTACTTCGCAATTTTAAATCGTTCAAATTAATATTTTAGTTTTTTGAATAGTAAGTTTTAAATGTTAAAACAACATTATTATAAAATACTTACTTGTTTGTTTAGTTTGCGATACTTGGAGCTTTTATAATCGCAAATGTATCCTGAAAAGATGAACACTGATTCATGGCGTTAATATATATATATATATATATATATATATATATATATATATATATATATATATATATATACTAAAGTATGTTAGATAGAATCAGCTAATACCTATTTTTACGTTAGATATTTTGCGCTTCAATAATATCTAAATACACAGATATGCGTGTCTGTTGAATTACCCGTTCTTTCAGGGTACCCGATCCAACAAGAATGACAAAAGACATAACGTATATGGAAAAACTTTAGTTTTCTTTATTTGCCATCACCAGATGGTTTACGCCCGCTAAGCACACACATATAAAAATATTTTGACATAGTTTTGTCTCATGAAAGTCTTTTTTCTCGTTGAGGTCACATACATGGTTTCCGCTGGAAACTCGTTCATATATACATCCGATGAGAAAGCAATTTGCTCTGCATTGTCTATCCGAGCGTGAACTGAAGCAATTGTTTCACAAGCATTTGATGAAGTACAAGTCAGGGGATTCCTTCACGTACCAACTTGCTTATCAGCCGCAATTTTAGTCAGCGGACACGAAACCTTGACAGCAAGACGGGGTTGGGTGCAAGCCAATAAGGCTTCATCGGTGCCATACACATCGGTAAACTCTCATTCTTCCGGTACTTCGATACTCCGATCACCAAGCGCCCCGGCTCTTCTTGTTTCTTAAACCGCCGCCTTTCAAGTCTCACTTGCACTGCGGAACCTTTCCTTCTTAACAGTTATTAAGTCGTGTGGTTTTCTTTCTCGACGCCCCCCCCCACACACAATAGATTTGTCCACGATTCATTTTTGACACTCTTTATTCTCTTACATGTCTATTAGGTTGTTATTTTATATTCTGTGATTTTAGAGATAGTCCTTACGTATAATTTATATTCCTAGATTTCATTGTCCATATTAATATATTATAGCTGGTGTAAAATCCCATTGGTTATCACATTTATATTTTGGTATAATCGATGGTGTTTACGTTATGCCACTAATATTCAAAAGTGTGTTTCCAAATACAAGCACGACGTCTCTAATATATCAAGGATGATGTACAAATTGTAAGGGCATTTAACGGATTAATCATTTTTAAAAACTTTTGTTGATGTAATAAAAACATACTTTTAAAATCATAATTCACACAAGAACGTATTCTACGATTAGAAAAAGCTTGTAACACTTCACTTGTGAAGAATATATATTCAAAGATTATGGAGAGGAATATTTTCATGATTTACCATTTTCAAAGGGAGTATTTAATAACACAAAGAAATTATGATTATTATTTAGATAATATAAAGTAATATTAATCAGGACGAATCGTTACCTTTTGGGGAAAATAATTGTTGCACAACGTGATTGGAAAGAAACCTTCTATCATTAAGTGAGCGTATCGTTGTGAAATCAGTTGGTGCGGTTCCCAAACTGTTTGACAAGCTGTTGACGAATTGTAGCACTAATATCGAATGTTAAATAACTTCCAATGTCATACATGTTCAGATTATATTCGTTTCTTATTTCAGTAATAAGTTACAAGCACTTGCTAATTAGCAGTTAATGTATAATTACTCTGGTTTTCAATATGTCTCTGAGTTTTTTTAAAAATCAGGATTGAATTTCAATCTTGATGGTCGGAAATGTACGGTTTACATTTGTTGGATAATGGCCCTATGAGAATGGACGTATCTGTTGGAAATCGTTGGTTTGACTTGCGCGAATTAACGCGGGGTGGACCCGGTAGTCGAGTGCAGAATAGGGCCTGTTCTCACAGTCAAAAATCACAGACGTGACAAGTTCACCATGTGACGAGATCCCAGATCAAGGGGCAATGGGCACCTGCGAGAGGCTCTGTGACGTCACAGGCCCTTGCGTGGGAAAGAGAGGGATCCGTGACGCTACACCTTCTTTGTGAGAAGCAAGTTTTAGCCAGTCTGGGTTTAGGAGGCAAACCGATGACACATGTTACCATGTAATTCACAACAGATAAGGGAAATATTTCCCTAAGAAAATACAAGCGAGAGATATCCTTTCCCTCCTCTATGAATGGTTAAGAAAATAATTGTTAAGTAACTACGATAAAGTAGTGGGTTGCTCTTTCTCCCTCGACGTAGCGAATGGCCCAGGTCGATAAATAACAACGCTTGTTATAAAAAGAATGGAAACTTAAAGAGAGTGTTGTTTGGTGAGTCGGAAGCTTTTGTTGCAGACAACGGACGGCGTGGTTCACGGCAGGAAGGACAGAAGAAAGTATTCATCCACTAGACAACATCGAGACGCCGACCCTCTACACGGCGAGGGAGAAATTTAAAAGGTATGCAAACAATATATGAACTATGTGAGTTATGATAATTTTAAAATGACAAGTATTAAATGTGAACTGCCACGGCCCTTTCAGGGACGAGTATACAGAACGAGGAGCGCCGCGGCGCAAGTGTGGGGCTATGCAACACTTTTGGTTCACTAGTAGTTGTTTATGTAAGTAACAATTAGCAGTAGTTTTTGGTGTATTCTAAGCAAAATGTAACGAAATAAATTTCAGATGTTTGCAGAATCATAAAAATGTTACCTTTCACATTTATTTCAGACAAACCCGATTATATCCGATAAATTTCGCTGAGTAACTTATATTCGTTCATAGATAGTTCTATACATACATAGACATTTTTGAGAAAATCTAATGTACTAATTTTTTTAAAAATCAGTAAACGTGAATGACGGAAATAACGAACATAGAAACATAAGTCAATTCTGATTAACAAGACACAATTACATTTTCACAGGTAATAACCAAACACCAAGACCTAAAAAATGACTTTAAAATAGCACGGTCCCTCGACGAAATAAACATTATACCGGTTGTGGTGAGGGCAACTGGTCTAGTGAAAAACATCTTAGAAAATACTCAGACACTATCCCCAGAGAATCAAACTGTAGGGAAGTACAGATAGCAGCCTTAAAAGAAACAACACTTATTCTTAAGAGAGCCTTCGGATATAAATATTACTCATAGGGAAACAAAGTGTTAGCCTCCAGAGGAGGCCCCTTGATCGCTTTAGATAAACTGAATTAAAATGATAAAAAGTAAAAATAATGAGTTCATCACTCATAGAAAAGGTTTCTTTAACTTTGAAAATTAAAGTAATCACGAATCAATGACGACCCCATTTTGTATTATTCGGATTATTCGGACTACTGTTTTTATTTTTCATGCTATTCACACAATGTTCCGGCCTATTTAATCTCTGACTTTCTTCATGCACGTCTTATCGAAATGGAGTTATCTTTATGAGTAGCTCAGGAATCTGTACAGCATTTTGAACGGTATTTTTATTTACTCTACGATGGTAACTTGTTCATCGTTCCGATTACAATGACTCGATATAATTCTTAAGTAATTCGTAATTGTATGTGTAGTATCACCTGCACTGAGGATTGAACCTTGTACCTACAGAAGTCACTTTGAAATCACGTAGACCTAATAATACTAAACACTTTATCTGTTGCACTACAGAAGTTACGTAGACCTAATTATACCTAACACTTTATCTGTTGCACTACAGAAGTTACGTAGACCTAATTATACCTAACACTTTATCTGTTGCACTACAGAAGTTACGTAGACCTAATTATACCTAACACTTTATCTGTTGCACTACAGAAGTTACGTAGACCTAATTATACCTAACACTTTATCTGTTGCACTACAGAAGTTACGTAGACCTAATTATACCTAACACTTTATCTGTTGCACTACAGAAGTTACGTAGACCTAATTATACCTAACACTTTATCTGTTGCACTACAGAAGTTACGTAGACCTAATTATACCTAACACTTTATCTGTTGCACTACAGAAGTTACGTAGACCTAATTATACCTAACACTTTATCTGTTGCACTACAGAAGTTACGTAGACCTAATTATACCTAACACTTTATCTGTTGCACTACAGAAGTTACGTAGACCTAATTATACCTAACACTTTATCTGTTGCACTACAGAAGTTACGTAGACCTAATTATACCTAACACTTTATCTGTTGCACTACAGAAGTTACGTAGACCTAATTATACCTAACACTTTATCTGTTGCACTACAGAAGTTACGTAGACCTAATTATACCTAACACTTTATCTGTTGCACTACAGAAGTTACGTAGACCTAATTATACCTAACACTTTATCTGTTGCACTACAGAAGTTACGTAGACCTAATTATACCTAACACTTTATCTGTTGCACTACAGAAGTTACGTAGACCTAATTATACCTAACACTTTATCTGTTGCACTACAGAAGTTACGTAGACCTAATTATACCTAACACTTTATCTGTTGCACTACAGAAGTTACGTAGACCTAATTATACCTAACACTTTATCTGTTGCACTACAGAAGTTACGTAGACCTAATTATACCTAACACTTTATCTGTTGCACTACAGAAGTTACGTAGACCTAATTATACCTAACACTTTATCTGTTGCACTACAGAAGTTACGTAGACCTAATTATACCTAACACTTTATCTGTTGCACTACAGAAGTTACGTAGACCTAATTATACCTAACACTTTATCTGTTACACTACAGGTCTACACGGATACTTAGGATCCAATTACAATTTGTTTATGAGAATTGCTCCAGACAAGGCATGAAGCCACTTAATGTAAAGAGCTAAAAAATAGTTCATGATAAAAAAACTAGCCATAGATAAGTGTTAGATGGATAGATTCCGACCCAGAAAACAGCAATTCTTCCCTTTTTGTCAGAAACATCGCTCATGGAATGTGAAGACTAAAACACAAACTAAGTTAAGAGAGAGTTAGGAGGCTACCTGAAATAAAGGGAAAGTTCACTTCTACCTGATCATGCCAAACGGAGCGGGAAAAAGCACCCCCGTTGATTAAATAAAGGGTTCCATTCGAAATAACGTACGGGTTCCCGAGTTCAACATAAATATCACGAGTTCAACAAAACAGTACTTGAAATAGGTCGACCGTTACACCGACAGCAATTTTGGTAGAATGACATTCACAATATAAACTGTAAAACGAAGAATAAAAATAATACACATTATTTATGCTCATCTTAAAGAATCCGCAACATAGAACCCATTTAATTTAAATGCCAAGATTTCTAGTGTGATGGAAAAAGGAATGAATCAAGATAATTTATTCAAATTATTAATTGAAATATTTTTTATAGACGAAAAATTCAGCAAATATTCAAGAAGCATAAACCAGAATAGAAAAGCCGATCAAATGATTGTATATGCCAACAACAGGTGTTTGTCGAAGATGCTGTTCAGGGTGAAATAATTTAGAATAGTTGGAAGCACTATTAAACTCTTACAAAAATGAAAGTCAACACAGTATATAACATTTACTGCTTCGAATCATCAGATTCTAATAATTAATGACAGAAATGAGAAGACGGTCTAAGTGTCGGCCGAGAAATTCATTGGCACGTCAGGTGCACATCATAAAAGTAATATGATTTTCTATTAGTGAATAGAAAAAAAAACACTTTTTGTTACTCATATTCACCCACACAAAAAAACATTGCCATTGATATGTAAGGGGCTACTGAACTATTAGGGGCAAGATGTGTATTCACATTACATTTCTCTTCATGTTGGCACGTCAGGTGAACATCATAAAAGTAATATGATTTTCTATTAGTAAATAGAAAACAAAGTATTTTTAAAAAATCATATTCACCCCAAACTAGGAACATTCCAATTTAGATGTAAGGGACTACTTAGGATTATGGACCAGTAGTTGTGTATCGAGATGTTTGTTCAAATTACATTTAAATCTCTTCATGTTGTTACAGTCGTGGAACAGGGAGCAGGGAGGGGATTTAATAGGCAAGATAGTCGAGGAAAAAAGCTATTTGAAAGCTTTCCGGTATCTGGGGACCTCTCCAGTCATGGGATTGTATTTTTCCGATTGTCGAGTTGGTTGGGAGTATTTCCGTTGAATGGGGCACACGTGCAGCAAGGTCATCGGAGCAAATTTCATTGAAGTAATATTAAAACAAGCACGGGGATATAATATTTCGGCTTGAGCTTGGATAACAGTCTAGGGCCCATCTTATGATAAGCCTTTTAATGGACCCTGTCTAAGAGTTATAGACAGGTTGTTGGAGAATCAACGCAGATATGTCAACAATAATGTATGCATGATAGCTATGTAGAGATATAGGGCACTGGCAGGTGTGAGAATATGTTAGATCCGTAGAAGGAGCACACCTTCTTTGCAGCAGACTTGGTAGTATCTGCTATTTGTTTTAATTTATGTTACGTGTGAATGTTAGGCCGAGGCGTTTGAATGTTGTACATTCATGTAAGGTTCTGTAATCCATGGCAAGCAGTGAAACGTATATAAGAAGAAATATAGATTAATATATGTGATAATTAAATCGGAATTAAACCCATAAATTCTAAACTAGAGCTGTCATTACAGAAAGCCAGACTGGATTCTGCTTACAATAAAGAATAATAAAGTGTAGATGAAATAAATATTTCGTGATGAATCTTGAAATTTCATTCACCGATGCCATTTTGAAACAATAGTCAAGTGTTGTGCTAACGAAATATGTATAGGTGACTGTCGAAAAAAATTTGACCGTATCATTCCTACAAGAATGTTATTAATCAGGTCTCATAATTTTCATACGATAGTTATTACATCAACTATGTAGATTTATGAATTCTGGAATCCATAAAACGAATAAAAAAGCTAATTAATCGGTTCTACTTTAACATAACAAGTTCCTGCCACATATTTTGTTCTGACTGAATTCTTAATGTGAAACCAAACTTCTAATGTGTGTTATGCGAGCCCCGTTTTTATTTCATACGCCATCAATCACTGTCAGTTTCAACACTGATTATTGCTTTCTTTCTTTCTCTTTCTCTCTCTCTCTCTCTCTCTCTCTCTATCTCTCTCCCTCTCTCTTGATATATATTAAGAGTAGAAGGCAATAAACACAGAAAATAATGAAAACATTAGTATAGTCGATTATAAATAAAGATGTCACCAGAGAATGTATTAGAAAATCTGTAGTTGGAGAGTCAGCAAAACAGTTGGTGAAAGAGGGATTTTGCCGTTTAATATTTTACTAGACCACCCGTGACCCGTTGGGTCAGTTTGTTATATTAGCTATGGAATTCATGTATGAGCGTGACACTTGTGGCATAAAGAAAATAGGTTTTTTTTACATAACAGAAGCATTTCTATGAAAGTATATTAAAATGAAAAAAAGATTAAAGATAGATTTCTATGAGTCGTTCTGTTTATTATAATTGTTTTTTTTTTTAAATTACAGTTACTGAATTATAAGTGGTTGGCCATACTTATAGGTAAATATGCACTGAACAGGTACCATAATACTTATTATAGTTAAATTCAAATTTTGATATATCATCTTTTAATATTTTATTATCAAGTCGCTTTGCAAAGTCACATTTTCCTGATTCACACAATGGGTAAGCAAACGGGTCCTATTCCTTTTCGTTATATATATATATATATATATATATATATATATATATATATATATATATATAATTTATTTAGATACTGTATATTACCTATTTCAGGAATGTAGCGCGGTTTCATCCAAAAGTGCAGATTTCGACATCTTTAGTAAATCTCTGTGCTCAGTGGAATCACCGGCGAGCTGAAACGATTGTAGCGACGATACGATAGGGAATGGCGTTAACACTGACAGAAAACGGTGTATCTCTGAAGGGGTCTCCGAGAAAATCCGGTGTGGGATAATTATTAACTAAGACTTAAGAGAGTTCGATATTAGTTCGTGTTTGAAAGGCCTTCATGTTATTTCCTAGATTGTTGATTCTATTCCCCATCGGGACATGACTACAATCATTTCAGCTTGCCGATGATTCAACTGGGCACAGAGATGTACTAAAGATGTCTAAATCTGCACTTTTGGATAACACCGCGCTACATTGCTGAAATATGTAATATACAGTATATAAATAAATTATATTAGCTCTCTCATATGATCGAGCACTTTATTTGATTTCTTTTCATATACAACCTGATACACTTATATATATATATATATATATATATATATATATATATATATATATATATATATATATATATGTGTGTGTGTGGGGGGAGTAAGTGTAAAGCAAGAGAAAAAGGGAGAGAAAGAAATACATATATGTATATATACATATATATATGTATATATGTATATATATATATATACATATATATATATAATTTTAAAAAGGAAAGATGAAGACAAAAAAAATGCATAAAATGACATAAAATTGCATAACATTGATACAAATTTTATTACATCGAAAGTTCAGATGCAAGGGATTACACTAATCTTTAAACCATGTTTTTTCAAAGATAAACCTCTTCTCGTCAGAGGATAAATTTCAGTAATGCGGTATTCATAATTAATAAATATTACCTGGAAATTGAAAAAGAAATAACAGAAAAGGTTGGTGATAAAGAAATAAATGGCCGAGAGGGAGAATGGTAGCAGTATTGAGTAGTTATTGCCCAAGACAAAAGGGGACGCTTTAGTGTAGATAGCACACTAGCAAAAGTGTGTAAAGTTGGAGAAAAGTTTGTAGATTTGGAGAAATTTTTTTTTTTAATTACAGGGTTTCAAATAAAAGGCAGAGGGTTAAACATATCTCACTTGGTCCGTAGGGATTCGTGTCTTCGTTTTGTGTATAGTTCCGTAGAATTACAAGTAAACATCCGTGGACTGATATTTTAAATATCCAATTCGGCGGATCCGAGGCGAAGTATTGAGCTTTACTTTATCACGATAGATCACTTTAACGATACTTCACTTATCGGTAATTCTATTATATATATATATATATATATATATATATATATATATATATATATATATATATATATATATATATACATATATATATATATATATATATATATATATGGGTGTGGGTGTGTATGTGTAAATCCAGAAAAAGAGAAAAAGAGAGAGAAAGAAAGATAGAGAAAGAGAGAGAAACAGAGAAATAGAAAGATAATGAATGTTAGAGAAACATTAGTAGGAACATGACGCAAAATTTTGTAAATAAGATTCTATTTTTAAAAGTCATTTCGAGTCATAGAAATTACATCAAAAGAACCGGACATTTTTGCTTATCCCGACTTCCTCTAAACCAGACATTGTTTGTTAGACAGGAAGTTTGATTATACCACGTGACCTAGATGTGCATTTCAATTCAATTCAAATTGTTTGCGTATGCGTATTTTAAAATACGTTCAAAGACGATCCTGAAAATAGTTCTACATTTTATTTCCGTTTCATATTTCATAATATTTTTTTTCACCGCAGACAAATTTCCGGAAACTTAACTTAATCTGATTGTTATCCGAATGTTGAAAGCTTTAAAAAAGTAACGCTTACAAAAAGAAAACTGATTCAAAAGTTTAAGCGTTTAATATTTTATTGAAAGATATAGCGGTATCGATGGGATCTTATTTGGGCTTAGAATACTATATTATTTCTAATATGTGGTCAAGGTTTATTTATAGAGTGTATTATTTTAACATCAGGTTGTCCTGATAAACCTTTGTACAGAGAGACCGAAGACACTCGGAGATAGTGTCTACTAGATAATTCAGACTCCCCTTATATATATATATATATATATATATATATATATATATATATATATATATATATATATATATATGTGTGTGTGTGGGGGTGTGTGGGTGTATGTGTGTGTGTGTGTGTTAGAGGGAGAAATATATCGAGTGTGTATTATATAACATTATATATAAACGCAGACACATACTATATATATATATATATATATATATATATATATATATATATATATATATATATATTATATTTATATGTTTTTCGGCAACATGTGTGCAGACTCGTTTGACCATGCGTAACTAATCAAAATCCATTGAGACTGGAGCTATTCATCGACGAACCGAGGAGCCCGACTGCCAACGGTCCACCACAGCCATTCCCGCGTGTTGGCTATTATCCCCGTTCCTCATGGCGGGCGCCCGTCATGACGTTAGATTTTATGCAACAATGATCATCAAATGCCTTTCAGTTGCTACTCTTTTTATTCTGTTTCTTTTATTTTTTGATAAAATACACATATCACTCTCCCTTCCGGCCATCTGTTCAAAAGGCTAGGACAGGATAATCACTTCTTTCTGTTCTTCCACTTTTATGTTCTTCCGGACATTCCCTGCGGGTGACGGAGAAGGGGAAACGTGTGGCCATAATGGATTGCGACGCAGACGTTGGACTCATCTAAGCCGACTTAAAATCAACTCCGATCTATTGCATATTATTACACTAAAAGATATTTGACAAAAGATAATGACACTCCTCAATGCAGTGGATAGGATAACTTCATGTACGCATGTAAGAATCGTTTGTAATATATATTATTTATCATCATAATATAAGTCAATATTGGTTGGTATGTCGTAAAAAGAACAACCGAAACAGATTGTCCTGGTGTGTTGCCGCATATATATTAAATCTTATGAATCTTTTTGAGTTTATTCAAATTGTACATTCATAAGGAATGAGAGGCTAAGGTCTACATGTAGCAAAACAGTAAGCGAATAATATAAAGAGAGGCGGAGTGTTGATTATTTGACAAATGCAATGAATGATATACAGGAAACGTACTTATTTTCTGTTGGAGTAAAGTTAGGGTTAGAGTTAAGGTTAGAGTTTAAATATTAATTAAGTATAAATTAAGTATTCGTAGTCCTTATTTGTTTTGCAAATTTTACCTCTTTAACTTGAAAATATGATTTCTTAAAAGATGGCCATGGAACTTTACGCTATTGCAGTTTTGATTTTACTAATTAATCGATCCATATGCAATGATAAAATAATAATCTGCAAATAATGTAGTTAGTGAGCAATACGTACAAGCACACGAACAATACTGAAATAATATTCGTCCCAGGAATGGTAAAATAAATTCCACGAACAGAACAGCTTTGCAGCAGTTCCAGCGATTCTTAACATTTCACTACAGAGAAATAAAAGGGTGAAAATAAAAATAAAAAATAATCAATAAATAACTCTTACCAAAGGCAGGAAAAATTACTGTTATACTTACCTGGCACTATTTTGTGTTTTACAGTATTTTAAAGCGCTTTTATTTACACATATTCTCGATGACTTCCGAGTGTTGTAAACTCGACGTATTCAAAATGGCGCTGTATTTTTTTAAAAGCAATTTAGCATAAAATTGAGGTGTGCATTTAAGAGTTTTTCCTCAATGGTATGCTAAATTTCTTAAAAGATGCTTTAAAAGAATATGAACTACTCAATTTTATCAAATCCGCGCTGCACGGCGTTGCTCATATTCGAAAAAAAGAGACCAGTAATAAAAAAACAACATTGTCGTCACATTCCATTCTGACGGATAGCTACCAACAGGTACTGCTACTGCTTCTACAAAATCTATCTGCTTGACAAGGCTAGATTTTAGCGAAATGATTGTAAATAGAAAAAATAAATTCTTTAAGGTTGAAATGAAAAAAAATATGTCTTGGTTTTTATATTTATTGATATATTCTGCATCATCTGTGCTTTTATGTGTTTTGCGTCAATTTTATGCTAAATTTCTAAAAAGATACTTTAAAATTATGAACTACTCATATATATATATATATAGTTTTCAAGTTTGATTATTTTCGATAGGAATTCGAATCAGAGAGCTCTATGTCCCTTCAAACAGAGCATGAATAAGTTATCAGGTTTAAAAAGACTAGATATACATTCGGATTGTACACATCATAAGTTATTTCGACCTTAACTAGGACTCATCGGATGTGTTTCCAACCACAATTCAACCCTAAATGGAATAATTTTAACACCTTTATATATCTGACAATAATTTTAAAACAAAGTAAAAATAAGGAATAAAATTTAAAAAATAGAAAATAAAAAAGAAAAAGAATGTCAACAATATTCTATTTACCGATTGGACTCTATAATGTAGAAGGGATGGGAAGGGGTGATTATTTTAATTTATAAATTAGGGTGGTGGCATTAACGGAGTATAAAAATATGTAAAATCAAAGTACAAAAATAAAATAGGTTTCTTATCTTTACAAGAAGTTAATCCTCGATTTAAAGGTGGATATAACTGATCATGATAAAAACCTAAATGTGTCCGTTTAAAAGAATAAGAATTTTTAAAATTATGTTACAATGCGAAAATTTGGATTAAATGTAGATTTCGAATGTTATACATTTAAAAATTAAATTAATTACGTTTTAAAAAATTAAAATACGGAAATTACGATCAAAATAGGTACTACAATTGCACACGATTAAAAAATGTTTTATTATATGACGATCAATTAAAAGTATGGTAAAGTTAATATGGGTTTTATTTACACACACAAATATATATATATATATATATATATATATATATATATATATATATATATATATATATATATATATATATTAGTACTTCATGTATCCACATAAAATATTATAAGGAGATATAATTTTTTATGTATCAGTTTTCAGTATTTACTTCAACAGTGCTCGATACGTAAGTAGAGCTAGGTAGTAAGCAATGAAAATATATATGCCATATATATTTTCATTGCTTACTATATATATATATTACAGGTTTGTTATTTTAAATTTGTACCGGTGTCTACATTTTGCCAATAATTCGTCCCTATTATTTAAGATATTGTTGTCTGCATATTTTAGGATTCTAATTTTTTCTTCCAGACATAGATTGCATCTATGTTTGAAACCCCTCGGAGGGCTTGACTTACATAGTATAGACCAATCAATTATTGGTTTTAATCCCATAGTATTTAGAAACCACACATGCTTTGCTAATTCGGTTTTATTAGTCATATTCGGGTTAGAGAACGAATGTTTATGTGTGTAAAAGCGTTGTTTCCATTTGCCGGTAGATATTCCTATATATATTTTTCTATCATTTGTGTTCCCTTGTGGGTAAATTGTGGCTTTGTACACTACATTATTTACATTGCAGTTTCCTTTAAGCGGGCAGTTGCTTTCAATACGACAATTGTATTTTTTCTCCTTGTCCTTACTCTTGTACGTTGTTGTTTCCAAAGTCTTTTTATCGCGAGAAGTGATTATGTTGTCCATGTTTTTTGTACACGAGTAACTACTTTTTACCGTTTTACGGTTGAATATTTTAGTCTTCCCCTCTTTTCCACGCGATGCAATGGTTTTCCAAGATCACAAGTATTGGATTTCACGCCCTTGATAGCAGAAATGGCCGGAGAATACGAAAACTAATTTTTACTATTATGCTAAATAGTTTCATGAATTCAATGGCATTTTTCATGTGATATTTTGCTTCGTATATATATATATATATATATATATATATAAGATAGAAGGAAAATGCCTTCATAAAAACCATATGTTAGACGAAGATATTTTTTATTAAAATCAAAATAAAAAATAAAAACATTTTTTTTTCTTCTTGATCCTGATTTTTTAATCTGATATTTCGCTTGATATAACAAGCCTCGACAGAGTTTTAGACATATAAAAAGTATTCACCTTTTTTTCTGTAATAAATTTTCCTGATCTTGAAGAAGTGGCGTCCGATGTTGTGGATTAACGGTGCGAATGTCTGTTTTAAATTGAACTTAAATCGCCCATGGTCGCTGGATATATATATATATATATATATATATATATATATATATATATATATATATATATATATATATATACGGAGCGACATATCTGTAAAGCCATGTACGAACGTCAGATGCAAGCAGGTTTTTTAAATAGATGTGAAGACTCAAAAAAGAGGGAGAGACTGGGACTGTGAAGAGGCCTATTGCCACATACACCCCAGGAAAAAAACAAACGGTCGTTGCCAGCGATAAATTAATGGTAACCGACCGTTGCGATAAAGCAATGTCATTTACAATGATTATTGAAATAGGTGTAGGTTATTAGAATTCTGAGAGTAACTTGTTGTCACTGAGACACTAGGAAACATTACTAGTTATTATCAGTGAGACACCACTGATAAGGACCCGTGTGCGAACTCCTAGTGGGTTATTAATAATAATATACAACTTAATAGAGTGATTAAAATAGATGAACACTCACGAAAAGTAAAAGAATACGGAATCAAACACACATAAGCAACGAACGCTAACCAGCCACAAAGAAGCTGAAAGCAAATATTTTTTTTAAATTAGTGTAGAAAAACAATACTGCACTACCCTCTTTTCTCTCTCTCTCTCTCTCTCTCTCTCTCTCTCTCTCTATATATATATATATATATATATATATATATATATATAATTAACTTGTTACAAATATCCAGGGGGTATGAATCCGAAGGAAGTTGAAACCGGGTTTATGAGAGTGCTCAATGAAAATTCAGAGCAAAATATATATTTTTTGATTTTATTCCATTAGTTGCGACAAAACAAGTTTTGTTTCATTGGTGCAAATAGCGACCAACTCATCGGGCTGGCGAAGGAATTCCAATGGCATAAGTTTTAACTTCACTTTAACGGGAGATTGAAAATTGAAATGTCCCATGTCACCGTTATAGACAACGCCCCAACTCTGTCCCCCTCCCCCTCCAATGTATTTTCAATTTTCAATCTCCCGTTAAAGTGAAGTTAAAACTTATGCCATAGGAATTCCTTCGCCAGCCCGATGAATTGGTCGCTATTTGCACCAATGAAACAAAACTTGTTTTGTCGCAACTAATGGAATAAAATAAAATATATATATATATATATATATATATATATATATATATATATATATATATATATATATATATAATATCTGTCTCTCTCTATATATATATACATATATGTATATGTATATGTATATGTGTATATGTATATGTATATATATATATATACATATACATATATATATAAGCAGAATACAATATCTATTAAGTCAACAGTTGTTCAAAACACGGTCTTTTAAACCAAAAAAAAATTGAATATTTCTTCATAAAGCCATGGCTATTTACCTGGATTTACCGTTCTTCGAACCTGCTTCTTCGTATTTAGATGATGCTTTCAATGGTAAACTTGTTCTAATATTTTTCAACCTTTTCTTTTGGCATTGGACATTTTGATTTTATATTATTTTCATATCTTTCAAAAAATGACTTTTGATAATTTCCCTTTACCAACTAATCTGTTGGCACTGCTCTGCCGATAATATTCCATTCTTTGAAAAGTCATAATTAAAAAAAAGAATAACACATTTACTCTTGTTTCGAAGTTATAGTTTTAAACATATATTTTATTTTTTACAATATTTATTCTCATCGTTCACTTGTTTATATAATTGCTCTATCTCGTATATCGAGCATCAATTGTTCATGATTGGTTCTACTTTAAAGATATACATCATATCTATATTTTCCTGTTCTTTATATATATAGATATATATATATATTTATATATATATATATATATATATATATATATATATATATACGTTTTTAAAAGTGTACATATATAAATATATGTATATATTAATCTTACAAACATTTAAAAATATATATTTTTTACTTATTCGTGTAATTAGCTTACACCACTCACACACTGTACCCAGAGGATGTTATTATTGATGATAATGAAAAATAGCTAATGACAAAAAATATTTGTTTTCTTTTCTCATCGATGTCTCATAATTCATTCGTCTCTAATAGAAAACCGAGTTACGCCTAGAGATGCTTTTTATCAAAAGTAGACAGCTAATTCTGTTTCGACTAATGTGAATTAACTATCTATAATTGTAAATAGGGAGGGGGAACATATATATATATATATATATATATATATATATATATATATAAATTTAATCTACATATGATCTAAAATTTAAAATTTTAAAAATCAACACAATTAGATCTAAATGACTTAACACCACCACATTCCACCTAGAATTAAGGCCATACTTAAGACAGTGTTTTTATTCACACTCCCACATCGATCATAATATTGACCTGCTCAAGTAACGCTTAACACATATCCAAACATTAAACAGCCGTTAAAATGTGCCACGGAAATGTGACCCCCTTTTTATTTATTTTTTTATCCTAAACATTTGTTTATGTTATACCTGATTTTCGATCGTTTCAAATCTGATTACGTAGACTTCCAATCTTAAATGTTCTTCTTTCATATATACTCTTTTCCAAATATGACCTAAGCGAAGGTTTAGCTTTACAGTCTTCCTGGTGATATCTCAGTTTCAAACAACTATTAATCGATAACATCGACATGCTAGTGTTGCAGATTATATATATATATATATCTGTATAAGTAAAAATAATCTTATATATATATATATATATATATATATATACACTTGTGTGTGTGTCACCCACTTGTCATATTTCAACGTCACTAAAAGTCTTCTTATATGGCCCAATCGGATCATTCTTTTCCTCATCCCATGTCTGTGCCTTTCAAAATAAAATTATTTCCAATTGTTCACTTTTTTCTGAAGTCGTTCGCCAACACAAACGAAACCGGTCAAATCTCTTGTTTTTGTTTTTCTCCTGCACTTTAACCGGTTTTCCGTTTGTAATTTTTCACACACACAGACACACACACACACACACACATATATATATATATGCATATATATATATATATATATATATATATATATATATATATATATATATATATATATATATATATATATATATATAGTAAATGTTTTTTATTCAAACATGTACAAAGTCTGCTACACTGGCATGCCGGTGTTATCGATCTACAGCTATCAAGAGCTGAGGTCTCATCAGGCAGAACGTTTTTTGTGATCCGACCAGATAGCTGTATATCGATAACATCGACATGCCAGTGTAGCAGACCTTGTACATGTTCGAATAAAAAACATTTACAATACAGCTCTATATATTTATTGAGCACTCTTTTATAAGCCCGGTTTGATTCCCTTTGAATTCTTACCCTGTGGACTTTTACTCTACCTGGATTACTATATATATATATATGTATATATATATATATATATATATATATATACATATATATATATATATATATATATTTGGTGTTTCATTTTACTTCAGTCGGAGTTCTCAGAAATCAACGGGTTCTTTCCTGGGGATATCCCCTGATATCTATATAGGACACATAGTTATTCGAATATTCCATTAAAGGTTTCGTTTACTTTTAAAATGTTGAGTTAGTTAAGAAGTTAAGAGCATTAAGAATATTACTTTTCCTCCAAATTTGATCTGAGGTTAAGATCGGGCTCTAACTCTGCCTGATGAGATCTCAGTTCATAATAACTGTTGATCGATAACATCGATATGCCAGTGTCGCAGATTTTGTACATGTCTGTGTAAATAAAAATAAACATATATATATATATATATATATATATATATATATATATATATATATATATAGTGTTATAATGGAATAATTCCAGGAAGAAATCCGGGTAAGAGAGCTCAATGTGGTAAACAGAGCAATAATAACGTAAAATATAATAACACGAAATTACATGATTGTCGATGCAATAATTTATTTCAACCTTGCGGTTTTATTCAAGCATCCAACTTAACAATTACATTTTTGATACTGATAGAAAATTGAATTATCCTCGGCACTTCAAATACAATCATGTAATTTCGTGTTATTATATTTTACGTTATATATATATATATATATATATATATATGTATGTATATATATATATATATATATATGTATGTATTAGTATAATTTAGTGTTTAGAGGGAATAAACAGAGTACTGAATAAATTGTGTTAGATCATGTATATTCGTTATTTTGCATTTAAATAGATACTATGTTACTAAACTAATGTTCTGTCTTCCGTCGATACCCCCGGTTTCAGGGACACACTGGAAACGTAAACCGCTATGCTAAAGATATTAGATGATGTAACAACTGATTTAGTCTGTAGCCTTTCGGGTTTAGTTTCATATGTTTTCATTAGAAGGTTCCGATGGAAGATCAAACTAAAGTATAATCTACATTGAGGTACAATTACGTTAGATGAATAAATGAATGCATGTACTTCTATTGCTTTCTTTAAACTAGATACCACGAGTTTACTTCTTTCTTTTTAATTTACATTATTTTCAAGTTATCAATAACATAAAGTTAAACACCTGTTCATGGATGGCCGATTCTAAGACATATTGAAATATATACTTCGTACATCTTATAATTAATACAGCATTAATGCAAACGTCTAAATACGGAAATCTGAAATTGAAATCAATCTTGATTTCCTTTCAAATAACAAAGTTTTGGAGTCACAGTTATAAGGATCACGATATCTGTATGTTCGACGGATCTTACTTATAGACTTCATGAGTTATCATCACTGAGGCAAGAAATAAGGTCAAATCGAATTAAGGAAATAAAGTGTATCATATGGAATTTTCAGATTGTTTCGTATCTTCATTTTTTTACACGCACTTTTTTCTTCGGTCTTCATTGAATGTAATTGAAAATGTCTGCCGCTTGACTGAAATATTTACAACTAGATTGCCGTGTAACCTAGTTATTTATATTTAAAAAAATGCTGGTGATATATTTTGAAAAGCCAAACA
>OY744528.1:12324079-12334079 GCA_963556195.1 Sepiola atlantica | reverse complement strand
ATGTGTACAAGATATATAATATTTACAATATACATAACATGTACAATATATATAATATGCACCAGATATATAATATGTACAAAATGTATACTATGTATAATATGTACACGATATATGATATGTACACATATTTGAAAGGTACAATATATATAATATGTACAAGATATATAATGTGTATACTATATATGTGATATATGCAAGATATACAAAATGTACAAGATATATAATATGTACAAGATATATAATATGTACAAAATATATTATATGGTATGTAATATGTACAATATATATCGGCGTAATGGATTTCTATCTCGTCGTTGCTCGGGTTGAATATTTAGTCAGACTTCGATACACCAGTCGCATTTATATCTTAAGTTGAAGTAATTGAAGAGCTGTGATACAGCGAAATTGTCTTTCATTGTCTATATATATATATATATATATATATATATATATATATATATATATATATATATATATATATTTAAGTAATCTAACAAAATATATAAGAGTCAACTAATATCTTATAATTAGTGAAACTCTCGGATAAAAGCTGAAGCTCAATATACTGGATAGAGCATTAATATCATAATATGTCATGAAATAATAAAATAAGGTGCCAATCAAATGTTATTAAAATTAAAAGTTCAAGCTAAGTATCTTAACGTCCTTAACTCATGAGTTTTCAAAGATAATTCTTCTCCTCAGAAGACCATTACCGCAGTGGCATTACTGCATGTAATAAAATTACACTTTGGTAATATATAAAAATATATACAAAAATACATAAACGTATATAACATCAAATATATCAACCCCAAAACATACCTTTTCGTTAAATCTATACAATCCATCCAAGTCATACAATTTAAAAACATTAGTGTTCCAATGATTGGAATTATCTTTGTTGAACCAGTGGGAAGAGATGACAGTGTTTGTCGGCTCAATTCAATTTTAATTTTATTCAGAACGAGTTTAACGGATATTCCATTTAACCAGCAAATTTTGATTTGTACTGCTCCGATCAAATCATTGGAACCCTAAATTTTGAACAGTATGATTTCTACACATAGTGAGTTTACTGAACTTTTTTATTTGATTTGGTTTATTTATCGTTGTAATAATTAACATAAATATTGGATGCATTTTTCACTGCATCGATTGCGGACGCATCTCACGACTGGATAACTTTTTCAATTTTTTCAATTTTTTCAATGTTTCTTTTTTGGACTGTCACTCATTACCTGTATCAATCTTCAGTTGTACCACCTAGATATGTTTCCTCAATATTTTTTAAACAGTTGAAGAAATAGTTACTGACTATTTTGAGGACTTTGCAAAAAATTAAACTACTGAATAGAAATGTGTGTATGGCTTTTAAATTCTTAGCAAATAATTATGTGTAAAAATATTGAAAGATTTTGGAAGCGAGTTGTCTACAACCATTTACTCATTGAATATAAGAACAATTTAATCTTCACAACATTAATTATAATTTCGTAACAAAATGTATCCAATTAATTAGTTTATAATTAAACAGTGCCGACATAATAACATTTAACTTGTAAAATGCAACAAACATGTATAATTTGCTAAAAACGGGATAGTCATAAACTGCGAAAGAAAAGTGAATATCAATTGGCCTGCAAATGGCCCAGATAATGTAATATATGTGGGGGATGAACTAGAAATGAATAAAAAGTTGTTTCTGTAACACATGAAAAACTGTAACAGGCGTCATACGAAAATCTTCGTGATTTTAACGGTGCGTTACTAAATAACATGGAATAAATATGAAATGCTAAACATGTTACAACAAGTGGTAACCGTACTGTGCCCTTGCATGGTCATTTTATTTACAATAAAGTGTTATGTCTTCTTTAAATTTAATACGTATATATATATATATATTGTTTTTTGTTTATATATTTATATATATATATTCTAGACTGGTTCTACATACTGCGTTCGATCCCATGTTCGTAGATTGAGACTAGATTTACAAGCCTGACGCCTACACCCACGCGTCCGCGGGAAATCGCCACAGACAGTAATTGAAATATACGTACACTTACCTGAGAAGCGCAGGCAATATATATATATATATATATATATATATATATATATATATATATATATACTTATTTGCTTGTATTAACCCCGAGGGGTCGAATCATGGTGAAAGGTAGAAGAGCACGTGAAGTTCTAGAAGACGTTAGGATAAGCATAGTCCGGTTGATGTTATGCGCAGATTGGCGTTATTTGAATAAGACAATTGATAACATATTTGAGGCACGCATGAAAATGTGTTTAAGTGAAATATTTTTGAAAATCAAAACATCGTGCAATTTAAATTGAAACATCATTTATTTAAATTTTTTTGGAAAGCTTTCGTTGTAGAACAACTTTGTCAGGCGAGACTGTCTTATAGTTTTTCTGTTATTCTTCTTCTTTCTCATTTTGATGGTATAAATCGCGAGGGGTCGACTCACGGTAAAGGTAGAAGAGTACGTCATATATATATATATATATATATATATATATATATATATATATTAAAATTCGATATATATTTTTTCATAACAGGTACAAAGTTTGATAAATACATCAACCTTTACACGAACACGTTATTGCAGTTTCCTCTGATTTCCGATCGACAGAGATGTATTAATGAAGTCTTAACGTCATTTTTCGTTTGAATACAAAATTAGGAAATATCGTGAAACTACATACAAATTTTGCTAGAACACATTAATGATTAACTATATATATATATATATATATATATAGAGAGAGAGAGAGAGAGAGAGAGGGAGAGAGAGTGTGTGAGAGAGAGAGGGGAGGAATCGACGAGTGGTTATAGTACTTGTCTTTGGGCTGACCCGGGTTCGATCCCACTCACGGCATGCGAATTTTCGGGTCTGAAAACTCCCTCGGTCCACCCAGCAGTAAATGTGTACCTGACTAAAACTCAGGGAAGGTTCAAGGCAGCGGAATGAGAGGGATGGGCTCCGCCTTCCATATGCTGTGCCCTAGACACGGTGATTCTTAACATATCATTGTCGCTACGGCAACGACACTCGTGCGCGTCCAGGCTATGCAACCTTTACCTTTACCTTATATATATATATATATATATATATATATATATATATATATATATATATATATATATAAACTATATGCAATACTAAATAGTTTAAATATGATGAATATGTATATATTTATATACTTTATGTATATATGTACATTTTTATACATATAGGTGTGTACTTTTTTAATTACATTTTCATACTTTTTGATATAATGATACAAATACCGGTTTCGAATGCGTTATGTATATGTTTTTATATGTGAAATATGTTAGTTTCATTTTGTTTGAGTTTGCCCATAGCATATACTCATACTAAAGTTTGATATCATGTTTTTTCTTTTTAGAATCCATCTAAAATGGAAACCAACGTAATTAGAAATTATTCAAGGCTTCTTTTGTGAAGGTGACACCGCATGTCGACCTAAGTGTCTCTTAGCTTTCGAATACCGGGAAAATGTATATTTCTTCATGTCAGCTAATGTTTCCCGCGAGACGGGAAAATATGAATACACATTAACACACACCGTGTTTTCTATTGTATTTTTCTGAGAGGAGCTGTAAATGTGTCGTTTGAAAAATCAACTAGTGACTGAAAATCAATGAATTTATTTTTCTAAACGTGTTCTTGAAAACGCTATTTTTATGCGACTTTATAATTTTCTTTTTTTGCAACGCACACGGATAACGGTAAATTCAAATGAAATGTTAATATCACGTGGACCGAAAAGTAGCTGGTGATACCAGATCAGGCTGCCCTGTGGCTTCCTGAGACGAAATTCACCTACATTGACGTTTTTTGTTTTTTTGTTTGTAAAACTTAATTATGTTCTACAAAACCAAAAACAAAAACAACATCCCCTCTCCCTTTCTCCCTCCCCTTTTTTATTTTTCCTACCCTACTCCCGGTCCTGGATATGACCTTAAACTACATCCGATGGTGAGATCCGGCTTACGGACTTTGGGGAATGTGGAGCCTCCTCTTAATTACCATTGCTCCCAGGTCCACCCTGACCCGGAGTGGTAGTACCTGTTAGGGTCCCAACTATGGATTAAATAGAAACAGATATTAAAAGGGGAAAGAAACAAAAAAGAGAAGAAAACAAATATACTTTAACAACCAAACCAAACACCATCAATAAATATTTGAACGTGTGAGGAACTTGAAGCATAAAAACTTTCACGAGGATGACTGCATTCGGCATTCAGTGGCCTGAAAGGGGTTGATGTGCCGTAAAGCGGAACAACCAAACTAGGCACCATGAATAAATATTTGAAGATATAAACAACTTGAAGCATAAAAACTTTCACCAAAATGACTGCATTCGGCATTAAATAACCTGAAAAGGGTTGATATGCCGTAAAACAAAACAACCAAACCGAAAAGTAGGCGGTAACATTCAGACACACTATAAGCATAGAACGAACTAATATTACAATTTCTATATTTTCACAAACTACTTATCCTTAATTATAGAACTAAGTGAAAGATCCTCGAATCCTCTACTCATTAAACTACTAGAGAGAATCAGAAATATATTCATAATATCTAACTTATTGTTAGTGACCAAGTTATATTTGCAGACTTGGCAATGATGAAGCGAACTATGAAGCAAAAATAATTTAAAAAAGCAATTAACGAAAAATATACCGAGTGTAAAATTACGATACACTGAAACATATAAATAGTAAATACTAATGTCAGAGTGTCCTGATCGACCTATACACGTTTATATGTATTATTTTCCCATTCTGCTTAATTGGAAAATAACTACGTAAAAAAGTAGAATTGCCGCTGATTAATTCCACATCCAAATTATCGAATTATATAGCTCCTCTGAAACTCTGAGAATGTTGATACGTCTCTGGGCAGTGCCATACTTAAATGGTAATATATAATGAACATACTTATATTTGATAAATAATATGAATGTCAATTAGTATATAATGTAAGTGTTTCATTGTTATACTGATGTTTATACGGCCTTGCTTGCTTGCCGTCGCCGAAGGAAGCAGACACTTTAGACATGTATGAATTACTTTTGTAAGGTGTATATTTACTTATTTACTGTTTGTCTACAACCACTATGAAGGAACTGATATTTTTCTATTATATTAAGAAGAGATTATATGTGTGTGTGTATAATTTTATGTTTGTATGTCTGCAAAAGGCTCCTAAGATACTCGACATGTGACCGTGAAGTTGCCGTCTTATGAATCTCCGAGCATTCTGACGCATAATATCGAAACATTTAAAAATAAACATCGACACGGACTTACACGAGGGGGGTGCCCAATTTTTTCGTTTCCCTGTCATCTGTACGTTGTGCGCATGTGCAGTTTGCCAAAATGAAGCCCGGATTCAAACGGCGTTCAAATGACCTATTTTTCGTCGGATCATATACGATCACTGTCTGGCACTACGAGTGTCGAAAAAAGCGACGAGGGAGTGAGTGGCGGTGACTGCTAGAAAAAGGGAAGAAAGAGATATTTACACTTTTGCTTGCAGAGAGTGAGAGGGAAACGGGTGGCAATGTCGGGTAGCCCTGCTAGTTACAAATAAATTGCCAACACAATGGCACTCTTACGATAACAGCAGTGTCCAAAAAGTATTTTAAGAACCATCGGCAGATTGAAATAATAACTTATATAGACAATTAGTAATCCTCACAAACCTCCATATAAGTCTCACTTAAATCAATAAAAAATATCCATTAAATACTGAACGAGCCTGAATATGTATATAAAGGGAAATCCGTAAGAATTAATGTAGCCGAACTTTTGGCCGGCTCGATTGTGTCGCCATTAGTATGCCACATTCTTTTTGGAATAAAGTATTGTAAAAAACAAAATGGCAGCTACCTGATATTCCTATAGATCTTCAACCGTTTTGTCAACCTTGTTAAAATGCAGAAATATTTTCTTTTAATCTATCCCAGAAAACATATTTTAAGCAAATGTTTTTCTATAACTGAATTAAAAGATCATATCTTTGAGTTAATAGAATATTTTTGTCCCCAAACTTGAGGATGTTCTTCGTTGCTGCTAGGTATAGGCTGTATCGATGGAAACATTTTTCCGTGTGCTAGCCGTCCGAATATTTTTCCAACTTAATTCCGGGTGGAGTTTCCTAATTTTAAAATAACCAATCTCATTTGAGGGAGCAGTTTTATTCTTTAATTCCTCGTAAAATAATAGTTTCTATTTGTACATCGGAGTTATTTTCACAGTAAACGGGGAATTGTTATTCAGATTGTTTTCTTGTATGCTAAAATTGTCTCATATTCTTTAGCTGTAATATTTACATTTTCTGAAGAAAATTCTAGCCTTTATTGAAGTAATATTTGGAAAGTAAACGGATAAAAGACTATTAGGTCGAATTGTTTTTATAGTTAATGTTTGTGAAGCATTGTATAAGAATCGGCGAAATGCTCCATAAGTCATAGTTGAAGAAATTCTGAAATCTTATGTATAATATGATTAAAAATAATGCATACTCCTAAACGCAAGATGATCTCTAATTGACTGCAGTTTTTATATTCGACAAAACCCAGCATTGTTACCGGCCGATGGGTATATTACATTTTATTGTAACTTACTTAATACTTAGTTATGAGAATTGCGGTTGAAATTCTGCAATGTGTACTTCACTATAATCTCTTTATCGGACAAGAAACCTTTCACTGCGTGTCTATTGTAAACAAAAGCAGAGTGGCAATAAGTAGAGTAAACTAAGCCGATACTTTACATTAATTATGTGTGTCTTTTAAGAGATTACTACTTCCGAGATCAGTGTGTATCAGTTTATCTAATAGTTAGTCACAATTATTGAAGGAACTATACGCACCAAAAGTTATAGAGTTCCGCCAACATAGAATATAACTTTAAAAATATATTTCCTGCTACTAACTACTCCGTAAGATACATACATTGACATTGTTAATATTAAGCGTGCACGTGTTAATCTACGTACTGCGGGTTATCTTTCAGATACGAAGGGCTCAGACAAAAAAACATAGCGACTAAGTTAAGCACGTGGTGTCCAGCTAAATCAACTAGACAATCACGAAAAATAACCAATATCTGTCTGCATGTACATGAATCAATAGGCAGGTTAGATGACAATGTAATTGAGCATAAAGACTGAGAGATAACTTGTCTTTTTTTGCTATTCAATTCGAGAGCATGCTCTTGGACAGTACCAGTTCTATAGGCTGTCATTAGCGACAGCGTTATTCTTTCGTTCCTATTTCTAGTTCTTATTTTAATGAAGCCCTGTGTTCAACCACGATCACTTTGGGCATCTTTCCCGCTCTGTCTTCATTCTTTACAATATGGCGTCACTGGCTTCCCGCATTCCAGGACAAGTCGCCTAATTAAATGACATGCTCTATCCTTTATTTTTACCCACTCAACTAAACCACTGACTCTTTTTATATACTTTGCAAATCCCTTCGTTGAGTGTATATCCTCTCGGTCTACTTTCTGTCTCTCTCACTCATTCTTTCTCTCTATATATATATAACTACTAGTTCTTTGACTTCTAGTTATAATGGAATGCTAGATATATTTTCAAATACATAAGTAATAATAATAATATATCAGTTCTCATTCAACACAACTAGTAAATCACAAAGAATGTTAGATGAAACAAAGAGAACATTAACTTATAGAGTAGATAAGAAGTATCTTTTAATCTGCGTTCGCCCCTGTCCACAAAGAGAACCTGACCACAGAAGAAAAATAGAAGATGTAATCCTGATCAAGAGTATTATCCACTTCAAGATAAGCAATAGCCGGTAGCAGGCCGACAGCTCTAGTTCTACGAGCCTCGGATCGTACTACACAAAACATGAGTAAAGTATCAACGGGAATGGAACAACTGTGGATGGTGAAGACCAACAAGACATCCACGAAGATGTGCAGAGAGTACTGGTATATTGGGAGGCTTATGATCACTAACATTCTAGATAAAACCAATGTGCGTTGTCAGACAGCAATCAAAGTTTGCGATAATGCAATATGATTTGAAACGAGTATAGAAAATGCTAGAAATATGGGGATACCTGCTGTCATTCAGTCTCCAGGGTACACCACTGGTTTCTGTCAGTGAGGAATACTCGATAATGATAGTTGTGAAACCTCGTACCGAGTAAATAATGAGTCTAATAATAATCTGACGAACCAGAAATCTGATATATGCCCCCCCCCCCCTAAAAAAACACAAATGTGCAAGTACCAGCCTATACTGCTCAAAACAAAGTATTCATGAAGGTACGAGGAGGATATAAAGACTAACAAGGTGAAGGCTGCCACTACACTTTAACTTAAAAGATGATGATATATGTGACCCACTAAAAGAAAGGCTAGCAGGACGTCGGAAAGCCATAAAACGTGACGAGATTAAAAAGTCCGGTATGGATGACCACATATGCAGCAAAGAGAGGAATCATAGATAAAGACGAACGGTAGCGAGTAAGACGACGCAAAGAATCAGCGCATATGTTAGGTGACAATGACCTCCTAAGTATGCTTAGTATAGGATTTAATACAATATGGGAACCTTCATTAATAGATAATACCTTAGAATGCAAGTTATATATATATATATATATATATATATATATATATATATATATATATATATATATATATATATATATATATACGTTTTTGAAAAAATATGTTAAAAAAATGAATTGTTTTTGTCTTACTTCTCGATGCCGACATATTTCCATTTCTTGCATTGTGATAGCTTTCTAATACTCCCCTCTCTCTCTCTATCTCTCTCTCTCTCTCTCTCTCTCTCTCTCTCTATATATATATATATATATATATATATATATATATATATAATCTATTATCTATAAATGAAGGTTCACATATTGTATTAAATTCTATACAAGGTCTATTTAGGAAGTCATTGTCACATACTGTATCCGATGTCTTTTTGAGTTGTCTTACTCTCCACCGTTCTTCTCTATCTATGATTTTTACTTCAGCCATCAGAGTAGAGGGTTTCTTTGTGCATATGTAGTCAGTCATAGCCGACTATTTAATATCGCCACGTGTTACGGCTTTCCGGCTTCATGCTAGCCTTACATCTAGTGGGCGACATGTCTCACCTTTGTATATGTTTTCTACACCTAATATGAAATTGAACACACCCACACAACAATCCGAATCATACGAAATGATGAAACATATCAATACCCATCTAAAAGATTTCGAAACATGCACAATACTGGTGTCTATTATTTAGATGAAATAGCATCTACACGTTTTACATTTTACGCATCTGCTTGTACGCGTTTGCAGTTTTACAGTTTATCAACGGAATTATGCTTCTTTAATTCGAAATAAAATCTTAAGTTTTTGACAAATTTTATTGCTTCCCTAATATTGACAGTATTATCATATAAACAGTATTTTCATTCTGGGTGTTGTCATTTTTTTAGGCATTCGTATCCGTCAAAATCTACATTTTCTTCTCCATTCCCTTCTGTTATTAAATATACATTAATATCAGCAGTTACTTATGTATTTTTTGTTATTTTTAATTTTAGAAGTAATAAAGTATTTTTAAAATAAATCAGCTATTACTTTTAAAATAAAAAATGAAAAAATACATAAATACATGAATTAATTAAAGATTAAATTCATCCGTTTCATTTAAACGATGTAGACGTTCGTTTTTGCGTTCACGGCTTGCCGTAGTATTTTAAAAACTTCTATTCTTTCACCCGTTTTTGGTCATTTTTTACCATTTTATACTATCAAACACCTGATGATGATTTCAGAAGGAGTCGAAAACGTTCGTGTAACATACGGTTCATTTATTAATTCATTCGATGTCAACATAAAAAAAAATCATTCGACGAATTTAAAAAAATAAAAAAGGACTAACAG
>OY744528.1:12279079-12321579 GCA_963556195.1 Sepiola atlantica | reverse complement strand
TGGCTAAACTATAAGTGAATTATAACGTCGTGAAAAATTACATATCGAAAAGAACAACAAGGATATAATGAGGGTATACCTCCGCTAAAACAACAGAGATTCATCTTCGCAAAACCTTATTCTATATAATATTCCCAAATATATTAAGGCAGATTTCTCATTAAAATGAAGCACAACTATTATTCAACTAT
Organism: Sepiola atlantica; assembly: GCA_963556195.1. NCBI lineage: Eukaryota > Metazoa > Mollusca > Cephalopoda > Sepiida > Sepiolidae > Sepiola > Sepiola atlantica. Next base: position 12,321,388 of record OY744528.1, on the reverse strand, counting down.
TCACAAATGATTTTTATTGTTGTTCGTTGAAAAGCATACACTTCATTGAACGTTCTGCTGCACGTGTATACACATATACAGTTTTAGGAAGGGTCGGCGTTCGAAGATTATTCCATACCAAATTCTATTAAACGCATTTACAGCAACTGCCCTTCTGGCGTAGGCTTGCATTTTTCGCAGTCGCCAGTCGTATCATTCGAGAGGTTTCTCTGATTGCACACACAGACTATCAGATTGTCTGTAGGGGGTCACAGAAATAATTAATCAATAACATTTGGTGTTATAGCCTGAAACGTTGAGGACACTACTACATGGAGATTAAGAATCCCAAGTAGTGGCTGCTATAGACTGTCCCATAGCTTTCTATCTGAAATGTTTCGACGTTGACATGTGGAAGAGAATTGTTGCAGCCAGAGATGGTGTCTATAAACGTAACATACTGGACCAGTTTTAATGCATTCGGGTTTTAATTATATGCCTAAATACAACGTATACGTTCATCAAGATATATGTATTTAGCAGAAATATTAATCGGTCAATTCTTCTCCGCAATCTATGTAGATTATTAGTCTGGAACATTTACAACCATTTTCGCTTGCTATTGTCCTTTCAATACTTAGGGTCTACTACTTACTATGGTGTGAAGAAATTTTAAAATGGAAACAAAGGTTTCGTGAACGCAGCGTTGAAAATGTTCCAAAATGAAGTAAATTCAATAGAAAGATGTTTAATTCAATCTTTGATGGAACGCACTTATTCGGATATAATTCTGTAATTACAAAAATACTATAACAACCCTATACAAAATACACACTTACATTGGGGATAGTTCCTTCCACATCAAGGCACGAAACTCAAACCATGTCTACTCTTTTAAACATTATAATCACAATGCCACTGCCACCTCTCTATCTAATCTAATTAAAAGTGTTAACAGTCAAAACACTCCATACTCCCTATATTGGGCAACATTAAAAAGGTCTAATTCCTACACTTCAGGATCCGCTTTCTGCCAAGTATGTACATTAGAAACATTTATGATAGCTACAACAGCTAAAAGCAAAAGTATTATTAACGTTAAAAGTGAACTTATCTCAAATTGCAGGTACAAGCGAACATTTAAATACATAGATTTCATTACTCTTTCTAACACCCCCTCCTCCCAGCTAATAACTTTATCTCTAACATTAGACTAATTTTTTAATTCTTAACTTTTCCAATCATACAAATAACCATCCCAATAACATAGCGTATCCTCCTCTGTAACTTTATAACTATATTAACCCATAACACTTAATGTAAATTGAGAACTAATATTATTCTCCTCCATTCCACTCATCTTTAAGTGCTTTTACTTCAACACTCTAATTCCTACCCCCTTTTTTCAATGATTGGCCAACCCTCGCAGACACTCATCCATTGTTTTTTCATCTCCCTTTTTTTCGATCCTTCAACAATATTTTTCTCATAGATTCCATTAATCTCACCTTAAAACTACGCTCCCTGGCTACTCCTAAAATGGTCCATTTGCACCCTTAAAATTTATGTATAATTTTAACCCACTAGTGCATCACTTAGGTTACAAAATTAAACGCAATCCTACCCCATAATCCTTATACTAGAACTCAATTGTTGCAAGCAGACTAACGCTGTTCCCAATCCTTACTTTAGTTATACATTAAAGTTTCTCATTTAGCCATGCATTAAATATTTAACTAACTTAGAATTCTAAAATGTCTTTATACATTAAAGTCTAAAATAGTAATTTTGTCCGAATTATTTCATATTAAACCCGTAAATACCAGATTTCCATTCATCTTAACCCTAATTTCCCAATTGGGACCCTTTTACATTTCCTGAATTATATATACGTGTGTATAACAATCCGTTTTAATTACGGGACCCCCTCTTTCAGAATTGTTTACTTACTGACCTGAATTCACTTCGGTGTTTAGCTTATGATAACCCCAGCCAACCCGCACCTGATGTATTGCTTACTAGCAATAGAACAGTAATCAAACAAACCCTTCCCCTTCTATTCTGCCAGCATCAGTCAAAGTTGGTTTAACTAACATTATCACCCACCGTCTTTATCTTTTATCTGTATCCCTTATTTACTTTGGCTTTTTCTACAACCAGAGCGACCACTTTTTCTTAGATTCATCCAGGTCACTACTTAAATTCCCGACTGCCTGCGTTTAATATACACATCTCATTCTCAACTTCTGAAAAACTACTTTCATTCTCGGTTCACGGAAGTATTTTAAAATGGGCCGAATTCTCAAAATTACATTCGAATAGGTGCGTTCTAACTACGATTGAACTAAATATCTTTCTATTGGATTTACTTCATTTTTGAACATTTTAAACGCTGCCTTCACGAAATCCTTTTTTATCCATCTTTAAATCTCCTTTCACCGGACACCTTATCTACGGACATTCACAAACTGGTCAGACTCCATATTTTAACACGCTCACTCTCACTCTCCATTACTTTATATTTTCAAATTTTGAATTTTGGCTTTTCCGCTGCCAACTTTTCTATCTATGCAATTCCTCTGATGATAAGTTTTTAATCTTTGAAAAGCCTTGGCTTAAGGAAAGAAAAATAAACATGTTTTTCCGAGTACACCTAGCATTGAACAATTGAAGTTTAAATAGATTTGTCATTCGTACATATTTATCTCTCTTCTTTCATTTATCTTTATATTTGCTCTATCTCGTATATTGAGCTTAAACTATTTCACTATAAGTTATATCCTCTAAAAGTATACTTTTAGTTTCATATTATATATCATTTTAAAAAGAACAACAACAAAAAACTTCGTAGCATGATGGCGTACATATTTATAAAAGTGTTTTTTTGTTTACTCCTAAAACGCCGGACGGCTAAAAGTTATATCCTAGGTTCGATCCTTGTCCAAGTTAGACATGCTGATGACGGATGATAGCCAGAAATACGTGACCATGTATTACGTTTATATGTGCGTAAAAATTAATATATATATATGTATTTATATATATCAAGTAAAAAGAATTATGACACGTCCTATTAAAAAGGGTGACTTAATGCAATATTCTTTACTGTTAAAGAAGTGGAAAAATACTAAAAAAGCAGTAAAAAAATACTACGTATATATATAATATTTGTTCATTTCCGTTTGACACATGGCGATGATTCGACGGAGAATCGAAACGTTCGTGATACATATGGGGCATTTATTAATGTATTTACTGTAATACAAACTAGACCACCAAACAACTCGAAAACATAAAAAGGGTATAATTAAACAGACCAATTATGTTATTTTTAACAATGTTTGCATATATATATATATATATATATATATATATATATATATATATATATCTAATAAGGAATAAGGTAAAATGAATACCTTTGAAGTATTTAAAGATGCGATATCAATTTTAAAAGAAAGATAAATCGAAACCGATTTTTTTTTCTTTTTAAAAACTGTCATTTTTTTTAGTTTATAGCATAAGACTAAAAAAATAGTATATATAGTATAAAACTAAAAAAAAAATGAAAGTTTATAAAAGGAAAAAAATCGGTTGCGATTTATTTTCTTTTAAAATTGATATCGCATCTTTAAATGTTTCAAAGGTATTTATTTTACCTTATTCCTTATTAAATTTCAATTGGATGCTTAAACAAATATGAACCCTAAATGTTATATATATATATATATATATATATATATATATATATGATATAGTTAATCTCACTACGTGTTTTGACATCTACATCTGCTGGAATTTTTATGGGCTGATGTAATTAAGCCAACATGGTGGTATATTTACAATAGTGTGTATTTACCGAAGTACGGAATAGTATGTCACAGAAAAGCTGCTCCCCGCTACTTTTCCTTTACTTCTATTCATCTTCTTCCCACAAGGTAAGATGTGACACTATGTCGGGAAAGTGAGAAAAAACCAGCGCTAGAGAATTTGAGCACTCTGGCAATTTAAAAATTGCCTGGGCAGCCCCGTCAGCATTCCCCGGGTAGGGGCGCTTCAGGCGATTAACAATAAACTACCACCCTCTCAAAGGGTGAGAAGGCAAAGCCTAGGAGGGTGCACCTCCTAGAACTGCACAGGACGGACCAGCGATAGGCCGGCGTTAATCAAGACCCGAAGGCCCGGACAATACCAGTCGATGGGATGCAGTATCTACCGGAACAGATACTACACTTTTATCCCGACACAAAAGGCCAAGACTGTTACTTGTTCGTTATCTCCTTTATACTTAGTGTCTACAAGAGTCTATATATTATCGAAATAGGGTAGCTCACCATCACTCCATAAAAGAAAAATTCATTATATTCTTATATTATATTTGTCTTTTCCTTCCTCGGGCAGTGAAAGAGAAATCCTTGTAGACAAAGGCAATTCCTAGTAATTTTTCCCAATCCAGGGTTTCCCTTTTTTAGGGGAGCTTAATTTCCCTCACAGTAAAAACCGATTTTGCGCATGTTTTCGCATTCTTAGGAGGTTAAGTACATAATTAATGATAAGCGTTGTAATGAATAATTACGAATAACTTTCCTTACTCTGACTTATCTCCCCTTTTGAGAACTCTCCTTCTTCTACTAACAACTATAAATAGTAGCACTAATACTGTACCGACATTGTGTGACGAATAAAGCTTTCCCAAGTTACGTCTGTTCTCGTTAGTCATTACAAGCGTCGTAGACGAAGCAAGATGCTCAACTGGTTTCATAGTGGTTATAATCTATATTTCTATTCAACATTTATAAACACTCTGAAGCGATAATCAATATATTGTGAACATATAAAACAATCACGTGACAGGCCATTGAGAAAAAAAATACTACGAAAGCAATTTGGTCATCATCCAAGCGAAATGTTATAATAGCAACGTTTCATAAATTACTATGAAATCTTCCAAGCGGATAAGCAGCAAGCTGCGAGGGGCAAGATTAAAGCTTTGCGGAAAATGACTTGTTTTTTTATTCTTTTCTACTGATGTCTTTATGTTTGCTCCTTTGAACACAAACACTTTAGTCAGCACTTATCATTTGCTCTGCAAGCATTTTCTAAAAGATCAGATATCATTTCGTATTATTCTGTATCCAATTTAACGCCTATATATTTATGTTGCTTGTAGAAATGTATTCGCACACTGGTGAGTCAAATGCATAGTTTTATTGGAAAATCGGTAACAGATTAAACATATTAAACATAGCATTTAATATGTATATAAAGAAAAGTCGCCATGATGTGTATGTGTGCCCTGGCATCACAGTTAAAAGATTGACTTAAGAGGGATACTAACCGCATATTTATAACTAGTAGTCCCTCCGATCTGATGTCCTTATCGATGTCAGAGGTACTTGACCCTTTTTACAAACGCATTATTTAATATTGAATGTACGTAAACGTAACAGTATAAACAAATTGTCCGCCATTTTTAACGCCCCGTTTCCAGCCGAACGAACAAACAACTTACTTATACTAATCTTAAACTATTCAGTACCAGTAAGAAAATAGAATTAAATAAACTTAAAATAAAAAATCAATTTTTTTAAAACCAAATTGTCGTAAATAGTTTACATCATTTGTTACTTCTTATTATTGGAACATTCTTTGTGACTTTATTTATTTTAGACAATCAATACGAAGACATTCGACCTCCTAAAAACTCTAACTATATTAAAAAGAGAGATTATTTCCGTTTGTTCGATGCCATGTGTATAAGCGTTCGTATTAAGTTCAGTGTTACTCCATCTGTCAGGGTTCGAATCTCAACTGGATAATATTTTTTTTTATATAGCGTTTAAGTTATTTTTAGCCGATATCGATCATCATAATAAATCTTTTAAAATTTTATTTCACTTTAAATTTGAAAAAAACAAACCTTTTTATCTTTAACTAAGATGCAGAAGTGAAATATATGAGACACCCGGAATTGACGGGAACTTCAGCTTGTTTAGCACGTGGTCATCATCATGATATAACGTTATCTCCTGATGCTGCAGAATACGATCTATCATATATTTATTACCTCGAGGATACCTTCTGTCTTACTAATTTATTAAACTGACTCAATTATCTGAAACTCCAGCAACATACGTCATCACGGCAGCTTCTCGGTACTGTCTTCTCATTTTCTGCAGCATTCAACATTCCCTCTAGACTAGAAGAGCAATTACGCTGCATTCGTATTCAACAGCATGAGGAGATAACGCTTTCTCAGATTACGAATCTCCACTGGATTATTGTTGGGTGTTTTGTGCAAAGCGTTTAAGTTATTGTGTAGTCGATACCGATCATCATAATAACCCCTTTAAAATAGCTTATTTCACTTTAAATCTAAACAAATAAAATGTTTTTAAGTGAGATGCAGAAGCGAAATGTATAAGAAACCCAGAATTGACGAGAACTTCAGCTTGTTTAATATATGGTCATCATCATGATAAAACCTTTTGTCCCACTAATTTATTTAGCTGCCTGAAATTATCTGAAACTCCAGCAAGATACGTCATCACGGCCGCTTCTCGATACTGTGTTCCCATTTTCTGCAATATTCAATATTTCCTCTAGACAATAAGAGCAATTACGCATATATTTGACAACAAAATCCAATTTCTAGATATAGTATGTTGCTATTTGAAACTTCTAGTTTAGTTTGGTAGGTTACATGACCTAATAATTGTTTGATTGAAAAAATACTCGATGGGGAAATAAGCGCGAGTAACGCCATAGAAGAATATGTTGTGGATACAGGTTAGCAGCGTTCAATCGGCTGAGGATGTGAAACAAGGTTAGAAAAAGTAACTGTAGATTTGACAACGCGAGGTTCTGGAAGTCTGGATTGAAAATCCATAACCAAATGATGTATTTCAGATTTGCTGAAAATCATAAAAAATCGAAGCGCTTCTCAGTAAGTTACTTCTTCTTTACTATTCTTAGGCAGTCCCATTGTTGGTCTGCAGTTCAAATATGAACACGCACGTTTCAATTCTTTAAGTAACGTAATTAATGTAATGTGCCTGAAATGGCCTTGGCTATCAGCTGGCGAATTACACAAGGTTTAGTAGGACACTGCAACAACTCGCATGCAGAATAAGATACCAACCGGTGAGAGAAAGTTATGGCTTTTTGATTAAGATATGAACTCTATAATGAGAGGGTAGTAACGTGATAGTTGGAGAGTCTCATGAGTTATTTGATTATATAAAATTATGAGTTAAACTTATTGCGTTGATAAGAGGCCGACACTTATTCTCGTATATTCGAAACAAATATTGCCAATCCCTGGGCCTTTGCTGATTTTAAAGTATCGTATTAGGTTTGACCTTGTATTTTTTTTATATCAAATGAATGGGCGTAACTGTTGAGCACACTTGATGCTCAAAATCGTGGGAAGAAAAACTTCAAAATTCAGTTATCGACAGTAGAAAAAAAAGAAAGTCAAACAATGCATCAAATATTTTTGTTTTTGTGTTTATCTGCAACTAAAGCTATGTCGGAATTCTGACAGACATATTTAAAATATTACATAAAGTATTAAATATTCCGTCATATGTAACAACTATTATATAATGTCTAATTATTACAACATATTTGTAATATTACGTAATATATACAAGATTCAGTTATATTTCAAATGTTTTGAAATGTATAAAATAATGCGTAGTTTTTATTTTCAAATATTACATAATGTATAAAATACTCCCATATTCAAAGTATAGCGCAATATGTTAAATATTGCGCCATGTCTTAAGTATTACGTGATATTTTAAATATTCCATCATATTTCAGGATGTCTTTTTGTTCAAAGATAGTGAATTATTGTCTTTTATAATAAAAAAGTTACATTTACATAAAACGCTTGAAACTATTTGTACGTACCTATTGTTAACTTTCTCTGTTGTATACTATACACGAATGAATAACTTATTACAGTGTAATCATTACAATTTAATGTTAAATCTTTTATGTCAAAAAGTAATTTTGTTAAATAAGTGTATTGTTAGAGTAATAATAAAAATTAAAAAAATAATACGGGTTATCCTTCTTTTGTGAACGCACGATTACATTATTTATTGCGGCTGGGCATTGGATATTAAAACCATGCCACTCTGACAATGTCCGGTTAGTTTTATTTAGAAAGAGAAATAGGAAATAAAACTAGCCGGACCTTTGTTCGTGGGAAGCCCAACGATTGGCTAAGAGAACAACAAAGAATCTACTTGGTTAACTAGCTAGCCGTATATCTAAAAACACACGGCAAAACAAATTCCATGCATTTTAGCCTGAAGATTCCCTCGGGAATGAAACGCGGGAGCCTCTGTGTAGCTTAATTGCCATGAATATATTTTAATAACTTACTAGATATATATATATATATATATATATATATATATATATATATATATATATATATATGGCATTGAAGAGACAATATTTATTATTCATAATGAATTTAAGAAATTAAAAAGTGACCGGTTTCGTACCTCGCTCAACAGAGCCAAATATCGAGGTAATGTATAAGAAATATAAAAAGATGCTATGAGAATTATAGCGAGGGAAAGGGGTAAAAAAAAAAAAATTAAAAAAAGAAAAAAAAAGAAAAAAAAGTTCAATCAAATAGAAACAACATTAAGCCCGGGGAGATGTTCTCTTTGTTTGCAAAGAGAAGGTCTCAAGGACTTAATATAAATTGTTTCTAGGATCTTGAGATGATAAGGGGAGTGCGACTTACTAAGAATGGAGAATAAGTCGACACTGAATTTAGAGGCACAGGTGCGGTTATTTATGAGATGTTGACCTATCGATATATATATATATATATATATATATATATATATATATATATATATATATAATATAGATGCGTGTGTGTGTGTGGCTGGTTATGTATGTATGTGTAGTGGTCTACGGATGCATTTACATAATTTAGTAACTATATCCGTTGATGTATACTAAAATATCAGCGTTATCACTCACATATATTTGGCGGGAATTATATGTAGTTAAAATTATATCTTACCGATACACCTATTCATTTACACATATTCAAGCACACATGTACATACACATGGGCATATTATACTTTTTAACGAGTCTTGGGACATGGAAGATAATGGCTCAGCTCTGATGATGCGTAATGGATCATGAACAACGGACTCTACTGATATTTCGTAAAATACAGTAATTATCTGCAGACTGCATCGTGATTTATTTTTTGTATACACATCCATTTCCTTCCCATGCGAACACAATCTTCCAGCGACGATGATCCCCAAAGTTATTAGAAGCCTAACTAGTATCTACATGTCCAAATGTTCCCTCCTCAGGCAGTGAGACGCGTACCTCGATGTTCAATAATAGAAACCACAGTTTCAACAAAAATACAGAACCACTCTTTAATATTATAGGTTGATAAAACCTTTGTTTAGAAGATTAAAAAATAAGTTTCTTAAATTTGATAGTGTAACGAAATACATGATGTTAAGCTGTTATCTGTGTTTCTGGTGGTTCAATCTAAATTATTTTGTCCTTGAAGGAGGAGAATACCTGGGAGGAGAATATCATGCGAACAGAACAGATCCTACACTACCTCCACGCCTCTCAAAACAGGAGGAGGTGTTGTATGGGAGGAGGGTATCATGAAACAGAACCAATACTACACTACCTCTACACTTCTCAAAAAAGGAGGAGGTAATGCCTGAAAGGATGATATCATGATAACAGAACGGGCGTAGGGAGGGGGAAAGAATATCAGCGTCTATTAATAAATAAAAAAAAAAGGTAAAAAGGGTGGGAGTGAGAGGGAAAGAAGAAATAAAGGAAAAAAGGGTTGTAGTGAGAGTGATTTTCTTCACTGTACTATTATCCTTTGACGTCATTTCTTGTTAAAATCGTGACGTTTTTTTTCTCAATTTATACATGATATCATTGCTTTCTTCTCAGATTAGTACTAAATAACGTTGGAGAATGGAGGAAAAAGTTACCCCCCCCCATTGGTTAAAAGTGCTCAGTCGACCCCCAAAGAGTCAATTTTTTTCCGATTTCCGGAAAAATAATTATTATCAATAGTATAGGTTGATAAAACCTTTGTTTAGAAGATTAAAAAATGAGTTTCTAAAATTCGAAAGTATAACGACATACATGATGTTAAGCTGTTATCTGAATTTCTGGTGGTTCAATCTAAATTGTCATGTGGGTAAAACGGACGAGGCCATAGTTTGATCCTTCGAAAGTGACCTCTACTATGTAGTTGAATGGAGTCATGAATGGATGGTTATATTTAATACTGCTAACACCTAGTAGAAGGAACCAGCGTAATACATCAGCTCCAATGCCGTATCGAAGAATGGAGCAATATTAACACTGATTGGTAAATTAAATCTCTTGAACTCTAATCTAATTTGCTAACACGTGAAAAAACATGCGTTCCTTTAAGTAAGACTTTCGACACATTTTAGTCAACATCACAACCTAATGTAACAAAACTAAAAGAAATCACGAGACCGTGAAATCACGCTGGAAGATGGCTGAATTAATTAATGGTAAGTAATTTCCAAGAATGTAACATTAAACTTACGGATCTTACATGCATCAATGAACAAGCAAAGACTTATTAAGCAGAAGTATTACGTGTTGTTCAATAATGGTTGTCTTCATGCAAAATGTACTGCTAAATCCCTACACACAGTATATATATATGTATATATATATATATATATATATATATATATATATATATATATATATATAAGATCAAATATAAACCAAAGTAAAAACTTTTAGTAGATGGAACCTATTGTGACTAGGGTTAGCTCAATATACGAGATAGAGCAATTGTAGAGATAGAAGAAAAAAGAGTGATGAATATGCGACGATTGTCCCCCCCCCGCCTAACCCCAAATCTTTAACAATTTTGCATTTTTGTTTCATTTGGATTTAAACCTGGAACGAGATATCATCTGTCCTATTTGGTCCTGGAAGTATTTAAAAATGGCCAATTTCTCCCTTTTCAATCCCCTTTAAGTGCGTCTGGACCCACCTATATTTTGAGCACTTTCTCCACACTGCTCCCACGCAAAGAGTTTTTCTTCACATTCTACAAGTCATTTGATTTCTTTTCAACGGAAATTTACCACCCGGACAATCTGCATATATTTTTCACGGAATTTTTCTTTTCATTCACTGCGTTTTTTTAACAAAAATTCCTTTAATAATAATTTTCATATTTTTCAAATATTTGAACTTTGGTTTTTTCGAAAGCCAACTTATCCATCTGTATTTCTCCTCTGATGATAAGATTTCGATCTTTGAAAAGCCTTGGCTTAAAGAAAGAATAATAAACACTAGTTTATTACTGAATACACCTTGCATTGAACAATTGAAATTTGAAATAAATTTGGACAATCGTCGCATATTGGTCACTCTTTTTTCTTCTATCTCTCTCTCTCTCTCTCTCTATATATATATATATATATAATTATTTTTTAGTTATACAGCCATGGGCATACTCCGAGACACTGCCGTGTAGATGTTATCGATCAACAGCTTTTAGAAACTGAGATCTTATCAGGGTGAAAGGAAATCTGGTCCTACCCTTAGATCATATTAGGAAGTGTTTATTTCATACATACATACATACATATATATATATATATATATATATATATATATATATATATATATGTGTGTGTGTGTGTGTGTGTGTGGGCGTGCGTGTGTGTGTGTGTGCGTGTGTGTGTGTGTCTATGAGTTAATTGTAGGCTATGAAAATAAAAACACCGTTTATGAAATGGTGAGAATCCGTTGTTTCGAACATTTGCCGTGGATTAAATTTAATGAAAAATATATCATACTCTGCCTTTAGCCTAACACTATGTACCTATTACAATTGGTTTATATTATGAAATTTATATTTTAAATTTAAAAACCTTTAATACAAATACATACTACATACACATACATACCAACACAAAAACACATACACACACACACACACATATATATATATATATATATATATATATATATATATATATATATATATATATGTATATATATGCAAACATTGTTAAAATTAACAGAATTTGTCAGTTTGATTGTACCTTTATCAATTTTTTCAAGATTTCTAATGTATTTTAGTTGTATAAAATCTAGAAGAATAAATAATGCTCAAGTGTCAGAAGCAAATGAACAAAAGAACTGGAGAAAGAAGATCATTTTTTAAGACAGCGGAGAAACGCGCAGATAACGTTTTCGCATTGTTCCAGGAAAGACGTTGTCATATATATATATGTATATATATATATATAGGATGGTCAGAGAGGTCGTCTGAGGGATAAATGTGTTAAACGCAGCTAGTGTAATGGCGTAACACCTTACAACAATGCCACTATTGTATTAAGCCGTATTGTGGCTGTGGTTGTGGCTGTGGCTGTGGCTGACTGTCACGTATTTGAATTTCCGCATGTGATAGATGCATGCTTCCTCTTTTACTTCATTTACGAAGTCAAACTAAGAATGGACGAAGTTAACAGCATATTTATCGAACGATTGCGCGTTCTTGCCTACAGTTTTGTCGAACTGTCTGCCGTTTGTTTTTTCGCTTTTCTATTTTAGGGTGATTTCCCATGTACTATAGAAGGGAACGTAGAGATATGATCCAGACGTTCAAGATCCTCACAGACAAAGACAAGATGGACCAGGAGGGACTGACCCCTCAGCAAGATCACCGGAACAAGAGGTCACAACCTGAAACTGGAAAAGAAGCATAGTAGGCTAAACATCAGAAAGTATTCCTTTGGGATACCGGTTGTGAACAATTGGAATTCTCTGCCAGACTGGGTCATCGACGCAGCATACATAAACGACTTTAAATGCAAGTTGGACAAACATTGGTTTCACAGACAATATTCAGTCAGACCTGTGCACGAACTGGTATAGTGGACAAGAGGGAAAGGAACGGGAGTTACAGGCAGAAGCCTTTTTCCCAAATATATGTTATGTTATGTTAATGTGTGCTTGAATGTCTTAGAGAAGTGGTGAATTGCAGTAGGATTTACCCATGTAGTGGAAGGTTGGCTACGCAATTTATTGTTGAAAAAGTAACAAGGTGGAAATAATATATTCTATTATTTTCATGTTATTTACCCAACCCTGAACGGGTACCTAATCTGCTGCTGGTATTACTATTCGTAGTGGTGGTAGTAGTAGTAGTACCGCTTGTACTACTACTACTACTACTACTACTACTACTAATAATAATAATAATAATGATAACTGTAAAACTTTGCGTGTTTGAGTGAGACATAGTGGTAGTCAGTGAACCACAAAGACGATGAAGAAAAGACAAGAATCAATGAGGACAAATTAATACGCGTGCACGAGGCACACACATTTATTGCGAACTAACTATAAAACAGTTTAATCTCTTTTGGCGCCTAATTTGGCACTATTTACATGTCACGTGGTAGTTCTTGCAGCGTAGTGATTTCATCACGTAACATTAAGATTAGAGTCACTGACCTCGTCACTACTTGGTGAGGTGGAACTATATTCAATTGATTAAACTTAACAATAACAATAAATACTTTTCATAATACATTTTACAAATATATACAAAACTAAAGTTAAAAAAATAGAAAAAAGAATCATATACTTTGGATATAAACACATCAGAATAATTGAAATTAGAAAAGGAAATACACTAAATTTTGAAGTGAGATGAAAAGGGTGTGGAGAAGCTGAAAAACTGAGGAGAGATAAAACTAGAAAAGAAGATTACTTGAATGATGAGCAGACTCATAATCCGTTAAATTCATTGAAAACTAGCGAAAACAATCAGGGAGAATCATGTATTACGGCTAGTCCAAGAACACAAAGTAGGGTGCAATAATAATATGTTTTATTGAAGTGTACTAACATATATGTCGAGAGTTTCTGCCAGTCACCTAACAGAGAAAATCCACAGTGTTTTTACCGACACTTACACAACTTGTGTGTAAAAATAATAACATAATAATAATGATAATGATAATACTAATACTATTACTACTACTACTACAACTAATATAAATTATAATAATACTATACACAGAACTAGTCTGAGAACTGGAAGAAATATGAGTATGAAGAAAGTCAGAATAATAACAATAATCATAGGAACACTAGAAACAGTCTTAAAAAAACCTTGAAGAAAAGACTGAGATAAATTGGAATAAAAGGGATCATCGAAACCACACAACGGACGACAATGATCAAAACAGCTGTAATCTTAAGGAAAATCCTTGAATGCGGAAACCAGACTGCATAAGCTACAAAGTGTAACATGGAATTTACAACCGGAAGAGAACAAAACCACACGAAGAAAACCACATCATGCACCAAAGAACAGAAACTGCAAGAAACATAACTTCATACTCTCCCCCGCCTTAATAAATTACAACTGACACCACTTAAAAATGAACCAATGAACAGTAAGCGCAAGAAATACCCACAACCCTCCGTCTTTCTCTCCTTCCCCACAAAAAAATAGTGCCGGCCTAGGCTGACACCGGACAAAATATTAGCGTCGAGGAGGATGAGAAACCGAGGAGGGATAGCACAAACAAGACCTCTACTTGAAAAGTGCGTAGAATGCTGGAGCCTTGGGGGCGTATTGACACCCAAATCCCAGAGAAGACCAATGGTCCTTACCAGCGATCAATTAATGGTAAGCAGCTCTTGCGATACCGCAAGGTTATTTGCGGTGGTTATACAAAATTAGGTGAAAACTACTGGAAATCTGGAGATCTGGAGAGGCTTGTCATCACTTTAACTCCAGGAAATACTACTGATTGTTGTCAGTGAGCAATCACTGAATATGGTCTGTGTGAGAAATCCTAGTGGGTACAAATAATAGCAACATCAGAAGAAGTACGGCTAGCATCAATTTACCGTATAATTGAAGGAAATATATTTTATTTTATTATCTGAATATATAATTTTACAGAACGAATGAAGAACGGTATTACTACTTAGCCTCCAGAACCGTATAATATATTTGGTAAACATAAATATAATCGAAAAATAATATGCAAGATATTTTCAATAATTCCCGTATAAAACAAAAAGGATTTGTAAACGTAATCTCAAATGCTTCCTTGACAATTCACACGAAATCAACACGCCGCAAAACGACGATACAGCCCTGTTTAGCTTCTCACGACTCTTAAAGGCTAACTTCTTAAATACTTCTTTGTTGCAAGTAATGAAACACACTGGCCTTCAACGTACCCGAAATCAGAAGTTCTCTAGTATGAGGTCATGGAGCGAGGTCGGCAACCTTGCTTTAATCCTTTCAAGATCACATTATATTCTCCATGAATTAAATAGCTATCCTTGATTTGAACAGTGTATACTTTAACCCTCTGCAAGAAAACGTCCATTTCTCATTTCTTGAAGGATCCAAAGAAACGTCTGTTTTGTTTTAAGACAAGCGGTTTTATTGGTCCCCCGATTTATAAAATCGGGGGTCTTATGTTTTGAGGCATGTCCGTCCGTCTGTCCGTCCGGATTTTTCTCCGCAACCATCCATTGAATTTCTCTGAAATTTTGCATGAAGTTGTAACTTTGGTCTGTTAGAAAGTGCCATTAGCCGATTTTTTCAAAAGGCCCCGAAATGGCAAAAAATTACATTTTTTGAACCATAACTTTTCATCTATCCATTCAATTTCTCTGAGAATTGGCCAAAATGTGAAGGCAATAGTTCCTAATAGAAAATAAGTATCGCTGACCTTGAAAAATATGTTTCGCGCCTCCAGGGTGTCAAAAGCCCTCAAAATGGCAAGAAATGACCCTTTACTCCCATAACGTTTGATCCATCCATTAAATATTTCTGAAACTTGACCAAAATGTAGAAGCAATTGTTCCGAATATAAAATGAGCACCATTGACCTCAGAAAAAATCTGGTTCGCGCCCCCAGGGGGTCAAAGGGGGGTCAAAAATGCCCCAAATTTCCCAAATTTATTGCATTTTACACTCGCCACATCGAGCCACATACAGAGGGGGACCACGCACGCGCGGTTTGTTACTATTTATTTATGGTAACTTATTTAATGTGAATACATTAGTGGTTATATATAAGATGTCTAAAAAGAATAAGAATTAATTTTTGAAGAGAACATATTTAAATAGTTTTTAGCACTTAAAATAAGTATAACGAAACATTATCGATTGTTCTTTTAATAATGAAGAGACGCAACTAATAATGGTAATCCTGAAAGCATGATCTAAAATGAACACTGTCATTTTGCCAGCAGAACTCAATCAGCACCTGTTAAATATTTCAGCGAAATGTATGCGGTCTAAATTAATCAAACATCATTTATCATTGACAGAAAAAACATCAGCGATGATAACTTAATTAGCTTCGTATTTTCTTACTCGTTGGCAAAAATCTAATTTGATTATTGCTAAAAAGTGTAGACATTTTTCAGCTTTATTGAAAAATTTCTTCGCGAAACTGTAGCCATTTTTAAAAAATTCATTCTGGAACACGATATGTTCGTTAAACTAATACAAATATGTGCATGCGTGAATTATTTAATATACTATATTTTTGGAGCATTTTGTCTCACGTATTTTTTTACAGGAAGATAACCACCTAAATTAACAGATCTCTTATTATATTTCATTGACTTTATTGTTTGTGAATAAATGAGAAAACAGAAATATATAAGTTTTCCAAGTAACAAATGATAAAAATAGATTTGAAATATATTGCAATTTATTTTCATTTCTATTTTGTAAATATTAATTAAGAAATCTTAAGGGTAAAATAATAATGTTTTGTTTCCAATAATTGATGTTTCCTGATTTTTACCGTAACAAATAAATACAATAGAATTGAAATATATCACATTATTTCCATTTTTATTTTGAACATATTTATTAACAAGCCGCGCGTGCGTGGTACCTTTCTGTATGTGACTCGATGTGGCGAATGTAAAATGCAATAAATTTGGGCAATTTGGGGCAGTTGTGACCCCCTTTTGACCCTCTGGGGGCGCGAGAAAGAATTTTTCTGAGGTCAAGGATGCTTATTTTATATCCAGAACAATAGTTTCTACATTTTGGCCAAGTTTCAGAAATATTGAATGGATGAATCAAACGTTATGGGAGAAAAGGGTCATTTTTTGCCATTTTAGGGCTTTTGACCCCCTGAGGGCACGAACCAGATTTTTTTCAATGTCAGCGATACTTATCTTCTATTAGGAACTATTGCCTCCACATTTTGGCCAAGTTTCAAAGAAATTGAATAGATGGATGAAAAGTTATGGGGCAAAAAATGTCATTTTTTGCCATTTCGGAGGCTTTTGACCACCTGGGGTCTAACCAGATATTTTTTCAAGAATCGGAGAATGTCACTTTCTAACTTGACCAAAGTTACAACTTCATGCAAAATTTCAGAGAAATTCAATGGATAGTTGCGGAGAAAAATCCGGACGGATGGACATGACTCAAAACATAAGTCCCCCGATTTTATAAATCGGGGGAACAATAACCACATGATGTGCCTTTTGTTTAATTTCTTCATTCACATATTTTTTATTATCAAATAATAAAATCAAACAGTATTTTATGAATGTAATTGAAATATGTTACAATTTTAATGTTACGTTGACGTTTGCGTAAGGTATTCTAGGTAAGTAAACTCTTTAGGGTTAGTGTTTGTACGCCAGTGAGTACATGTACTTATGACTTTTGTAACGAGCACCACTATGTAAATTCTATTAATCTGTTTGGGTCAGACACGAACCTTGACAGAAAGTCTCCAAATCGTAGAGATAAATTGATAATTAAAATAAAATAAAAATCCGCCAAACTAAAAGCTGACGAATATAAAGAGGGGCATAATATTTGCCCTGAAAGCAGTATAAATGTATGACGCCATATTCATACTAAATAAATGAGTTGAAAGTTTACAGATAAACACATTTTAATGTCTTACGAAATCCATAAATGTGTTTGTGAAAGAAGTAGAAGTCATTGTAGTATACAAAGCACCTACAAATTACTATATGTAAGGTTCTCCCATTATACGTCTTAGCATTAACATGTTTCCGTATGTACATGACGATACCATCACACGGGAATATTTTATTTATATAAAAAAATAGTCAATTTTTTTATAAATCGGAGATTACAATTGATGTGACCGTGTCGATTATTGAATGATGTAACCTTAAATATGTAAATGTGAATTAATTAACAAAATATAAGTAAGAATTTAACTAAGGAAACTTAGTATGACAATGAAATAATTATTTATTTTCTTTTTACAAATAGAAGAAAAGATATACTAATTTATTGTCTGATGGTTTCTTTCCATGACTTTATAGGGCGTCCAGCTTTCGTTTTGCTGTCCAGCCTTAGGTCTCTGCAAATGCTGATATACCCCTTGTTTCTTTCAACATGCCCGAACCAGTGGAGATGGTTTGCCCTTATTAGGACATCAAGTTTTGGAATGGCAAATTTCTCAAGTAGAGTGTCTGACCTAATGTTCCTAATGCTAACATTATATATATATATATATATATATATATATATATTAGATGTTATTAGTCTCTAACATACATCCCCCATTGTACATATACCATAACGCTTTTTTATTTACTTTTTCTCTCTATTCCCTTTTCTCACCCCCATTTTTAAAAATCACTTGTTTTTTCTAAATCTCTCGATACAGCTTTTGTTAAGAGAGGGCGAAACCAGTCGGCTAGCATTTTTTGTTCATATTTAACTTTTAATCATGAACAATAAAACTTGTCTTCCCTTCATGCTTGCGATAATAAAATTTAGCACTCCCCAAACAATCAAAATATATACATATATATATATATATATATATATATATATATATATATATATATATATTATGGTTGAAATCAATTTAAAATCATTTTGAAAATAAAGAGTATACATAAAGGTATTAAAGGTGTTTACAGCAGTTTCAAGACAATGTTTATTGAAGAACATTTTTTGTAGATTAAATCTGCGTTAAATTCTGACATTTGCTCACAGGACAAAGGTTGCTATAAAACAGTAACGTAATAACAGAATGCATGTCTCTAGTTGGAAGCCAAGGGGTGTAATTCTCCAAATTAAACACAAGGGAAGTAACTCCTATAATTTAATTGATCTTTAGTATGTTCATTCTGAATGTATCATTATTCTCCTTGATAAAAATGCTTTCTACATAACAATAATTATGTTAATTTTTATCTTTATAGATATTGAGCATTTTAGTTTTTAAATTTTAATTAAATGCGGTATCACAAATCTTATTGCAAACGATTCACCGGGGACGATTGATCTTCATAAGTTTATATTTTACCTAATATTAGTTGGTCATGAATGATAATATATCGATAGGATTAGAATTCGTCGATCGGATTGCTCGTAACGGTACACACGCACCACAACAACATGTATATATTTTTTTATAATTCCATTTCTATTTTCAACAGCGTTCATATACGATTGAAGCAAATTATTTTATTAAAATAACAGACGTGACTTGAGGTGCGGTTATTCGTGCAAATCACAAGTGTGCAAATTGCCCGCAAGACTTGACTGGATTGGCTCGTATGAATACATCTACTGTAATTAGTGTAAGCCACTGGGGGTCTCGCGTGAACAATAACAAGGAAATGAATGAAAGCTAATCCTACTTTTGGATTGGCGATCTGTACAATATATTAAACAGCATTCTGCCATTCAGAACAGGGCGTGAAGTTTTAGAGAAATATAATTGGCCATTGAAACTATATTTTGAAAATAAACAACCAAACTACAGTAGTGGCAGAGGATAGACGACACGTGATCAGTTCTAGATCAAATTAGAGTAAGAAAATTGCGCGGATTGGTATTGTCAATATATATATATATATATATATATATATATATATATATATATATATATAAATTGACAATAACAATCCGCACAATTTTCTTATTCTAATTTGATCTAGAACTGATCACGTGTTGTCTATCCTCTGCCACTACTGTAGTTTGGTTGTTTATTTTATATATATATATATATATATATATATATATATATATATATATATATATGATAAAGAATTAAAATATGTTCCGACGTAATGGAAAAAATAAGAAAACCCAAAACTATTAATTAAATATCTATCTACGTTTTACTTTTATTAGAAGGTTTGATCAGGATGGGAGATTGACGAAAAAGAAAGAAATATAGAACAAGTACTAAAGTCTGAAAACTAAATTTGGTTTTATGCCTTGCAGATGAACGACTAATGCCATATTTATCATCTTACAGCTCCAGGAAAAACAGTTGGTCGCACCTAAGATTGTACATATGTTTTTTTTTTATTTATCTGGAAAATGCTTTTGATTGAGTATAGATATAGGGTCATATAGTAGGCGATGAGGAGGCTGGGACTGGAGGAATGATTGCTTCAGTCTGTTTTGTAAATGTACACGAACGTTAAAAGCGTGTGCGTATGGAGGACGTGTACAGTGAGCCATTTAGTCTGGGAGTCAGTATTCACAATGGTTCCGTATTGAGCCGTCTTCTTTCAATCATCGTCTTGGGATTGGATGCTACGTTACGTGGACAACCTCACAATTGCCGACACTTCACTCACTCGATACTCTAGTTGAGAAAACCACTTCCCGGATGAATAGTATGGAGGACAAGGGCATCCGAGTTAATATGGCTAAGAAAAAGGTCATGATTCGTGGTCCCAACCTAAACTTCATGTGAAAATCAGGAAACTTCCATTGCGCGGGCTGCCTGAGTGGTACAGAGTAACCCTCTATCTCCTGCCCCGTCTGTCTCTACTGGGTTCGCAACAGATGCAGATAAATTAACGATTTTCTCTGATCGGATCATCAATAAATGTGCCTTAGCTGTGCGGGCAGAGCTAGACCAATCAGCGGTAGGCCAGTGAAAGGGGTCTAAGTTAGAGATAGCAATATGGAAGCTGTAGCTGAGTACTGCTACCTAGGCGACTCCTTTTCAGCCGATGGTGGTAGTGAGACCACTGCTGAAAATCTGCCGGGAAGGGCTTTAGAGAACTCCTGCCAATCACAAATATAGAGCAAGTGTATGCTAGATGAATTAGGAGGGTGATACTTTATGGCTCCGACACTTGGGATGCATCTACGAGCACTCTCTCACAAAAGACTGCAGCGACACGAAAGAGCCATGCGTGGATGGATCTGCCATCTCACGCCGGACGACGACACTAACCTCGATATTCTTCTCTAAAAACTTGGCATGGAAGAATTATCTGATGCCCTTAGACTGGGCAGGATGAGATGGCTCGGCCATGTCGAGCAAAGCTCCAGCTGGATATCCCGTGTCAGAGACATGTCTGTCGCATCATGTCAGCGGTATAAAATAACAAAAAACTCTTGGGATAAGCTGTGTAAATGCGACCGTCCAGCTCTGGGGATTGAGAACGAGCACGTAGAGGAAGTCTTCGATCAAAACTGACAGAGAGGCCCCACTGTCGTATAGAAGACTAATCAAAGGCCTGTTAAAAATAATTGGGATGTTGATGATGATAATGATGTATGTATATATATATATATATATAGAAAAATACCGGATAAAGTGTTCAAATTATCACTGTGTATTCGCTTTTCAGCGTTGGCCGAGTGGTTCTAGACGTCGGGATTTAAGTTGCAGAATACTCGGTATCCGGGGTTTCAAATCGCATGACCGATAGTGAATAGTCATATCTCTATGCTGATGAGTCCCGATTATAAAGGACGAAACGTTTACGTTCATAGATAATAAACAAACAAAAAATGAGTATATATATATATATATGTATATATATATATATATATATATATATATATATATATTAATACAGGGGTTTGACAAAACAATGGAACACACATTCTCAATATTGCATCAATTTTAAAACACCTAGAAAAATTGAACAAATATACCAACATGTTGGTTTAAATTTATCAATTTATGGTTATTGTTGTCCTGAATTAATAGGTTAAATGTATTGTTCATTCAGATTGTGCATATAAGTGAAGAAAAAATTAAATGTCATATCTATCAGATATTCCAAAAGGGCTGATTGTAAGTGGCCATATGACAGGTGCTATTGTTA
The DNA here is from genome assembly GCA_963556195.1 of Sepiola atlantica. Lineage (NCBI taxonomy): Eukaryota > Metazoa > Mollusca > Cephalopoda > Sepiida > Sepiolidae > Sepiola > Sepiola atlantica. The sequence continues at coordinate 12,299,218 of OY744528.1, read as the reverse complement.
CGGAAGTTGCTGAGATGGGTCTATTTTGAGAGAAACTGTCTCGAACTTGATGACAGCCTATGAAAAAGAGAAGAAACCATCCTCGTCTACACAAAATTCTAGAAGAAAGTCGAAGCTGTTTGGAAAGATGCTAAAACCTTGAAGGATTGTGGAGAAGGAGCACAAGACGACGGCACCTAAAACTACAGCAGAGCTTAACACTTATCTGGATTTATATAGGAAGATACTTGATACTACCAGTAAAATAAAGAATGAAAAAGGGATACATTGCTTTGAAAATTACATGTCACTTGTTGAAACGTTCAGCTTTGTAATTTCATATTTTATTTATAAAAAAAATAACGCATTATTTTATTTTCAAAATTCTTTAAATATTACTACGAAAATAATGGTTTCAACATATGTGACCAACTTGTATCATATATATATATATATATATATATATATATATATATATATATAGTCTCGGAAGTTTCTACCCCCGTTAAAAATAATATTTAAAAAAATAAAATAAAAAAAAAAATATATATATATATAAAAACTTATAGTCTCAAGTCTTCCAGTGGAAAATCACTCATGTAAGTCAATTTATTTTTTACAGTTATTATATTAGTTAGTTTCTAACACTATTTTAAGGGATCATCAGTTGTTTACCATGAATAACTGTTTCGATATATATATATTAGAAAGGGTATTTAGACATATTTTTTAAACCATTGTTTCGTAATAGTATTATATATTTTTGAAAAAAACATAACAATGTGTAGTGAACACTACACATTGCTATGGTTTTTTTCAAACAAATATAATATAATATATATATATATACATACATATATATATATATATATATATATATATATATATATATATATATATATATATATATATATATATGAAGTGGAGAACTAAAAGCGAACTTTTAGGTAAGGTAAAACCTACTGTGAAAAGTATACAGCTCAATATACCGGATAGAGAAGATAGATAAGGAGAAGGATGAACAGGAATTAGAAAAGCGACGGAGCAACTGAATTAAAAAAAGATCTGCCTCTGTCGCGTATCTAATTTCTTTACATCCTTCTACCTATATATATATATATATATATATATATATATATATATATATATATATATTGATAATGAAAGCCAGAAAACCGAAAAGTGTTTAAATATGTATAAACGGTTTCTCTTTATTTTTAGACTTTCTCAAGATGACTGATTTGTAGAAAACTATAGATGTCAATAGTAACTTTAAATATTCCATATCACCACAGCTTACGCATAATAGATGTATTCAAAAATCCATGATTACCGGATCATTAGTTTCAATGTGTATCCTGTACATACACATATACAAATATGTAGACATACCTAACTTTATATAACTAGAGATATATCCAGACATTGTCTTTCTTTACCAAGTAAACGATTTCCTCCACGCTTCAGACAACAACACCAACTCCTATAAATGATTCTATTTTGAAATCCATAAAATAAACGAGTGACAGCTACCCTGTGGTCGAAGCCTGATTTATCCAGGAGAGTCATAAAAATCTCCGGAGCATTCTACGCAAAAACAACCAGACTTCTGCTAAGGGACAGTCATAACAAATACGCGACTACTCTTTCCGACGAAGCAATATAAGTAAGTAGGTTTTCACATTTGTAAAAGGCGTATATTTATTTTATATGTTCCGACCGGTTGACGAGTTCCATGAATTTATGTGCGAAACAAGATTCTGAATATCGGCTAATGGGGGATACGTTTAACATCTTCCTCATAACGTAATCGTCAATATAACCGAATATTTTTTTATTATTATACACAATGATAAAAAAGTATTCTTTTCTAAATATAAACAATAAAATAGTTGACATGTTTTACTAACCCTATGAGATGATAGATTGTTAAAGACGTGTAGCTTTTGCTATGTTTGTATTAATAAAATATTAATATAAAAATAGCTATATTTAATAATAAGACCTATTATATACACAGAGTATTGATTTACTCCTCTCCAGGAGTTAGGCACAAGGCCAGTTTTTATCTTACTCCCACAAGTAAGATGTGACCAAAGGTCGGGTCGGGAAAGTGGGGTTTAAAAATTGCCTGGGCAGCCCGGTAGGGGAGCCTCAGGCAGTAAGCAATAAACTTACTCTTCCCCAAAGAGGGGAGGCGAAGCCTGAGAGGGTGGACCTCCAAGAACTGCACAGGACAGACCCATAGATAGGCGTAAATCAAGCCCCGAAGGCCAAGACAATACCAGTCTACGGGGTGCAGTATCCATCGGAACAGATACTACACTTTGATCTTAGCCAAAAGGCCAAGAACGTTTATATACCTTGTTGATGCAAATTTAACTTGAATCAGCATTTTAACAGTGGATTATAGTTCACAAACTTGGATGAAATAAACATTCATACTTCCGTTAAAATCTTTTAGTCGCGAACAAAATGATATATTTTATTATATTAATAATGGGGAAGGAGGAATTAATTAATTATATGTAAAAAAACAACACTTGTTTTTTGATGGGTTTAATTCGGATAAAAAAACAAGAAAACTACCCCCATAGATAACAATTGATGAATTTATTAAATGATCTACTTAATATATGTGGCAATATTAGTGGGCGGAAAATGGTTGATTCGAAACCAGACCCTGGGTTTCCCTTAGAAGAATTAACGCTTTATTTTGCACTAAGGGAACAATGAGCAAAGAATACATATAGAAAGGAACATTAATTTCCATAAAAGAATAAAATACAATTTCCAAGAAAACTTGATAAAATAGTTAATGAAAAAATAATCAACTAAAAATACATGTTAGTAAAAGCTGATAAGACTTTCTCTGAATTTGCAAAACAGGAATCCGTCACTGAAAGATCACAAGAATATACAGATAACCAAACACGGCGGAATAATTAATTTCTGATAGTAAAACCATGACAAAGTAAATATTAGTTATAGAATGGGAAAATGAAGACAAAGCGAAGCATATAACTTTACTGAAAGATCATCAGCCAGAACTCATAACTAAACACTTAACTAGACTTATTAACTACACTTTACAGGAAATGTGTAAAATTAATAAACAAATAGTAGATATGGTAAACTGCCAGATACCAAAACACTTATGAAATCAACCAGTTAATAAATATGACGGAAACTATTAACTGATTCTCCAAAATTCAACAGACAACTGAATATGATTTATCCAATTTTATTATTAAAACAGTTATCCATCTACTTCAAAACAGCTTTTTTATAGTGTTAGAGAGTTCACTGTAATTCTCTTCAATATTCCAGAAAGGAATATTCTTTCTTTCGTTTGGTCCACAGCATCTCACTGTTAGATCACCACCTCGGTTGAGAAAAGCCGGCTTCGCTGTTGGGTGATCGATGTTTGAGGCATGACTCGATGATGGGGTCTACTGTTCAGAGTGACCACAGTCGCAAACAACCGAGTCATTGAGTCCCCATACTTTCATGGTCGCGGCGAAACGGCCGACACCTGTCCTGAGGCGGTTGAGCATTGCCCACTGCTGGCGAGGGAGGTCCATGCCTAGTAGGTAATCTGGGTCCTCCACAAATCTGTGCAAGCTTGATTTATATGGCATTCATCCGTCACGCGACGTTTCAGCCAGATTCGTTTTGTGACGTCACCGGCTGTTGAAAGCAGCGACCCCAGCGAGAAAGGAATAAATTAGCATTATTAGAAAATTTAAAACTACCATCTTAATAAACAGTCAAGAACAATGGACTAAGAGTAAGAAAACTAGATGTTTTATGTGTCAATGGGTTCCTGCTGAAGTAACTGAATTAGTTCGTCTTTACATCTTAATAATAATAAGATGAAATAAACAAAAAGTAAAACTTAGTTTTTTACTTTTTTTTAAAAATTCTAACACAAATAAAACACAAGATTAGAGCCTAATGTATTAACATCTCATCACCATTGTCGACCCCAATTGAAACCAGACGAGAAAACGTGTCTCGCCACACATCGAAAAATCAAGCTGATATTAACGTGTCTTTGACAGCCATCAAATATTCAGACATTAGCTGTGTGTCTTTTGACTTCCTTTTCCCTTCCCTCTTTTTTATTACCCCCCTCTCTCCTACCGACTTCCCTTCTTTCTTTTCTCTATCCTCAATGAATTTATAATTTATATTTCGTTTATTTATTTAACATATTGAGCACTTTGGATTAACTTATACCACTGACCAAATATAATACTGTAGTATTACTATTATGGCTCTCAAGCAACGCCGAGTATACAAAAACAGATGTTTTAGATTAACATACACCAATTACAAACCCCCCAAAAATAGAATTCCCGGTGTTTATGAAAACGTATTGAAAAAAAATGACGCACGCTATAAGATTTTATTTCATTTCATTATGAATTCTGCCCTCGTAGGGAGGCAAGTAAATAGTGACACAAAAACATTTTAGAACGAGAATTCTGCAGTGTTTAGTTCGATTATTAAAAAGTTTTGTAAAACATTGATCAAGAATTTATAGGATTGTATAGATATTACGACCTGCGATTCGTAAAAAAAACAATGGGCCAAAATGCGAAGCAAACCCTTTTTTAAAGAAATGAAAAGATAAACACTGCTAATAGAATATGGTATAAAATAAAACAAATCATTTAATAAAAGAAGATTATGAACCATATATGATTGGCAATGCTTACTAAATCTACGCCTAAAGCCTCTTAAACGATCTAAAAACAATATCCAAACACAAATCAATTGCAAAAAAGAATTAAAAACAGTCCTTAAACTTTATTTGGTGTAACCTTCATTTAATCAAATAGTTAACACAAAAGTCGGTAAAACATTCATAACTTTAATAAACATTCATTTCCTTCCTAACAATATCCTCCATAAAATCTTTAATAAAAATTCCCTTGAATTAATGTATAATTGTAGTGACAATTTAGATAAGAAAATAAAACCTAAAGGCCAACTATAAAACGTATATATAATTAAAAGAATTAAAGTTAAAAATTGAAATAAAAAAAAATTATTGTCGAATGTGTAAATAAATGAAGAAGAATAAAGAAAATACTATCTCAAAAGGAACCGTAATATAATAATAATACATTAGAGTATTTAAACATATTAGAAATATTTAATGAGGTTTTTAGTCTCACGATACTATGGAGAAATATATACAAGAGTCAGGGTTGGGGTTAGCATTGTTAGAGGTATATAAATAAGAAAAGATTTAAATTACAATTAAATAAATAAATAAAGAAAGAAAGAAAATAATTTGATAAACTTGACTTAATTAAAGTGATAAATAAAAGAGGAAGACGATATAGTGGAGAATATAGCTATAACATGCGGTGGTCTGTTATAAATATAACAGTTGCATAATCTGTAGAGTATGCTTTGAGAAAGAAGATAAGAGTAACCGTTAGTGGAAAGAATACAATGCATAGATTCTAAAAAGAAATACAAGAAAAATATGTCAAAATAAAAAATACCGATAAAAAGGTCACGAGAAAGTTGTAAAATAAAGGTTAATAAAGGTGGCATACTAAAATGATACATGTAAAATGTCAAGAATGGTGGGGCTAAGATGTGTTGCATTAAATAGGAAGGTACTTAAAGGTCATGGGTTAAAGTAATAAATAAAATACTTAATTTAAAACTATCGAGATTGAATTGGATGATAATATTAGGGGATACACTAATAGTGTAAGATTGATATCAAGATTAATAGGTTAAGAGACCATCCATACAGAGTTAAATACAGTTCTAAACTTATGGATGCAAAAAGTATTTGCAGTCTTCAATTCGTAGTAAAATAGAGGTTTGAAACAAAAAACAGGTTATGAAATTGTTTTAGGTAATATTTAAGGCAAGTAAGACAAGTTGTTGTTATACTGGTCTCTTGTTAGCTTGGAAAGACTAGCTTATTAGATGGAGGAAGACTATCAGTTGGGGCTATGAAGTTTAGATATTTACATATTCCTTCATGCCTGCATGCCGACAGAAATTCGATTTTATAATTCATAATGTTTTACTCTGGGCAGCAGTTATTATCATAGCGGGGTCTAAAGTATATAAGCGACAAAACATAGATGCTTGTGTATAGGATCTATATTTTTTCAAGATTGATCAGTGCAGAGATTAAGAAATCTTTTTACTTTTAAAGTCGTTGATTTAATTAGTTAAGGAAGTTCCTGCAATTTGGTCGTCTTTACATTTAAAAAAAGAGATGTAGCTGCATATATGTTTTATAAAAAAGCAGTGTTTCCTATGTAAGTATGTATTTTATATAGAGTTGTTATTGCATCAGGGGTGTTATTTATAGTAGCATATTATGAAATTGTCAATAAAAGTTACGTTTGGCATTGTTTGATAGGGAAACTATATAGATAGATAAGTTAGAGAAAAGTAGTTGTTAACTGGTAAAGAAGGGTGGTTGGTGTTTAGAGTAATATGTTGGGTATACCAATGCGGTGAAGGTTAAGAATGTGTAGAGTAATTGGGTAAGGGAGGTATATGCGTACCTGTGTTACTTTGTAAATTAGCGTTCAGAGGAAAGTGTTCAAGTGGGCATGCGTATATAACATCTCTATGTAAGCACTCATTGTTTAGCAGGCAACTTCTACTTTTATGGCAGTTACAATTATTTAAAATGAGTACTGGGGGTAAAGCTGCTTTTGAAGCTTTATTTTTGTATTGTTAGAAGTCATAAAGGTTTGCACTGTAGGATGTGAATGTTTTACAGAATTTTTGTTTAGTACCGTGCTATATCTATTCATTTTAATCATAGGTGCTACTGCAAATGTATACATTGTATCTTTATTGTACTGTTCTTTACTTACTTATATATATATATATATATATATATATATATATATATATATATATATATATATATACATATATATATATATATATATATATATATATATATATATATATATATATACATATATATATATATATATATATAGAGAGAGAGAGAGAGGGGAGAGAGAGAGGGGAGTATTAGATAGCTATCACAATGCAAGAAATGGAAAAAATGTCGGCGTTGAGGAGTAAGACAAAAACAAGTGACTTCGTTTATATATTTTTAAAAAACTTTTTAATAATTTTTTTATTTTTATATAGCAAATCTTACTTGATTAGCCAAAAAAAATATATTTAAAAAAATGTTGAAAAATAATGAAAATGGCACTTCATCGGTGGGTTCAAATATAAAAAATAAAAATAAAAAATAAAATATTCAGAAAAAAAATTAATAAATAATTCAATTTAATAAGTAATTAAAATCATTAAAATAAATAAAAATCAGTTATAGTTTTTGTTTTTTACATTTGCTGCGGATATTAATATTTACTGCGTTATAAGCAATATTGCCATTCACACGTTTTTTGAGATTTAAACGCCTACCATTTGATAAAGAGGTCTTCCTCGAAATATATTATAGAACTCGGTCACACAGATTACATCAGTGTTGAAGTCTTACCTAATAAAGTAAGATTTGCTATATAGAAAAAAAAATATTAAAAAGTTTTTGAAAAAATATATAATTAAAATCAGTTGTTTAGTCTTACTTCCCAACGACGACATTTTCTCCATTTCTTGCATTGTGATAGCCGTCTAATACTCCTCTATACACGTATTACACACAATGCTTCAAGCAAACTACCTCTCCTTATTATATATATATATATACATATATATATATATATATATATATATATATATATATATATATATACATTTATATTTATCTATATGTGTATATCTATATGTATTTTTCACAAAAAGAAACCTTTTTCCTTTTATTTTTTTGATAACATGTCCTTCTTATGGTGTATCCGCGGCGATGTCGTTGGCGGTGATGAATTTAGATTCTGGTTGTAGAACGAAGAAAGCATTGGCATGCTCGAAGTTTAAGAAAATAGGTCGTTCATTTCAAAGCATTGGTGGGTCAGTATTATAAAACTGAAAATATAAGCCTTTATCAATGCAAGATTTATTTATTATTTATTGATGAAAAATGGCACATGATAATGGAATATTATTCCGAAATGGATAAGATTAAAGTAAACAAAATAATAATAAATCAATCGTGCATTGATAAAGACTTCTATTTTCAATTTTATCATACTGATCCACCACTGCTTTGAAATGAACGACCTATTTTCTGATAAAAAGAAAAAAAAATGATTCAATACTGGTCACCCCTGAAGAAGGAATTTTATTCCGTAATCGATAGGATTAATGTAAGAAAAAAAAATTAATCTTGTATTGCTAATTTGGCTTTTTTTTAATTTCATTAACTTTCCATGCAATACTTTAAACTTGAACGAAAAACACAAACATTATATATATATATATATATATATATATATATATATGTGTGTGTGTGTGTGTGTGTGTTTGAATTATTATACCTAGTACAAATAATGTTCTAATTTTGTTTATCTCAACGTACTATACATACATTAATATATATATATATATATATATATATATATATATATATATATATATATATATATATATATATAATTTGTGTGTCAGGTTGAAATTAATACCAGAAAGAGATTCGAGTATAAGAGCTCAATGTAAGACACAGAGCAAGAATAAAATATAGTAAAGAAACACGGAATCACATAATCACCGGTAGAATAATTTATTTCAACCCTACGACCTTATTCAAGCATCCAAACGAGGCGATTACTTTTTTGAAAAAAAAATCAAAAATGTAATCGGATCTCCTTCTGAAATTAATTTCACTCTGACACACACACACGCACTATATATATATATATATATATATATATATATATATATATATATATGTATGTATGTATGTATGTATATATTTATTTTTGTATTTACTGGAAAATTATCTTATTTCATTCTTTTGGGTGATATTCAAAACTTTCTGAACGACTTTCACGTGCATATACATTGGCTCAACAAATATTAACTTCATAATTCATATATTTCGAAAGAGACATCACGTCCGAAAAGCTTTTCAGGAAAAATTGAAACAATTTCCTCGTATATCCCACGAATTGTATTCTTAATGAACAGTTCAAATATCCGACATAGACATGGACGCCGTTAAATAACCGACCGCGCAAAAAATCAATCACATTAGAGAATAAAATGGCAGTTATGTATTGGCAAATCTTTCAAATTTTCCACACCGTGCCATAAACCAGTCTAAGGTTTAGCCAATATGTTTTCCCTTTTAAAATTTGTGTACCATTATTACAAAGATAATGGCTTCCAATTTGCCGTTTCTCGAACCAGGGTGATTACATTATCAATGAATCTTCTTGTGCCGAATTCTTTTTAGATTGCATTTGTCTTTCCATATTTTGCTTGCAAAATTCCTGTCGGTTTATCATTTTCACTATTGCTAAATACTCATTTACACAGGATGATAGAATATCTATATCTATGTAACGATGGAGGCACTGACATAGAAATGACTGTCAACACAGCGAGCCGTGTTCTAATCATGTCCGTTCAATGTTGTACAACTCTAACGTTCTACATTGGCTGACTTTGTGTCGTCTCTCCTGTGACTAATTGCTTTTGAAATGAATCTGAGAAAACACTGCGTAGAATTATGATTAATACACATTAAGATTCATAATGTTTTCCTACTTGTTCAGCTAGGCAGTGAGAAGGGGTTTATCTCTTTACACCACTTTTATCATTTTTGATCACGATCTATATCATAACTGACCATTTCCGTTTGTCAGTTGGCCACAAATAGGCTCCGAAACTATTTGACTGGATTACATTCTGTTTATAACATCAGTGTATGGAAATATCTCCTCAACCATCAAATTGCGTCTCTCTTATTGGTTGATAAAAGTTGTCTCTGTGTGGCAAATGTCTGAAGCACATAATATAAACACCGGGGTGCCTCAAATATAAATTATTCGACCAACCTTCTCTCTGATCTTCGTCAATGATTGATCAGAATCATAGTTACAGATAATTAGTTGATAGGTATGCAGATGGCGCATCCATTTAGGTCAACACTTCAAAAATCATTAATGATCAAAATCTTTCCGATTCTCTCTCGTCCGAACTGAAGCAAGTTATCCAATGGGGCAAACGGTAACTAGTTATTTTAATACATCAAACCCCAAGCTTCTCTTCTTTAACCACCAACGCTCGGATCCTGCCTTTACCTTAATTGAACTGAATCGCTATCTCTATGATGAACAATCCCTTGTATAAGCTTCTAGCAGTGAAGTTTACTCCATCCTTGAAATTGAAGACTTACCTCAACTCAGTTGCTAAGGTCGCTGGAAGCTTTTTAAAAAACAATTCTACCGCTCCAAATATATCTAACTCCTGACATAATCGTATACATGTATAAAGGTAAACTATATTCGAAGATTGAGTATTGTTGCCACATCTGTGTAGGTGCCTCTTAATGCACCTTCATCTTTTTGACAGTACAAAACCGACTTTGAAATCTATTGGGTTATATATGTGCTCGACCGTGTTCTAATCTTTTGTTCCCCTGTAAAACATTCACACCAAAAACCTTGCTGCCTGCAAGCACGGTAAAACATTTTTCTTGTTTCATTGCTGTGTATCTAAAACTAAAATTCTTATGAGCAAAGTTGCTTTCTAATAACTATCCGTCTGTGAAACACAATGCAACTGGACTGCTTCCCATCTGACCACAACATGGTTGTGTTCAAGTCTTGTTGGGCCGTCCTCTTGAATAATAAACGAATGGCCCAAAAATTGTTACCAATTCTCAACGTGCCGTCTCACCGCCCTCTTAACTAACATATGAACCCTTATAATCGAATGACATCTGGGCGTTGATAAGCGGTGACCCGTTAATATATAAAATACCTAATTTCGCATAGAATGTCTTTGAGGTTCAAGATGTGTCATAAAGCGATAAACGATGAACAGTACTACTACTATTTCATAATAATACTAAATACAATAAAACCGTGTAGGCGTTAACATCTGTGGACATAGTTCTTCTTAATTTGTCATAAAGCCCTTCGTAGATATCTGATAGCCTGAGTGAAACTGGTTGGCCAATATATTCATCATTAATAATAATATATTCAAATAAATATTCAACATCATTTCGTAGAATGGATCTATGAAATGGCTGGCATGTTATTGGAATATACATTATTCATACAATACTACTACTACTTTTGCAAATATGAAAAATAGTTTATACGTATAGGCTTCAAAATTATTTGACAGTATTAAAACTAGGCAATCCTTATGTATTCTCGTGAGAACAGAGCATGTTATTCGCCATTTTTCAAGCAATATCCACAACAACGGCTGAAGAGAGTAAACAAGGCGCGATCATTTGTTAATCATTTGTTTATTCGAAACTCAAGATATCGGGTTGTCTTGAAGGTTAGTAACAAACTACACAGACACACACACACACATATATATATTTATATATATATACATATATATATATGTATTATTCAAATTTCTTTAAATTTACACAAACGTTGTGTGAATAGCTTTATAAAGAATCCATTACTAGAACTCAAAATATAATATAATAATTTCATTCATGATTTGTGTAAAATAATATTTTTATTCATACAATCGTTTCTACCCATTTTACAAACACACGTCTAGAAAATAGGCAAAAACGATTGTATGAATAATGGTATTCTTTCAACAAATCCAGAAAATTTATTGAATGAATTAATAAGTTGGTAGGTATCTATCTATCTATCTATCTATCTATCTATATGTGTACTTATATATAGTTGCGTTATTAATATATAGATGTGTAATCACTTTTTATAATTAACTTTCCTTTTAAATAATACATATATGTTAAGCTTAATAATATTTAGAAAACATTGTCCCATTCCTTGTAAAAATGTTTGTCATTGTAAGCTAAATATTAAAAAACGAATGTTTATCATACGTTTAACTCTGATGCAATGACACACATGCACACATACGAACAACTTTGATATATATATATATATATATAATGTGTGTGTGTATTAGAGTTCTTATTCGGCGGACATCACTAGCATGTTGCGCTCCTCACTGAACGTCTATATCGCCGCCTTGGCCATGCCAATCGAATGAACAATGGGAGGATCCTCAAGGACATTCTATCTAGCAAGCATGTCATCTGGTATAGATCAATAGGATGACGACTTCCCCGCTACAAGGATGACTGAAAACAGGACGTTAAGACAGATGCCGACTAACCAGCAGGCTGCGAGTCCGTGTTTCAGCCACCAGACGGTGGAGAAGTAAAGAAAATATATCCACCAAAAAGAGTAAAGAGAAGGGATCAGAGAGCACAGGCCACAGCGGTGTGAACCAAGGATCTAATAAACAGATGCGGCCTACATCTGTGGCAACTGCAATATCGCCTGCCGATCCAGGCCAGGGTAAACAAAGTCACAGCAGACGTTGTAATTGTGTAACAGAGTTATCTGCAACACATGACTGCATTGTCTTCCGAGAAAGGTGAATGCCAAGAACATTGAAAAGCATTCATAAATATGTGTATAGCATTTATTCATAATATTTTACTACACTTGTTTTCCTCAGTATGATCATGTGTATTTTTTAGAATGACTACGGAAATAGATAAAAATAACAAATAACACATTATTAACAGAGTTATGGTTCAATAGGTTCTGTTGACTATATATATATATATATATATATATATATATATATATATATATATATATATAATTAACTTGTTACAAATATCCAGGGGGTATGAATCCGAAGGAAGTTGAAACCGGGTTTATGAGAGTGCTCAATGAAAATTCAGAGCAAAATATATATTTTTTTGATTTTATTCCATTAGTTGCGACAAAACAAGTTTTGTTTCATTGGTGCAAATAGCGACCAACTCATCGGGCTGGCGATGGAATTCAAATGGCATAAGTTTTAACTTCACTTTAACGGGAGATTGAAAATTGAAAATACATTGGAGGGGGAGGGGGACAGAGTTGGGCTTTGTCTATAACGGTGACATGGGACATGAGAGGGGAGGGGGAGGACCCCAACAAGTCGTGTTTCAAATTATTACGTGGGAGGTTTTTCACGTGTTTGTGCTGTGATGATCTCAATTTCGGCCGGGGTGGGAGGAAGGGAGATGGGGCGACGGCCAGAGTGAGTTAAATTTAAAATGAGAATAAAATTATGATTATAACCGTCATTCCTATTTTATTTTAATTCTAATAAGTAATTATCATGTGGATAAAAATGTTTGATAATATAAATTTAGGGTATTAATTGCTACTTCTGCATTTTATTTATTTTATTTTAATGTTTTGTTTATTATTTGTAGTGAATTTTGTTGTGATTATATTTTTTTTAAACTTTGATTATATTATACCGAGATCAATACTAGTGGAATCATTTTATAAGAGAAGTTTTCTGGTGTTACCAGTTTTATTATTAACAAAACTGATTATGATAACAATGATAACGCCTGCCAATCATACCTACGATAGTCGCAGTGATAATAGCCTTAATAAAAGCCTTAATAAAAGCCTTAATAAAAATAAAAATAAAGATAAATATAAATAAAATTAGAATAAAAATAGAAATAACAAGTTTGTAAGAATATTAATGATAATAACAATAATAATAATAATAATAATAATAATAATAATAATAATAATAATAGTATTAAAAAATAATAATAATAATAATAATAATAATAATAATAATAATAATACTAATAATAATAATAATAATAGTAATAATTATAAATATCACCATCATTACCATCTTGCTACTTGTGAAGTCATTGGGCGAAATAAGTCGACAAGTGATGGTAGGCTTTTTTGTTCTACTACCAATGGCAAGGACTAATAATTAAGTGTTCAAGGTAGTGATCGAAGGGTTAAGTAATTGAGATTGGACTAATCTAATCTCAATTACTTAAATCTGAAGAGATTGAAGTAAGAGAAGAAGCTTTAAAAAGAATTGTGGCCATTAGGTAAGTAATATTTATTCATATATTTCTGACTCAATTATTTATTCCAATTTATAGAATGATTTTTAAAGATTTTATCTAATTTCACCATAATTATTAAAGCAGTACAGATTGGAATTTTTTAATAATTCAATTAATTAATGTGTTCTTTCAGGAGTGAGGAGTCAACCAGAAAAAGATTAAAAAGAATACCACCTATTAATTTTAATGCCACACATTGGACACAATTAATAGATTTAAAATTATGCTGCATTTTTGGCATTCTCAGGGCGTGGAACGGGCAGTTAAGTTAATAACAGAAGCTTCACAAACTGTATATGGTTTTGAAGCAAGGCATCAACACATTACAGCCAAAGTTTTGAGTCAGAAATTGAGACCAGTATTTTTGTCTAAGGGGTCTTATATGGAGCAATTTGACTCTCAATATTAAACTCCATTAAAATAGTGTTAGGTTTTTCCTTATTTCTTTGCTTGTTATATTTTCACTTATAACAGAAAAAAATCATTTTTTTAGGTATTCAAATATTACTGTTTAATTCATAACGTTAAAAGGTAGTTTACAAAAGCAGATACTGAAAATGAGGGGGGGGGGCAATTTTTTAATTTGAAGATTTCTTTAATTAATATCATTTTTATAAAATAAAAGGACATTCGCTGATTTTAAATGCACAAATTATTTGGTTTTAACACCAGTATTCAAGCAAATCTTGCAAAAACGAGGAATTTTCAGTATATTCTTGTCTACGATCTTTGATACCAAACGCTCAAAAAACCGCTGAAGTTTTTGATCTAATTTTTTGCATGAGTATTTAATAGGTCTATATACAACTTTCGGTACGTGCCTTTTTTTAATATTTAAAAAAAAGTGTAAAATCGACCTACCCTAAGCCGCAATGATGAGCTTTGAAACAGCGAAATAGTCTGTATGTGGATGACTATATATATATATATATATATATATATATATATAGAGAGAGAGAGAGAGAGAGAGAGAGAGAGAGAGAGAGAGAGAGAGAGAGTGAGAATAACAATTGGGTAATTATTGAAGCAAACAACGATGCAATTAGTTTTTGATAATTGATCTTTTAATAAAATATTTTAAACGCCCTCTGATATTCATCAGAAAAGATCTAAGAAAATTAAAGAACCGGAAATGAGGTCGCTCTTATGCTAGGTATTAATTTACTAGAGATTAGGCGATCATATGCTTAAAAAAGGGGAATTGACTTGGTGTCGTTACAATATGTTTAGATGCTGTTATTACTTGTCAGAAAAAAAACGGTGTTTATTAAACCATATATGTAGAATTATCGGGTATGTATTGTTTGCAGGACAATAGCGGAGAGGGCCTTTGGTTTTTGTGAGTGATCTTACGTTTCCCCAATTTTTTTTTAAATAAATGCCACGGAGGTATCATTATTTTTACTTAGGACCTGGTTTTTGGTTAAGTTTGTGTAATTTTGTATTTTAATCAATATATTAAATAACCGGCAAGGAGTTGTTTAATTGTGTTTAGAGGCAATTCTAATTTTCTGAATGTGCTGTTAGATTTATCTCTCTCCCACAGCTGTAAAATGTGACACAAGTTCGGAAATTAGGATTCAAAGTAAGCACCCTAAAAGATAAGTATTCTGACCTACAAAAAATGGCTGGGCAGCCCCGTGGGTATTGCCCGTTAGGGGCGCCCTAGGTGAGTATTGATTTACTCCTCTCCAGGAGTTAGGCACAAGGCCAGTTTTTATCTTACTCCCACAAGTAAGATGTGACCCAAGGTCGTGTCGGGAAAGTGTGGTTTAAAAATTGCCTAGGCAGCCCCGCCGGCATTCCCCGGTAGGGGCGCCTCAGACAGTAAACGATAAACTTACTCCTCCCCAAAGAGGGGAGGCGAAGCCTGGGAGAGTGGACCTCCTAAAACTGCACAGGACAGACCCATAGACCTGCGTAAATCATGCCCCGAAGGCCAAGACAATACCAGTCTATGGGGTGCAGTATCCATCGGAACAGATACTCACTTTGATCTTAGCCAATATGCTGTGAGTAGCAATAACTAACAGCTCCTCAAATTGTGAGAAATACAAGCCTGGAAGGCTGGACCTCCTGGAACTGCAAACTAGAACACCCTAAGACCGGGAAATCAAGGCCTGAAGGCCAAGGGAGTACCGGTTTTAGCAGTGTAACATCAAACGGAACATACTCTTCATTTTGATTTCAAGCGAAAGGAACGGGAAATAGTTTAATGTGTTCTTATATAACAGTTCAGTAGTTATTATCTGCGGGACTTTAGCGGTAATCTCCGTTGTAAATTTGAGTGGTCTCGTATTTGCTTTTTGCTTTTGTTATTGTTAATACAACCAATGACGGTGTTATGGTTGATATACTGTGTTGTGTTAATTTAGTGTAATTATTTATGCTAATAGATTTTTCAGAATGAAAACCTATATTCGAGATTGTTCATTAATGTATTTATTATTTCACATTAGTACGTGTAATTAATGGGTAGACAGTTTTTTGATGTTATCCGAAATTAACTAGTGCATAAAGCTAATCATATGTATGTTTTTGGAATCATTTAATTATTTATTTGCGAGTCTAACAGCGACTGTAGTTACGTAACGTTCTATAAATCTTGTGTAGTTGTCAATGTGAATAACTTAATAATTTATTAAATCACGGGGTTGAAGTTTAATATTGACTAGTAATTAAAGCTGATTTTGACATATTTAATTATTTATTCGTCCAGGTCTGTAAGCGGCAACTTATTGATATTTAAACTTATGAACAAAGTAATGTGCAGATTATATATACTTATTGGTATTTGTTTTGTATATGACCGAATCTCTCTCTATTTCAGTCTCTCTCTTGTTCTCTCTCCCTCTCTTTCTCGTTCACTCTCTGTCTGTCTCTTTCTCTCTCTCTCTCTCTCTTGTTCTCTCTCCCTCTCTTTCTCTTTCACTCTCTGTCTGTCTCTTTCTCTCTCTCTCTCTCTCTCTCTTGTTCTCTCTCACTCTCTTTCTCTTTCACTCTCTGTCTGTCTCTTTCTCTCTCTCTCTCTCTCTCTCTCTCTCTCTCTATATATATATATATATATATATATATATATATATATATATATATATATATGTATATATCATGATCAGCGAAATTATCCCTCTATGTTATCTTGATAACATTCATGCTTCAATGACATCAACATTTCTTCTCTCGTTTAAATTTTCATTTTACTCATTATCATTTTATGCCCATCCTCGTCGTCAATCAAAAGTGCGCCAATTCGTCATTACGAACAGCGAAAACATAAGACTTCCTAGATGATATGACATTATGAGACAAACATGAAAATACGACGAAATAAAAAATGCGGAATTGAAAAGAAGAAAAAAATGCTCCTCGAACAGAAATAATATTATAGTTGGAAATTGGACACAGCGTTTTTTTTGTATTAAAACTGCTTATCGATGAGACATTGTTCCTAGCTATGAAATAAAGAAGACATGGATATAGAGAATTTAAAGAAAAAGAGAGAGAGAGAGAGGAGGGATAAGGAAAAAGGGAAAGAGAGACACGGTTTTATAAGAGAGATAACCGTAAGATATTGATCATTGCAATTGGAGTTAATGGATAGTGAAAGAGTCTAATAGAAAAATGTTTTCGAAATAAAGCGAGACGCGAGAGCGCTCTATCCCTTAATAGACTTTAAGAATGGCCTATGCTGGACATCTCATTTCTTTGATCAATCATAACTCAAAAACCTATAAACCAAATTAGTTAAAAATTTGCACACACTTTTTATTTGATAGGTTCTATACGTGTGTAGAATTTCAGCATCATTGGTCAAGGCAACCTAGAGATACAGAAAGTTCAATCATGAAATCATGTTATCTGTGTGTACGTACGTACGTATGTGCCACCCTGTATCTCATCAACTATTTGATGGTTTCAGCTGATGTTTAGCAGAGATAGAGGTTCTAGGGTCTAGTTAATGGCATTTTAATTTCAGTTCACCATATACCTTAGTTTTTCAGAAAATTCTAAAAAACCTTAAAAATGACCATTATATTGAAACATAGTCTTTACAAAAGTAGTGACATTTTATGATAAATGCCAGTATACTGAAATCATATGCTCTTAATAGGGTTAAGATGAAAATTCATATACACTAAATGTACAAAAGCAAGGAAATTCCCAAATGTGTACCTTTTATTGTCATTAAGGGTATGCGAGCACAATGGGGCTATGTATTTTACTGGTAGGAATTTTTCTTCAGCGCACCTCACACACTTCATCCACTCATGCATAGAGATTTATACTGTAGTGATGTGATAATGAAACGGTTTGGTTGATATGTAGTCATACCCTTAATGACAATAAAAGTGTTAAAATTTGGGAATTTCCTTGCTTTTGTACATTTAGTGTATATGAATTTTCATCTTAACCCTATTAAGGGCATATGATTTCGGTATACTGGCATTTATCATGGAATAATGTACATTTTGTGCAATTTTTTATTTCAAAATATCATCCGCTAATGATTATTTCTGCATGAAGTAACATCATTATCTAAAGAACTCCGTATACTAACGGGCACTTATCTGTCAATTATTTTATGTATGTAACGATGTCACAGTACAATAGAGAGAATTAAGTATCCTAACGAATAATTCTCTGCAACCTACTCATTGACAAAGAAATAACGTTACACATGGCTTTATCACAATATATAGGGACATAATAAGTTGCAGTTTTCCTTTTTTCTTTGCACGATCAATTATACAATTTTATTAACTCGGAAATTAAAGATTTTTTATTATTCAAATTTAAAAGCTTAAATCATTCACTCAAACACTACATGTCTTCTTGTGTAGTTAAATACAAACACAAGTATGAACATGTTAAAGAATGAAGCGATGGTTTCTTATCTTACAATTTAATTTTCGTTTGCTAGGTAATTAGTCATAAAACGGAAAGCACGTTTGTTTTAATTATTTGTTTTAATTAATCTATTAAATCTAATGTTTTCAGTGAGTTAGTTTAATAACAATTAGTATAATCCCTCACTAACTAGAATAATATCCTTCCCAGACGAATGAAATTAATTCCCCGAATAGAACAGTTTCGTAGCCCTTCATGTCCTCTTACGAATATTATAATCGATAGTAAACAGTACATTACCTCATACGTTGAATATTATAATCGATATGAAACAATACTTTACCTCATACGTTGAATATTATAATCGATATGAAACAATACTTTACCTCATACGTTGAATATTATAATCGATAGTAAACAGTACTTTGCCTCATACGTTGAATATTATAATCGATAGTAAACAATACTTTACCTCATACGTTGAATATTATAATCGATAGTAAACAGTACTTTACCTCATACGTTGAATATTATAATCGATAGTAAACAATACTTTACCTCATACGTTGAATATTATAATCGATAGTAAACAATACTTTACCTCATACGTTGAATATTATAATCGATATGAAACAATACTTTACCTCATACGTTGAATATTATAATCGATATGAAACAATACTTTACCTCATACGTTGAATATTATAATCGATAGTAAACAATACTTTACCTCATACGTTGAATATTATAATCGATATGAAACAATACTTTACTTCATACGTTGAATATTATAATCGATATGAAACAATACTTTACCTCATACGTTGAATATTATAATCGATATGAAACAATACTTTACCTCATACGTTGAATATTATAATCGATATGAAACAATACTTTACCTCATACGTTGAATATTATAATCGATAGTAAACAATACTTTACCTCATACGTTGAATATTATAATCGATATGAAACAATACTTTACCTCATACGTTGAATATTATAATCGATAGTAAACAGTACTTTACCTCATACGTTGAATATTATAATCGATATGAAACAATACTTTACCTCATACGTTGAATATTATAATCGATATGAAACAATACTTTACCTCATACGTTGAATATTATAATCGATAGTAAACAGTACTTTACCTCATACGTTGAATATTATAATCGATATGAAACAATACTTTACCTCATACGTTGAATATTATAATCGATATGAAACAATACTTTACCTCATACGTTGAATATTATAAT
>OY744528.1:12266579-12276579 GCA_963556195.1 Sepiola atlantica | reverse complement strand
TGTGTTTTAAGAAAGCTTCTATGAGTTGCTGTCTTTGCTTTACTAAAAGTCATTCCATTTCATTTTGTTTCAGTGTTCTAATATTTGCTGTATTTTCGCTTGCAAGATAACTAATTACGAATCGTTGTATAAACGCTGGCTTTCACAATTTGCTGTCAATGTAAATCATTATAACGCAGTAATTTTCTACATTTAACATCGAAATTCTCTGTCACATAAAACCTCCAAATGTACACATATTCCCTACAACTAGAAATAAATAGGCTGTATATATCTTCTAACGTGTTCTATTTTTTAAATTAAAATTATGTAACTAGGTAGTATGTTCAGGCCCGGCGGGACAGTTATAAAAGTGGGAGGAGGCTCTCCTAAAAAGTGTGGGGGGGCGGTCAAATACATGCATATCTAACTTCATTATTGATGACCGTAAAATGGGGGGAGGCAAGTCAAAAGTGTGGGGGGGGGGGACTTTATCCCCCCCCCCCTGCCCCCGGTGCCGCTGTCCATGATGTTTATTTAAGATACCGATTGAATCTACTTTCAATGTTTTAGAAATAACTTTTTACAGCAGTATGCTAATTTTTTACTGATAACAAGACATTGTCTTCAGGCTGAGATGGAGAATTCAACCAGTAAACCAGCTGCGAATATATATATATATATATATATATATATATATATATATATATATATATATATATATATATATATATACAATCCCACAAGGTATCTGTTTTTTCCAAACAACAATACCTTCTATTTTCAGCTCGCTTAATAGCGAGTTTCTGCTACTGTTCCGGTAGCTAGTTTCATTCCATTTTTTTTTTTTTACAAAATCCTCTTAGATATGTCATCATTTAATATATGCTTTTAAAATGTTCCACCTTTATTTACAGATTATTACAAGTTGTAATCCGTTTAAAGCGCAAGCTCAACTATTTTGAGTTTTCTTAACATTAAATAAAATATTATAAGTTTTACTGAAAAGTTCCCAATTGCGAACGATTTTCCCCAGCGTACTAAATGTAGTGTTTTGTTTAAAATTACCCGAATTCTACAAATAAAACTGACGAACGTTAAATATGTAAAACTAACTGTGTTAGGAAAAGCCGAAACATTTAAGTAATGCCCATTCTAATTGTTTTTCAATAAAATGACCCCCCCCCCCAAAAAATAGACCTGTTATTTGGATTCTTCTGACTCCTGTTCTCATCTTGGTGTTCATTCTCACATCGTTCATACCGATGCTACTTCCGACCTTCTCCTTGTCGAACTCGGGAATCTGTATGAAATTTGAAACGAAACCCTTTTATTTGATCGACAGTGTAACTTGCTCTCGTACCGTGAACAATGGTGAGGTAGAACTCTTAAGTAATGGGTAATTGTATTCTTAGTTTCCCCTTTATTGAGGATTGAACATTGAACGCCCAAAAGACTGTCATGAAAAAGTTATTACAACTTAGCACTTTCATCCGTTGCACCACAGAGCCTTGCGAATAACCGTAATATTAGATTAAGGGTACCGTTAGAAATTGTGTACAGATTCCCGAGTTCGACATAAAAATCCCCGAGTTTGACAAAACGCACCTAAAAGTTGTCCCGATGTTACATCGGCCGAAACGTATTTAAAAGACCATCCAAAATGAGAATAGTAGTCCGAATTATCTAAATAATAGAATTTTTCAATTCTTATCTAAACAATTTCTGAAACATAATTAATCATGTTTAATATGTTATTTAATTTATAAAACCGGCTCAGATTGCGTCTTGCTTGATTAACCAATTCTTTGTGAATAATCAGATTATTCTCCACCGGATTACTAGCCAATCCTCTTTCAGGTCAAGAGAAAAGAAATCCCGCAACAGACTATACTTTGCGTCGCGTTACTTATTAACCTTACCATTGTGCAAGTTTGTGCCAAAGTCCGATATATATGGAAATGCCTGGAACCAAAAGAACAGATGTCTGATTCACGATTCTATTTATGGAAAGTGAATATCTTATTCACTGGACTCAATACGTTCGATCTTTCATCTGAAAGCAGCGTATTCAGTCACAGAACTGTGGGGAGCATTTCTTGGCAAATATGGAATCTGGGTTTGCTTCAATAGCGATCGTGACGAACATTATAATCATATTGGTTATTTAGAAGAAAAAATTGGTAGCAAGAAAATTTCAACTCGGCCTGGAAGAAAGCCAATTCTTTATTGTTATATAAAAATATCGTTGAATGGAAAGGTTGGCGACAGAACTGGGGTCCGAATCTGAGATAAGAAGAGAATAAAGTGTCTCTACGTGTGTGCACTGTCTTCAGACCCTTTTGCATTGCGTGATTGGCCTATTGGATAGAGTTGTTGATTATGAAGCCAACTATGGCGAGTTGGAATCCAATAAACACTGTTGACGAATACACATATCAACACACACAAACAGCCAGGAACATAATCTATGAGGAAATTGTTATATGATCGAAAACTTAATAGTATCATCATAATATCGTTCTATCATATTAGAATGCACGGTTTTATAGGAAACTATATCTGATGAAAAGTTCACACAACAGGCGTTATCTAAATAACGAGGTAAGAATTAATAAGTTTTAGTAACTTTATATAATCAGTGATTGATACATACATATGTTTATATATATATATATATATATATATATATATATATAGCACTAGATGTAGTGAAAGAATAAAATCAGGTGCAACTCAAATTTTATTTGCATTCAATGTTCAAGCAAAGCCATTTAAAGTCCTTAACTCATGAGTTTTCAAAGAAAATCTTCTCTTCAGAGGACCATTACCGCAATGACATTACTGCAGGTAATAAAATTAAACTTTGAATATATATAAACAAATTTATATGAAAATACATAAAATTATATAAACCATCAAATATATCCATTATATTGAGCTTCAGTTTTATCCGGATGTTCACTAATTTAAGATATTATGTTCCTCTTATAGATTTTGTTGTATTAACTTGATATATATATATATATATATATATATATATATATTATCATTATAATAAAAAATATATTTTTATATCCATAGAAAAATATATGTTTTGCACCTTTATTCTAAGAATGTTAATATGGAATTATATGATGTATATATATATATATATATATATATATATATATATATATATATATATATATATATGCCATCCACCTTATCCCTGCTCATCCCCCACCTCTTTCTCTCACTACCAGCCACAGTAGTCCTTTCTCACCCCCATCTTTCCACTTCTTCCCCACTCATTTTCTTCAACATTCATTTTTATTCTTCAACAAGTACGGACGTCCACCCAGTAGTGGCCATTATTTTATTTTATTTTTCTTGCCAATATGTCTACCCTACATGTATTTGTACTTGCATGACATTTTTTCTCTATATTATCATCCTGATGAAGTCTTATAAATAAAAACAAAACGTTGATGTACACATAAAAAAACATCCATTTTTTTTGGTTTTCCTTTTTCATTTTCCCATCACGTCGGATTACCTTCATCCTTCTCTTCCCATATATATATATATATGTATATATATATATACATATATATGTATACAATATGAAACTAAAAGTATACTGTTTGTAGATAGAACCTATAGTGAAATGGTTTAAACTCAATATTCGAGATAAAGCAATTATAAAGATAGATGAAAGAAGAGGGATAAACATGTACGAATGACCAATTTATTTCAACTTCGATTGTTCAATGCTAGGTGTACTCAGTAAAAAAACATATTTATTATTCTTTCCTTAAGCCAAGGCTTTTCAAAGATTAAACTCTTATCATCAGAGGAATTACATAGATAGATAAGTTGGCAATGGAAAAACAAAAATCTAAAATTTGGAAAAATATTAAGTAATGGAGAGTGAGAATGGGCGTGGAAAAACATATGGTGTTTGTCCAGTTGGTAAATGTCCGTTGATATTGTGTCCAGTAAAATGGGATTTAAAGATGGAAAATAAGGGTTTTCGTGAAGGCAGCATTGAAAACGTTCAACAATGAAGTTAATCCAATAGAAATATGTTTAGTTCAATTGTAGGTGGAACGCAATTATTCGGAAGTAATTTTGAGAATTCGGCCCATGGACTGAGAATGAGACTCGTTTTTCAGAAGTTGAAGTTGAACTGTGTATATTAAACGCAGGCAGTCGAGAATTTAAGTAGTGACTTCGATAAAGTCTAAGAAAAGCGACAGCTTTTGGTTGAAAACGAGGCCAAATGAGAAAGTGGGGGAAGGGATAAAGATAAAACATAAAGAAAGTTGGTGATAAGGTTAGTTAAATGTACTATGGCTGATGCTAAGAAAAGAGAAGTGGGAGGGATTGTTCGGTTACTGCTTATTGCTAGTAAGCAATATAGCCGGTGCGAGGTGGGATGTGGCTATTATAAGCTTACAAATAACCATCCCAATAATATAACGCATCCTCCTCTGTAACCTAATAACTACATTAACCAATAACACTTAATGGAAATTGAGAACTAATATTATTCCCCTCCACTCCACTAATCCTACACCGCTTTTACTTCAACATTATAATTCCGTTTCCCATTTGTTTTTAATTATTGGCCAACCCTCGTACTCACTCATTCATTGGTTTTCATCTCCCTTGTATTCATTCCATCGACTCTGTATACGCTTCGCTCTACCGACAATATTTTTCTCATAGATTCCATTTCTCTCACCTTTAAATTACGCTCCCTGGTTACTCCTTAAGTGGTCTTTTTTCCCACCCCTTAAAATCAATTTATAATTTACACCACACTACTGCTTGTTTCATCTATCTTCATATATATATATATATATATATATATATATATATATATATATATATATATATATATATATATATATATATATAAATTCATATCATATCATATCATCTACCAACAAATACCTAAAAGATTGCTTGCCACGTCACTAACAATAAAAACCGCGAAAATGTCGTGGTGTTGAACATAACGTGCATCATTTATTACTTGCTCCCTCTCTCACTCTCTCTCTCTCCTGCTCTCTCTCTCTCTCTCTCTCTCTCTATATATATATATATATATATATTATATATATATATATATATATTATAATATATATATATATATATATATATATATATATATATATATATATTATAATGGCAGATATTATAATAATAACGGCCACACACGTAAATT
Source organism: Sepiola atlantica (assembly GCA_963556195.1). Classification (NCBI taxonomy): domain Eukaryota; kingdom Metazoa; phylum Mollusca; class Cephalopoda; order Sepiida; family Sepiolidae; genus Sepiola; species Sepiola atlantica. The sequence goes on along the minus strand of OY744528.1, from coordinate 12,271,385 downwards.
TAAATTTAGAATTGAATAAAGAAAAAAGAGAAAAAATTAATAAATCATATGAAATAAAATATAATAAAATTATAATTATTAGTATATAAATAAACACATGTTTATAATATTTTAACTTTAGTTGAATAATTATTTAATTAAATTTTGACATTTTCTGCATCCATACTTCCAATTGTCTGCTGCGGTATTTCAATGGTTTGACACCGGTTTTTCCCGTTTTTTCGACCCTCGCGGTTTTCTATCGTTGTCTTTTGAAAATGAAAGTTTTTCTTTCAAAAATTTAAGATTACCTTTTTCCGAACTTTTCATTTACCAGTCAGTATTTACTATTCTGGTATTTAATCAGTTTTTTGTGAAATTATTTATAAATCGTTTTGAGTTTCACTTTCTCTCATCGTTTATTTCTGTTCACTTTTTCCATCTTCCGGCAACTACATCGCATTGCTATAGCCTCGGACTACTAATCTGCACTTATATATATATATATATATGTAAATTATAACTAAAGAAGTTTTTTTTAAAGAAGTTTTTTGAATTTCTTTAATTTTTAATTTTTAATTTTAAAAGAAAACTTTTTCAAATTTGGAACTTTGACAGTCCTACCCTGTCAACTTATCAATCATAATTTTTCCTCTGATGATAAGATTTTAATCTTTGAAAAGCCTGGTTTAAGGAAAGAAAGAAATGAAAAATAAATGGTTTTATGAACTAAACTACTCCTTGTTTTGAACAACTGAAAATACCGATTTGCTTCCATTTGCAGGTCTTACTAATTTTCATTGACGTACCATATATATATATATATATATATATATATATATATATATATATATATATATATATATATATATATATATTAATCTTTTAGGTATTTGTTGGTAGATGATATGATATGATATGAATTTATATATATATATATATATATATAAATATATATATATATATGTATATATATGCATATATATATATATATATACTTGATTAAGTTATAAATCTATCCATATATATATATATATATATATATATATATATATATATATATATAGTCTCGGAAGTTTTTCAACCATTAAAACTAAAAACGAAAAAAAAAAAAGAAAAAAAAAAAAAAACAAACAAAAAAAACCCCTTAAGTCAGAAGTCGTTCAGTGAAAAATCACTCATGGATGTCAATTTAGTTTTTTACAGTTATTATATTAGTTTGCTTCTAACATTATTTGAGGGATCATCAGTTGTTTACCATGAAAAACTGTTTCGGGAATTTAAAAACAAGACAGTATTTAATTTCATGGCATCCCAGCAGAGTTGATCAGACCCCACTTCCCTTAAAAGGCAGAAACATAAACGTTTATATATATATATATATATATATATATATATATATATATATATATATATATATATATATATATATAATCACACTACTAACTATTTGTATATATATATATATAGACACACTCCCGAGCAAAGTTAAGCTTAACTAATTAAAGCGATTCAAGAAAAAAAGGTCACCACTTGAGCCGGGCAAATTTTTAATATTTGTTTTAAAAAAATGCAAATACACAAATCAGCAAATAGCCATAATACTAATACTATGAGTGTTCCGCAACAAAGCTACACATTTGGGCTTGCCTGTCTGTCAGCTTCTTACATTGTTGTTGGGTTATATTTTCCCAGTTATTTCACTGACTCACAGAATGACTGTTCGTTTTACAATTTTCTTCCGGACGTTTTTGTTTGAGCCGTGCCCCACTAATTCTTTAATGGAGTAAGATTGAGACTGTGTATGGGAAAGAAAATTGTATAATTTCGATTATTTGGACTACTGTTGTAATCTTGAGTGTTTGCATCACAACGTTTCAGCCGCTGTAACCATCGGCCTTCTTCAAGTGTATCTTTTAGAACTTGGGAATCTTTCTGTCGAACTCGATAATCTGGACGGATTGTCGAACGGAACCCTTTATTTAATCAACAGGGTTAGCATGGTCCCGTTCCTTCTCTTCAGTAATTCGCAATTCTTCATATTACCCACGCCGAGGATTTAACCTTCAACCTTCAGATGAAAAAGAGTATGCATGATACTATATCCACTTCGCCAGATGTCCTTGCAGGCAAGCAGATAGTTTAAAAAATATCATTTTTTACGTTTTAGTTAATTTTGCAATGTGAGCATGAGCATTATATTGCTGGAACAAGACCTTTACCTCGAAACAGGAAGGAAACAACTGTCGGAGAACGCGTTTTCCGCAAATAGATATGTATTCCTTGGCATGTGTTCGCTTATAGCACAAGACTGGCTATCCAATACCAAATGATGAAAATGCACTCTAAGCCTGATTCAATTATTTTCAGGCTTACCTGTTGTATGAAGTCAATAAACTCTGCATTCGTCACCTGATATTAAAATACACTATTCAGGAGCATCACTCACAAATAAAAATCGCGAATTACCGAGCAAATAATTATCTGAAACGATTCCAAGTAAAAAATCTGTATTCAGTAACAAAACTAGTACTCTTATAGAGAACGAACCGCGTTTTCGGACAGGTGTCAGAAGCGCCCGAGAGTTGACGGGGCGAAAACTGGCAAAAGATAAATTGCAGACGATAAATTCAGACGAATAAAATCAAAGTAAACTACATATATTCTCATATATAAAGGAGGAACGTCTGTGTGTATGTGAGTATGTTTGTATGCCTGGAAAAGGCTTCCAAAATACTCGATGACACCTAAAGTTTACATTTTCTGAATCCCCCGCAGCGCTCGCATGTATAATATCCAAAAATGTGGAAAAAACATCAATGTCTTAGTGCCGAACTGATACGGGACTTCTTGTTTTATATGCGCTGGACTTGTGGCGAAGTTGCTAACGACGAAGGAGCAAAAACAAGAAGCTGATGGTCTAATCCTTACCGATTACCAGATTTTTTCTTTACGGTGACATAAATATACATCGAAGTGGGAGGGACGACCGGGAAGACACAGTTACTTTTGCCCCAGGCAACAGGGTAAGCCGAGAGGAAGGGAGTGTGGGTAGAGATGAACGCGATAAAGGGCGAGCGGGAAGACAGTGTGGTTAGAGAGAGGATTGCAACCGAGAAGATACAGCTTTTGCTCCTGGGAACGATGTAAGGGGCCGACCGCAGAAGAAAGCCAACGCCGGGAAACCCTGCTTGTATCAAAATAAAGACCACAACAACTATACCAAAACAACTGTTATTAATTAGATGTTTATTTTTATTTTTTTTGTCAAATGAACAATTTTTAATCAAATGTTTTTAAATAATTTTTTTTTGTGCACCGAAAAGTTTTTTAAAACTTTTTTTTATATAACAAACAACGACACCATAGTTTTTTTTTACCAATTTCTTGTTATTTAAAATTAAACATGTCAATATTTTTTTTTCTTTTTAAAATTTTCTGCAATAGGGTTTAGGGTCATTGTTAAGTGGTATGGGTGTACTGTTAAGATTACTATTTCGCTAGAAGTGACCGTTGCTGACAGAACTCAATGTATTAATCGGAAGAGTCAACGCGCTGACACAAATCGCAGAATTTTTTTATTAACGCGCTACAGATCATAGAAATTAATTTCTTCGGAAAGTTATCGTCTGCTTGCGTCAACTCTCGCGGGCGCTTCTGAGAGCTGCCCGGACGTTGATGGAAACGCGGTGTGTTCTCTATAAGAGTACCAAAAAACTCATCCGATCCATGATATTCTTTTTGTGATAAGAAAGGAATTATTGCGTATAATCGTCATTATATATAGTGTTATTGCAATCTCCTGACTATTGTTCGAGAAAAAGACTAACTGTGTCCGGTTTTGAACTCTTTGTTCTAATCTTTAACTGTATGTTTCTTGTAACGAAAAAGCTGCATTTTTTCAGCTTTGCGTCATCTCTTTTTGTTAATGATTTGAGATAAATTAAGCCTGTCTCCCTCTCTGTATGATCTGTTTACCAATTCATTTCAGCGAGAAAAAGAAAGTAGCATATTTTCCTAGTTCACGATTCTGTTTTTTTTTTGTAATTTGATCCAAGCGTTAATTTATCTATTAAGTGACATTTAATATTAAATATTGACATTAATTTAGCAACTAAAACCCTAACCTGAAAATAAATCCCATAGCAAAAGAATTACTTGAAAACACAATATAAACAAAATTATTGAAACATTAGACAAGCTAATATATATATATATATATATATATATATATATATATATATATATATATATATATATATATATATATATATATGAATTGGAACAAATACATTGAAGACATTGCCAAGGCTGCCGCAAAAAAGGTCGGTTCCCTCTACCGTGCTAGTAAACTCCTCACACCTGACCTTATCCTGTATCTATACAAAGCCACCATCCGCCCATGCATGGAGTATTGTTGCCACATCTGGGTTGGTGCATCATCTACTAGTTTCTCCCTCCTTGACAAGGTCCAAAAAAGGGTCGCCAACCTAATAGGTCCCTCACTGTCAACCAAGCTCCAGTCCCTGTCCCATCGCCGCAATGTAGCATCCTTGTTCCTGTTTTACAAATACTTCAATGGATTATGGTCCGATGAATTGGCTGCTCTGGTGCCCCCTCGACGTAAATTCACTAGACTAACTCGACAATCAACTAAATCTCATTCATTCACTGTGGAGGTTCCCAGATGTTGGAGAGCCTTCTACTCAAATAGCTTATTTCCTCGTGCTGCTGGCCTCTAGAACTCCCTTCCTGTCCCTTGTTTCCCCGACAGTACTGACATGCAGAAATTTAAAACTAATGTAAACAGACATCTCGCTGCGTAGT
>OY744528.1:12254079-12261579 GCA_963556195.1 Sepiola atlantica | reverse complement strand
TTAGTTAAATTATTGTCGAGTAGTTTAAAATATTCTGATTTGGTGAGTTTATAGAAGTTTTGAGTTTTGTCTGCTTTAACTAAGATGTATTTGGAGTTGTTAATTTCGTTGACTATTCTGTCTAGTTTTTTTGGGGAATGGGTTTTTTTATCAAAATATAACAGCATAATTTATTAATACTAAGGTCATAAATTTATTACTAATAATAATTTAAACTAAATATCCCTGTAGGCTTTTTGTCGTGTAACTGATATACGTCTGCATTGAAATAGATTAAAACAATGCCATGTACAGGAAGCAGACACATCAACCCACGACAACTTTCTTAAATGGCTACAAATATACACTCTTAACACCTTCTTTCTCTCTCTTTCTTTATCTTTTTTTATTTCTTGTTTCCTTTCCCCCGGCCCCCTCTCATCCAGCTCAGCGTTGGATAAAAATAAAAATATGAATTTAATTTAAATCTTATATTAACCCTTCTCAGCCCGAGACAAATCCTAAATGGCTATAGACACCCACCCCTAACCCCTCTCTACCCCTCTTCCCTTTCCCTTTCTTTTTCTTTTCCTTCGAACCCCCTACCCTAGCTCAGCGTTAGATAAATATAAAAATACAAATAGCTGTAAATTAAACTTTTCTAACGGCAAATATATTTTTCTTTTTCTTTTCTTTTCCTCGCCTCCCTCATCCCCAGCTCAGCGTTGGATAAAAAAAATGAAAATATGAATTTCTAACGGCAAATATATTTTTTTAAATCGGTCACATGACTTTTATTTATTTCTCATCTTCTTCTTTGCTTGACTTCATTCTTCCTGGAATTCAGCGACCTGGTTGGATCATAAAAAACTCTCTGCCTGATGAGACCTCAGCTCTTGAGAGCTGTAGATCGATAACATCGACATGCCAGTGTAGCGGACCTTGTACATGTTTGTATTTATATATATATATATATATATATATATATATATATATATATATATATATATTTCCTCTTGATTCAGAATAAGACAGATGAATAAAACATGTGCGTAAATGGCTTTTTTCTCTCATATATACGAAAGTAAGGTTGTTCATTGAAGAAACATACCTCTGATTGCTTCGATTTTTTAAAAACTTTCTGCATACGCAATCTTAATTGAAAACAATAAATATTACTAATAAAATAAAATAAAGTAACCAATTTAACTCACTTCTGTTCAACTTTAAATACATTTGACCAAAACTGTCATGCCATACAATAATTTTATTTCCTAATTCAAACGTTGTCATCCGAGCACTGTTCGCTTCCTCCGTTTTCTCGTTCAATGTCTTTTGGGCTTATTAAGTTACGCATATTTTTCTGACACATCCAACGCGGGAAAAGCAAAAATGCTGCTCACCAAATGGACACGCCATCATTGAAAAATAACGATTAAATCTAATTTGCAGCGCTGTTGTGTGAACGACGAAATCAACCATGCTTACTCGTTTACAGTAAATACATTTTTTTAATGTAACTTTTTAGTTTTGAAGTATTTCCCGTTCTTTTCTTGAAGGTTATTTATTCTATTCTGTGTCCATACTAGCTGAACTAGTAATCTACGACTGGTGAGCGTGTACCTTAAATGTCAATACATTGAGATATCCATTGGCTGTATCTCTGTAATGGGAACAAATATATTGCTGCCAAACCTCCAACTTACAAATCCCCTATAAACCTGACCCCTAATTTCCCTCCAGGAGAGTCCGAAACGGTCTGCGCATAAGCGAAGTCAGTCCCTCGGCATCTCCCGTGAGACTTGTAGGAGAGTGCTGGTTAACGACACCTGCCTTGGCCTTTTGGCTAAGATCAAAGTGTAGTATCTGTTCCGATGGATACTGCACGCCTGTCCTGTGTAGTTCTAGGAGGTCCACCCTCCCAGGCTTTCCCTCCCCTCTTTGGGGAGGAGTAAGTTTATTGCTTACTGTCTGAGGCGCCCCTACCGGGGAATGCCGACGGGGCTGCCCAGGCAATTTTTAATGGCCAGAGTGCTCACTTTCTCGGGCGCTGGCTTTTCAAATCCCAGTTTCCCGACCCGATCTTGGGTCACATCTTACTTGTGAGAGTAAGATAAAACTGGCCTTGCGCCTAACTCCTGGGGAGGTGTAAATAAAACCCATACAGAATACAGACGCTGCAGACCCTTACAGCCCCAGAAAGAAGCAGAGGAGCACTATGGCAGTCAAGATGCTCGATAAAATCGAGTAGACACCAGGTTTCCTTAACCTCCTTTGGACCTAAGATGAAGCCCACTTCTATCTTGACGGAAAAACAAACTCCAAGACAAATGTCTTCTGGGGGTCCTCCAGACCCAATGAAGTAGCCACCAAGCCCCTGCACTCTCCTAATTGCACGGTGTGGGCTGCAATCTCGGTCAGAGCCATCATCGGACCAATCTTCATCGAAGAATCTGGCGCCGCAGTGACAGTCACCAAGGAGCGGTATGTGGAGGTCCTCAAAACCTTCAAGAGTGAACTCCAGACCCTCTTCCCGTCGCTCATGAGCAAGTTCTGGTTCCAGCAAGACGGAGCAAGTTCTCACACCTCAAACCTGTCCCGAGATTGGCTGAAAGAGAACTTCGGAGGCCGAGTGATCAGTCTCAAGACTAATTTTGAGTGGCCACCCCATAGCCCGGACCTAAGCCCCCCAGATTTTTTTCCTTTGGGACTATCTTAAGGACAGAATGTACGCAGGGAAACCCAGAACCATCACGGAACTTAAGGAAGCCATCAGCCATCAGCCATTCCCAATTCAGTCTGTAAGAACGTCATGGACAACTTCGTTCTGCGCCTCAAGAAATGCACGGTGCTAAAAGGTGTCCATCTAGAACACATGCTGTAGAACGGAGAAAAAAAGGGCAAAGACCCTAGTGTTTTGAAATGATGTTGTGAATATAATAAACTAGTTATGCCACAAAATTCATTTCATTCGGACGAAAGACTAAGTAATAGGGCCTAATTAGATTTGGGGGCCCGTTTTTTGGGGGGTAACCCTGTATTAGTGAATACATACTTGGACTGGCTCTAGGGTGTGGGGGTACATTCAATAGAAAGGTTTGAAGTTCCTTTTATAGTTTTTCGAGTGTTCTATTGTAAACAAACATACAGAAATTCTAGGAGAATTCTTCCACGAAAAAACAAACAAATGAGTGGTGCTTATTTCTAGTCAGGAAACGTGGCTCCAAGCGGGAAAAATAGTGACTAAAAATTATACACAGGCGGAAAAGAAGGAGACAAATCGAGATGGGAAATTTAAGATGCGTATATTGGGAACCCAACCTGTAAAATATAAGACTATTTCGATTCTAAACACGAACTTACTCGTTGAGGTCAGTGTGTCTCATTTCAGACAGCAACAGTAGAGTTGACCAAATCAATAAACAAATTTGTTTTCTATTTTACACAGCAAAAAAATTTAAACAAAAAAGTTTTGGCTATCAATTCACTGTGTTTCATATCACTTTAAAAAAAGTTATTTCTTTCATCTCGATATTTTATAATTTTCTCTGTCTATATTTAGAGTTGCTTACCAGAAATAATGTTTATTTTTTCATGAAATTATTTCGTTTCAAGGCAATCATTTATTGAATCGAAATATATTTGCCCTTCGGACGCTGCACATTTAATTTGCATAGACAGGAAATCATTAATTTTTTTTCCCAAAAATAAGAAAATATTTCGATTACTTCATGGAAGCCATTATCAATTTTATTTTGAGTGAGAACTGTACTGACTGAAAATTAATTGTCTAGATGTTTAAGGCAACTGTCTGTGTTATTTCCACCCGAAATAATGTGCATATAATACAAACGTGCTCATCATATTGTATTGTATATGAGAGCGTCCAACCACACACGTGGACTGCAGATGTTACAGTGAACACATTTACGAAAAACGTACTGTCAGGATTATTTATTGCCATAAATAAGCATTAATATTTCCCCTTTTAATTTTTTTGAATCTTTAAAAGGTATGAATGATAAATTCACATTTTAAACACGACACAATAAACACACTTCTGTTTTTATTGCGTTATTTCGCGTTATTTGGCGTTATGTACCTGATAAGCGAGTTGTTATATTAACATTTATCAATCCCATTTAAAGTTAATTTTATTTTTGTTAAAGTTACAGTAAAAAAGAAAATCGTTACAAATATATAACCAGGTTGCGATATACTTATATATGTGTATAGTATAAGTTTAGTAAACTAATTTGGTCGATGTCTAACTGGTTACGATGAAGTACTTACGATAAAATAGTTTAATAGTTCTGTTAAGTGAAGAATTGGAGTGGTTGTTGTTGTTGTTTTTATTATTATTATTATTATTGTTGTCGTTGTTGTTGTTATCATAATCATTATCATTATCATTATTATCAGTATTATTATTATTATTATTATTATTATTATTATTATTATTATTATTATTATTATCATCATCATCATCATCATCATCGTAGGAATTATTTTTAAACAGTCGAATTTGTTGGTCGATTACGTAGTTTGGGAAACCATTACTAAATAGAGTTTTTTATATTGATAAGTTCATGTTGGAAGATAGTTCCATCAGAACTATGAAATAGATGAACAAGTTCTAAGAAATATTATCAATAAAACGTATTCCTTACTGCCCAAATAAAAAAGTAAAACTGAGCATTTTCTTCAATAAAGTAAAAACCTCTAACCTTATTATCACAAATAATTATTCCCATTCGATTAGAGTTTTGGATAAGACAAACGCTGTTTATGAGTTTAACCAAGAAAAAAAAACATATACATAGGTTTGACTACCACGACTTTGTCGAGAAGATTGACGATGCATTTGTCTGATACTAGCCCCATAGCCCAACACTTAACTAACAACCACTCCTGACCCCGATCGGAATTAAGAAAACTCTTAGTAGAAAATACCAACATCTTAGAATGTAATACTAACAAACACAAACTCCATATATTAGAAGCCGTATATATAAAAACCAAAAAATCTTAATTAATAGAATTCCCTTTAATATCAGTAATAATATTCTAAAAGGTTTATAGCTCCAATATAGTTTCGCACTTAGTACATAATTCCCGCGAAAAACTTTCTATAAGTAATAACACATATTCTAGACCTGATTAAATTCATTCCCCGAAGATGGACCCAAATGGTCCGAACGTACTTGGGAGACAAATGCAAATTATGGCAAATTCATCAGCCAATTCCCCTCCGAAACTAAGATTCTAATTCGGACTATTTAAAGGATCTACCAAAATATATCTAGATATCAGTTGCCCTTTATATTCAAATATATATATATATATATATATATATATATATATATATGAATATATATATATATATATATATATATATATGAATATATATATATATATATATATATATGAATATATATATATATATATATATATATGAATATATATATATATATATATGAATATATATATATATATATATATGAATATATATATATATATATATATATATATATGAATATATATATATATATATATATATATGAATATATATATATATATATATATATATATGAATATATATATATATATATATATATATATATGAATATATATATATATATATATGAATATATATATATATATATATATATATATATATATGAATATATATATATATATATATATATATATATATATATATATATATATATATATATATGGGAAATGAAAAATGAAAAAAAACGAAGAGATATTTTTCATATATTCATCAACGTTTCGTCTTTATTTTAAGACTCCCTCAGGATGATAATTTGAAGAAAAATGTTATGCAAGTACATCGAGATTTTAAGTTGACATGATCGGATTATAAGGAAAAAAAGTTATAGCGCTGGATGAGAGTCAACCAAAAATTCCGATGTACTTGCATGACATTTATCTTCAAATTATCATCCTGTGGAAGTCTTACAATAAAGACGAAACAGTGATGAATGAATTAAAAAATATCTTTTGGTGTTTTCCTTTTTCATTTCCCATTACATCGGATTACTCGCATCTTTCCTTTCTCATATATATATATATATATATATATATATATATATATATATATATATATATATATATATATATATATGTGTGTGTGTGTGTGTGTGTGTAAGTAAATTTCGTGTACAACAGAATCGTAGGATTAATTTTAGAGGAACCATTATTATAATCAATGAAACAGACAAAATTGTTAAAATTACTTTAAGGCCTTATCGTCTGACCCTCTGAGAGGAAACGTCAGAATGGTAAATTAAAAACTAAAAGTCGAATGAGATATGAGGGGAAAAACTTATTTCAGTTGGAGGAAACGATTGAGAGGAAAAAAAAGGTAAATCTCTCAATGTTATGGTGGCTTTGAATCATTAAAGATCTCCAACTGATGCTTCAAAATCTTTTGTCTACACAGGCTAGGTCGAGAGTTGTTAATGACTAACGCTTTTAGTTTTTAATTTACCATTCTGACGTTTCCTCTCAGAGGGTCAGACGATAAGGCCTTAAGGTAATTTTAACAATGTTACTTATTTTTCCACTTGTCTGTTTCATTGATTATAATAATGCTTCCTCTAATATATATATATATATATATATATACATACTATTTAAATCCCTTTAAATTCACATATACAGTGTATTAATATCTCAATAGTGTTTATATTACTAGAGTAGAATCTATTTAATACCTTAATAAATGTTCTGAATAAACAATGAATAAAACATTTTTATTGATACAAATATTTCTGCCTATTTCAAAACACACATTTTATTTACTTAATTATTAATAAAAAATATGTTTTCAAAATGCTTACTCAGTTCATAAGTGTACGGACTTTTTTCACACCGGTTTTCGTTGTAAAAGATAAATACATGAACTGAATTTTGAGGTGAACTTTTTTGATGTGCTTTTTAGTGGAGATAACAATCCACACTTACATCTTTAAGGAACTTTCCATTTATTGGCTGTATGCAAATTAGTATTCTTTCACAATTCGATCCAAGAAGCTAGGAATAATTTTAATCTTGTACAGCGACCCGTTTATAGTATGTTCTGTAAAAAGACAGATACCTGATTCCGCGTACGAAGAGATACACCTGAAGAAGCCCGGCGGTTACAGCGGCCGAAACGTTGTGATGTTAATACTCAAGATGAGAAATGTAGTCCAGATAACCAAAATGATGCTAATCTCAAATACTTCTCCCCAATAATATCATGTCTATTTTCTTTACAAAACAATACAAAACTGACGTAATTCAACGTCCAAAAAAATTAAGGATGTGGTCATTACAAAATACCCTCCACACTTTCCTTCTTAAGGGCTCTTCTTCCCTAATCAGCATTTACAAAACAAAATGTGCTTCATAGCCTATCTTTTGTATCGGTGAAACAGCCTGGAATATAAAACTATGCATTTACGAACACAAACAGAACCCCAAACACCACACTCCTACTAAGGCACTAGT
>OY744528.1:12244079-12249079 GCA_963556195.1 Sepiola atlantica | reverse complement strand
GTGGTTAAATGCGAACCCTTGCTGGGACAGATATCTCCGCTAGTATATTCTATGTGAGAGTGACTGTTACTTATGCGTTTCAGTGTGAATTTAAACAATTATTTTTTACTTGAGAAGTCGCCTAATCGTTCGATTGAAAATTGATGAAATAAAGAAACTTACTCACCTTACCATACATTATTCCAGCACGTGTTAAATAGATAAATGCTTTCGAAGCATTTAGTTTTATTTTTAAAGTAAAACGAAAGAGATCGTTTTATAATTGAAATCGAATTTCTATTTTAAAAAAAAAGAGAGTTGAAAGGTATCTCGATTAAATAGGTTCGTATTTTCAATTCGCTTTCTAAACTCAATCTGAAATTGAGTTTCAGTAAGGTTATAGAAGTCAGGTCAGTAATTGAATTTGAATTGCATGTGTTATTATTTGATAGGTTGGGATCGGTTTAAAATTAGATTAAGTCAGGTTACTGCAAATTGATTAAATTATTTTACTTATTGTAAATTATTTAATAAAAATGTGGAGTCAACAGCGCAAGATGGATGACTGTTTTTGTCCAGGGGTTCTCCAGACAATTTTGTGAAGAAAGCTAAACGATAAACTAGCATAAACTATATTAGCCGTGAAAGTTAAGCCAATTGACTGTTTGAGGTTTTGGTCATGTGATATTTGGAACGCTTATCCTCGAGTGACTTTCGGCTTTGCTAAGCTGTGTCAAATTTGGAAAAAACAGGAAATGGAGAATAGCATCAACTTGAATATCAGTTGTTATTGTTTGTGGCTGTCAAACTTTAAGTCATCGTGTGTATCGTCACTCTCTTGTTTGTATTCTGTAGTCAAAACTGTGGCATGGGTGTCATATGATTCTTTCGCAGATAATTTGTAGAAAAACAAATCTTAGAGGTTGGCTGGGATCGAACTTAAAACCAGTCAGCCCGATGTCAAAAACCGACGTAAAAACCCTACGCCGCTAACCGTTCCGCCAAAGAGAACTGCCTGAAAATATTACGAAAATTAGATGACTTGAATGTTTTTCTAAATCTACGTTAGGCACGCATCTGCAGAGATTTTGATGTAGCGTGACACACGAAGACACACGCTATCGTATTGATATATAAAAAATAACATAATATATACAAGTATAGACAGCCCGCGTTTTCTCGCAATTACTGTTGTACGTAAACAGTTTTGTATTAATCTGCGAGGACACAACCTAGTATAACCATTTTATTCTTTTATAGTTTTAAAATAAAATTAAGAAAATAAGATAATAACGTTATTTGTATATGACCGTTATTCGATGTACTTTTAATATATATACATACACAGACGTATATAAATATATATATATATATATATATATATATTATATATATATATATATAGGCAAACATAGTTGAAAATTACAGAATTCGTCTGTTTTATTAAACTTTGTTTTATTTTTTCACTTTTTCTTATTGTCTGTTTTGTATTAAAATAAACAAAAAAAAATTAACGTTCCATATGTTTCACCAACATTTTCGAGTCTTTGTTGAATTATCTTCAGGTGCCAAAAGCAAATGTAAAAAAAAAACGAAGAAAGAATCAATTAAAAAAAAATAATTTGCTTTTGACACTTGAGGATGATTCGACGAAGAATCGAAAACGTTCGTAGAACCTATGAAACATTTATCCTTTACAAAAACTGCCACCAGAAAAATTGAATACATTAAAAAAGGTATAATTAATCAAAAAAATGTTGTTATTTTAAACAATGTTTACATAAGTGAAAAAATAATATAAATATATATTGTGAAAATATAGTGATATCAAATAAGTTACGCAGAAACTATTGTATGTAATTCCCAATATAAATAAACAGGCTAAATGCATGCATTTTACATGTTATATTATTTTTCCATATTTAAATACATTTCAAACAAAGGTTTTCAACTATTATAATCGATCTATGAATGGGAATTTATTACGTTTGATTAATTGCCTCGATAATATTTTTTTTCGCGTAGTTAACTTGCAATAAGTATAGGTTATATATCTACCAGTCTCACGGATTGATGACGTAAATACTGAAATAAAAATATATACGTAATGTATTATTTTTAACATAAGAATTTCTCGCCCCCTCTTTCTGTATTTCTCTCTCTCTCTCTCTCTCTCTCTCTCTCTATCTATCTATCTATCTATATATATATATCTCTCTCTCTATATATATATATATATACATATATATATATATATATATATATATATATAAATAGATAGATAGATAGATAGATAGATATGTGTATTTTTTAAGTAAATATTATGTTTTCCGAAAGACATCGATGTTACATGCTTACGCAATCTTAAGTGTAGGGATGTTAATTCACGTCGGTCGGAAACCTGGAACCCGTTTCATTTTTCAAATCACCACTGATTTTCAGTCGGGTATAATTCCTCTCGGCCGGCGAGAATACACATAATAATTAGGAGGGATTTAAATGTATAAACGCCAAAATCAGCGAGCGCGTACAGCGAGCAGTTGAAAGTGATGCTACAACAACAACAACGAATCTCGCTTTTAAGTCATGATATTATGCTCGTTTATATTATAATTTTAAAAGGGAATGTCCTCATAGATATAAAATAGTTGTAGTGAAAAATCTTATCTACCGTGCAAAACGAAACTCATCCACTGATAACATATTTTACAGAATTCAGGGATATATTAGTAAAAGCACTGCCATCCTCGCTGTCTCACATTGCCACCTGCGCCTCCCCATAATTGATTCCTTGCTCAGTTACGATATATATATGTACACACATATATATATATATATATATATATATATTTATATATATATATATATATATATATATATATATATATATATATGTATATATATATGTGTATATATATATGTATATATATATATATATGTATATATATATATGTATATACATATATATATATATATGTATATATATATCTTTTTTTCTTGTTTGTATCTTTTTTCTACTATTGTCACCTTTGTGTGTTTTCTTTCTTTTATATACCTTAGTTTGCCGAAGTTTAATCAGAAATCAACGTGCATTGTCACCGTATTTTCACCTCCGGTGTTTTTGTTATGACCTGGGTTTGTTTTCGTTATATGTTGAAAAAATTACAACAGGAATTAATAGTAACATGTGACTGAATAAAAAAAGTAGGTAACTCTAATAAAATTATTTTGGGATTTATTCATGAAACCAATATGTATATATATATATATATATATATATATATATATATATATATATATAGAGAGAGAGAGAGAGAGAGAGAGAGAGAGAGAAGAGAGAGAGATATATTTTTGTGGTACATTATCTTAATAAGCTTTTAAACAGAATAAACGGAGTCATAGCGATTTTACACGAAGAAAAAAAAGGAAAATTATTCCTATATATTTCATAGTCAGAAGACATTCGACTAAAAACATTTTTAAAAGAATAAAAAAATTTCGACGAAAATTAACAAACTCAAGCCCAAGGTACCTTTCAACCGACACATTATCAAGGGAAACGTCGGTGAATATCGTTTAAAACGGGGAAAAACGTAACGTTAAGAGAAAAGAAGAAGAAAATATGGAGATTGAATATCGCTATAATTAGCAAAAACGGAGAAAACCGAAGTCCGCAAAGGAAAAACAGAAATGACAATATATGGATCTGATAGAGGTAACTCAATGGTAAGCAGCTGTTGCGATACCGCAAGTCATTGGCGGTGGTTATCGAAAAGAGGTGGAGAGTACTGACGATGACTTGTGTAATATCTTCTAGTGAGTACAAATAATAAAAATATGTTGTAAATAAAAAAGGGGTCCTATATTGAAATCATGGAATATGACAGGGAAAATATAGTATTTTAATGCATACCTAAGTAATTTCATAGCTAGAAACTATTGTTCAACATCATATGAATAAACTTTGACATTGTAAGAACCATCGCATTAAATAGATTCACATATCCCGTTCGATATTACAGTCAGCACGCAAGCTGTTAATATTGCAGGCCGAAATCCGTATCGCGTGTCCTTAATTAAATTGATTTTACTGACAAGTTTTATAAATGATTAGTTTATAATCGATACAAACGATTTATTCATTACGTACAAGAGACTGATCTGTCCATACTGAGGTTAAAAACACTAATCTCTAGATAGATGGCAATCATTCTCCTTTAAGTAACGGTATGACGCTTTCTATCTGTTGAAGCTAGTGCTGGCTGCAGATTTATAAGCACAGTAACAACAGCATTGTAAGGACCGGTTACCTTTCTGGCATACTGTTTCTTGATAAGTGTATTCCGGACAAATTTGGATGTCGCTTAGGGTATTCTCAGTCATGAAGAGACAGCCTGGGGGTAGGCTGGCCTTGATTGCAAAGGGTGAAAACATAGTTCAAAGCGTGGTGTTACTCCGTCGTTCGTACTAATACTATGTTCGTTCTCATCCAAACCGATGCTATCAATGCGTTAGAATATGTAGAAAAAATAAACGATTGTTAAACAAAATAATCTACAATAATTATCGAAAGAAGCGGGGAGCGGTCAAATTCTGGGAAGACTTGCTGTCATTCAGACTCCAGGAAGAGCAACTTGTTATAAGACGTTAGAAATCACTGATAATGGTTTGTGTTAGTGCTCCCTGTGAGATTTTATAGTAACACTACTACTACTACTGCTACTACTCCTGCTACTACTACTACCACTACTACAACTACTACTACTACTACTACTACTACTACTACTAATAATAATAATAATAATGAGACTATACATGGAACAGCAATAATGAAAACAGCTGAAATATCAAGAAACATCCTCGAATGCGGAAACCCACTGACATAAACGACAACTGCATTGGATTTACAATAGAACAAAAAAGCATCATAAAATGAAGACGAACACATAAACCCAACCGAATTGAAACTGCAAGTAATTATATAAATTCGCCACACCCTTTAACAAAACACAAGAAGATCG
>OY744528.1:12166579-12239079 GCA_963556195.1 Sepiola atlantica | reverse complement strand
TTTACTCATTTAACGCATCACTTCCGAGCTTTACAATAGCTTTTAGGAAAATTACGACTGTAATGTAGTTTGACTGATAGAATGATTTGAATGAGTACAGAACGTATTATTTATGTTTATAAAGAACTGTGGTAATTCTACACCTATTTTTACAAATGAATCATCTCCTATCATCTCTTATCTTTGATAAGAGTCAACGACATAAGTAGAATGTTAGTTGAATGCTAATGAATGCTACGCTTAAATTAGTTGCAAGTATACTACTACCACTACTGCGTATACTAAAACTTCTACTATGTAGCGAAAAGTGACACTACAAGGTTCGGCAACTGGCAGAAGGAAATGGAAAGTAGACACCTTGCCTCTGTAATTGTGGATAGAGGGGGTGTTGCAACAGATTGCCGGTGTTGCGACCTTGGTTTTGTAAACGAAGCCAAGGTCTCGTAATAATTATAGTAATAGGAGCCACACTATGACCTACTGACGGTCTCAAAAGGAAAGCTTTTAAACAGACACTAACAGCCTTTTTTATTTAGCCAAAAGGGTGTCATGTGACCATTATGCAAATTTAGGTTGATAAATAAACAATCCAAACAAGATAGCTGTTTTCCCATCACTCTGCTAGAAACCACCGGAAGGGAAGGACAACTTTTCCTGATAACTATTACTACTATTACTACATTTATTACTACTTCTATTATTACTATTATTACTACTAATAATATCCACTTTTAGCATTTCTTTTAAATGTCTGTTTGTCTGTTCAGAAAATGGTTAGATATTCAGGTATACATGGTAATGATGATACATAAATCCTATTTTGAAAAGTACGGTTAAACTTTAATTTTCATATACGACGAGAACAATACTCGTCCCATAAAATTAATTCCCCGAACATAAGAGTTTTGCACCATTTTTATGTCCCCTTACGAAGATACAATGATGCTTAACCTTATGTCTAGATTCTTCATTCTTATTTTGTATCAAATTATGATCCACGATGTTGATACTAGAAAACGTCTGAAACATAAGTCATAAGCTCATGAGGTGTTTAGTAGAATTTAAAATTAAGAGAATCTTGATAAATATCTGTGCAATGTCTATAACTCTAATTCAATAGAAATTAGATATATTCGAATGAAAAGTGTGTGCCTATATTAGCGCCTTCCCTGAGAAACCATTAAAATACGCAATAAAAACTCGAATTTAGGGATTTTTCATGACTTGATGTCTAGTATTTTTTTGTACAAAATAAAAAAAAAACTTCAAATCATCTGAATTTTCAAGAAAAGCTTTCACCAACTTTCTAACGCCATTGCATTAGTTAACAAAAATGATAGCGATATTTGAATCTCTTTAAGCGTAGCAGCGCTTTTCCCAAGTTTATAATGATCGGTAATCACGTTTAGGATAGCATCGTGTATATAAACATATATAAACATATAAATATACCTATTTTATATTGAATAGAGACATATATTTCAATGCCGCGTTTTTTCTATTTCAGATTTGTTTAGTAATAAAGAAGAAACTAACAAGTAATTATATACGTCTGATACGTTTCATTAATATTTATTTATTCAAATGGAAATACATTGAGTAATAATATTTCATATAAAGTTACCTTAGGATAGAAAAGAAGTCGTAGCGTAATAGTAAGAGGTTTAGTCGATCGATTGTGATACCTTGGAATATGTGGGCGTAAAACTGACAGCGGAAGTAAAAGCCCACGTGACCAAGTGGATGTGGGATTCGTTTTAGAGCGAACAAACAAAAAACACGCGTGTGGGTATGTAGAACTTAAAATATTAGACAGATTTAAACAATGACAGTGCGTCTCGGTGTATCTGCGACTCTCTATATATTCGCGAATATTGTAACTAAATAAACATAGAACAAAGTATTTTTTGTGAAAAGTATTCGTGTTAACTAATTTAAAACAAGCAATATACAGACGGACAAGCGGCACCATCTATATCACTTTGCGATCACTTGGGCGCAGTAGGGTTTATATCTGACTAGCAGGGCTACCCGGCGTTGCTCGGGGTTCTCAAAACACAAAATAGAAGAAAAATAGTGTAACATGTTTATATTCAAACTTCTATTTCTCTCCCTCTCTCTATAGCTGTCTCTTTATCTTTCTCCCTTTCTCTTCCCTGGTCGCCACATTTGACCACCCCCTCTCCCCATTGCCACTTTCACCCTGTTGCCTTCGGCGAAAACTGTCTTTTACACACCACTGATCTTGCATTGCCCAGGGCAAATGTATGACATATTTCTATTAAAAGTACCACCTCTGTCTGCGCCTTCTATATACATTAATGGGGCATCTTTTACGAGACTCAGCAGAGTAAAAACGCTAAAAAAACAAATATACAACATATAAAAGTAACTGTAAGCTGTAAAAGTTAGTTTCAAACTTGCATGTGCAAACTGTTTGTATTTTAAAACCGTTTGAAGTGCTATTTATTAGAAATTTAAGTTCGACAGACGTTTATCGAAGAATTCAAAATGGCCGCTCTACGTAATAATATCGAGTAACTGGCCGCCATTTATCTTTGAGAAAGTAGATGTTTTAAAAAACAAGAACTTTTTTTAACATCTAATAAAAAGCCATTTATACTACGTAAAAATACAAACAAATTACATAGGTAAGTAGAAAAATGTCTATTCTAGACATAAGTCAACTTTACTTGTTGCAAATTTATGTTTTTAAACTCTTTCTCGTTCTTTTTTTGGACCCCGTTCGCGCCTCTGCTGAGCGTCGTAATATATACCCCATTATTGTTTTATACAAAAGTCATTTTGCTATCAAATATATTGCATAATGGTTTTTAAGATGAAAAAATGTCCAATAATCATCTATCTAAAATATTACATAGCAATAAATTGTATAAATATTTTACACAAATGTCGATAGACAAATAAGAATACAGTTTTATTTTTCGTGCGATTACACGTAAAAACCCTAGAAATATTTTTTAGAGTAGGGCTTCATTCTACTATATAAATATAATGTAAAATAATCACATAGTCTTTGGGTTTTTTTTACGAGAACACGTATATATTTTTATATATTTTTAAAACTACTATATTTTAGTTGGTTTATCTTGTACAGGGTGGGCAAAAATAAGGGTCCTATTTTTAAAAATTCATAACTTTTTTATTTATTGATTTTTTTTTTTTTTTTAGAATAAGTAAAGGACCCCTTCCGAAGCAAGCATGAGCCGTATTAGCCCTAAGGAACGTACCCTCATTTAGAAAACATTATTTTTGCTTAAAAAACTCAAAACAGTGTAAAAAACAATACTTTAGTTTTTGTAAGTTTTAAGAAGTGTTTTTCGGCTAAAATTTGTTTTGTTTATTTCAAAAAATCTCGGAAGGGTCAGTCTACACACACATAAAGTTTGGTGAGTTTAACTTTTATTTTGTGGAAGTTATTCAAATTCAAGTTATTCAAATTTAAAGATAGGACCCTTATTTTGGCCCACCCTGTATTATAACCCAATTTTTTGTGTTGCCAACCCGGGGGACAAGTACTAGTGTTGTGGTTAATGAAAGGTATGTTTGTTTTCAAGATTCCTGTATTTTTCTAGCTAAAAAGATACATGGAGGGGTCTCTATCTAAAAAAAATATACGTCCATCATCAATCTTTGACCAGGTGCGAATGCTAAATACGTACCTATCGTTTTATCTCTGATTACTGCATCTCATAAACATATAATCACTGTCGCATAAAACAATGTTTCGTTTTTAAATACCATTTTTATATTCAAATAATCAGCAAATACTTGATCGCCGACTAAACTAATATCAACCATTGATCCACCAAAATAAAATGAAAACTGTATATATTACTTTATTTGCTTTGCTATTTTAATCAATAATCACATTTTGCAAACGTGAATTATAGCAAATCAATATATAGTATTAATGATTAAATAACATGATTTCTGTTGCAAAATATAGCTTATTAGATTATCAAACGAAAATCGACAGATTATGAAATTATAAAGAATTTCGATACTAACAACGACGAACAAAATACTAAGAATACAATGTAAAGTCAGAAAGAAATAATGTTATACAGAAAAGCAATATATAAAAATGACTTATATATATATATATATATATATATATATATATATATATATATATATATATATATATATATATATATATATAGTCTCGGAAGTTTCTCAACCATTAAAACTATATATATAAAAAAAAAAATTATATAAAAAATAACAACTTATAGTCTCAAGTCTTCCAGTGGAAAATCACTCATGTAAGTCAATTTATTTTTTACAGTTATTATATTAGTTAGTTTCTAACACTATTTTAAGGGATCATCAGTTGTTTACCATGCAAAACTGTTTCGGGAATTTAATATAAATATATTCCATGATAAATGCCAGTATACTGAAATCATGTGCCCTTAATAGGGTTGAAATGAAAATGCATATACACTAAATGTACAAAAGCAAGCAAATTCCCAAATGTGTACACTTTAATGTCATTAAGGGTATGCGAGCACAACAGGGCTATGTATTTTACTGGTAGGAATTTTTCTTCAGCGCACCTCACACACTTCATCCACTCATGCATAGAGATTTATACTGTAGTGATGTGATAATGAAATGGTTTGGTTGATATGTAGTCATACCCTTAATGACAATAATAGTGTAAAAATTTGAGAATTTCCTTGCTTTTGTACATATAGTGTATATGAATTTTCATCTCAACCCTATTAAAAGCACATGATTTCAGTATACTGGCATTTATCATGGAATGTCACTACTTTTGTAAAGGCTATGCCTCAAGACAATAGTAATTTTTAAGTTTTTTTTAATTTTCTGAAAACTAAGGTATATGGTAAACTGAAATTAAAATGCCATCAACTAGACCCTAGAACCTCTATCTCTGCCAAAAATCAGCTGAATCCATTAAATAGTTGATGAGATACCGGGTGGCACACACGTACGAACGTACACAAAATCACTCCTGACCTTTCTGGATCTCTGGGTTGCCTTGACTAATGATGCAGAAATTCTACACACTTATAGAACCTATCAAATGAACATTTTGTGCAAAGTTTTGAATTAGTGGGTTTATTGGTTTTTGAGTTATGACTGATCAAAGAAATGAGATTTCTAGCATTGGTCGTTTTTGAAGTCTATTAAGGGATAGAGCGCTATCGCACCTCCCTTGATATATATATATATATATATATATATATATATATATATATATATATTTATATATATATATATATATATATATATATATATATATATATATATATAGAGAGAGAGAGAGAGAGAGAGAGAGAGAAAGAGAAGAAGGTAGTGCAGTATTAGTGCAGTTCCAACGAGAGAAAAGTATATATGTAAACGAGTAAGGCTACTAACATTCGTAAAACTTTTTTGTTTAATATTTATTTATTATTTTGTTATGTTATCATTATATCATTTAATATAAATGGATTTACATATCTGATGAGAGCGGACAAATGTTTGTAGCCTTACTCATTTACATATATATATATATATATATATATATATATATATATATATATATATATAATAAATTAATCTTGTATTGCTAATTTGGCTTTTATTTCAATTTTATTAACTTTCCATGCAATACTTTAAACTTGAACGAAAAACACAGACATTACTCGACAGCGTGCCAACGCATCCATCGTTCGACACCGGTTTTTGAATTCTACCCGCCATTTCATAACATCAAGGCGATGACGTCGTACCATCAAAGACGTTTATCAAATTAACAAAGAAATAAGTTTCTTTATTCTTGTTTTTTGATGAAAAAAAAAAAATGACTCAATACTGGTCACCCCGGAAGAAGGAATTTTATTCCGTAATCGATAGGATAAATGTAAGAAAAAAAAAATTAATCTTGTATTGCTAATTTGGCTTTTATTTCAATTTCATTAACTTTCCATGCAATACTTTAAACTTGAACGAAAAACACACACATTACTCGACAGCGTGCCAACGCATCCATCGTTCGACACCGGTTTTTGAATTCTACCTTCCATTTCATAACATCAAGGCGATGACGTCGTACCATCAAAGACGTTTATCAAATTAACAAAGAAATAAGTTTCTTTATTCTTGTTTTTTGATGAAAAAAAAAAATGACTCAATACTGGTAACCCCTGAAGAAGGAATTTTATTCCGTAATCGATAGGATTAATGTAAGAAAAAAAAATTAATCTTGTATTGCTAATTTGGCTTTTATTTCAATTTTATTAACTTTCCATGCAATACTTTAAACTTGAACGAAAAACACACACATTATATATATATATATATATATATATATATATATATATATATATATATATATATATATATATATGTATATATATATATATATAAATATGGCACTAGATAGAGTGAAATAATAAAATAAGGTGCGAATCTAATGTTATTACAATTCAAAGTTCAAGCAAAGTACTTTCACTTTGATTCGCGCCTTATTTTATGCTTTCACTCTATCAAGTGCTATTAATGCTCTATCCAGTATATTTAGCTTCATTTTTATCCGGATGTCCACTAATTAAAGATATAAGTTGCCTCTTATATCTTTTGTTGTATTAACCTTATATATATATATATATATATATATATATATATATATATATATACACACACACATATATATATATATATATATATATATATATATATATATATATATATATAGTAAGGAAATTGAGAACATCTTTGAGGCACGCATGATGATGTATTTAAGAGAGATATTTTAAAAATCAACAATTGTGCAATTCAAATAAAACATTCATTTATTTATTTATTTTTGAAAGCTTTTGATATAGAACAACTTTGTCACGCGTAACTGTCTTATAGTTTGTTTTTCTTCGTTTTAGAACCCGACGTGCCTTTCTGCTTATATCGTGATTCGACACATCGGGGTTAATACCATCAAAAAGGTGAGGATTGTACGATTGTTGATTTTCAAAATATTTCACTTATATATATATATATATATATATATATATATATATATATATATATATATATATATATATATATATATATATATATATTTCCCGACGGTCGATGGGCGCGAACTCCGATCACAAATCACCACTGGATCGAAGCGGCCACCAGAAATTAGCTTAAAATTTAGGAGGAATTTAACTTTGTAAATACCAAGTCGACGTGTATTCACAGGGGAATAGTGATCAACAACAACAAATCGTGTTGGATCTCACAATGAAGCTAGTAGTACTGCTTGTTATTAAATTCACTCAGAGTGCCCAGCCTTAGTAAAGGGGTCTATATAATAATATTTGTGAATAAATATTAATTATGTATTACCTACAGACATCGATGTTTCATGCTTACCCAATCTTCAGTGCAGGAAGCTAATTCCTGACGCAGGCAAGAGACTTACCAGTCGGCCACCACAAATTAGCTTGGAATTTAGGAGGAATTTATCTTTGTAAATACCAAGTCGGCGGGTATTCATATATATATATATATATATATATATATATATATATATATATATATATATATATATATATATATATATATATATATCTTATGCGAAAACTCCTAATGAGTATTGATTTACTCCTCTCCAGGAGTTAGGCACAAGGCCAGTTTTTATCTTACTCCCACAAGTAAGATGTGACCCAAGGTCGGGTCGGGAAAGTGGGGTTTAAAAATTGCCTGGGCAGCCTCGTTGGCATTCCCCGGTAGGGGTGCCTCAGACAGTAAGCAATAAACTTACTCCTCCCCAAAGAGGGGAGGCGAAGCCTGGGAGGGTGGACCTCCTAGAACTGCACAGGACAGACCAATAGACCAGCGTAAATCAAGCCCCGAAGGCCAAGACAATACCAGTCTATGGGGTGCAGTATCCATCGGAACAGATACTACACTTTGATCTTAGCCAAAAGGCTGAGTAAATACAATTAATTTTATTTACCTCCCCAGGAGGTTAGGCACAAGGCCAGGTTTATCTTACTCCCACAAGTAAGATGTGACCCAAGCTCGGGTCGGGAAAGTGGGGTTTGAAAAGCCAGCGCCCGAGAAGGTGAGCACTCTGGCCATTAAAAATTGCCTGGGCAGCCCCGTCGGCATTCCCCGGTAGGGGCGCCTCAGGCAGTAAGCAACAAACTTACTCCTCCCCAAAGAGGGGAGGCGAAGCCTGGGAGGGTGGACCTCCTAGAACTGCACAGGACAAACCCATAGACTGGCGTAAATCAAGCCCCGAAGGCCAAGACAATACCAGTCTATAGGGTTCAGTATCCATCGGAACAGATACTACACTTTGATCTTAGCCAAAAGGCTGAGTAAATACAATTAATATTCTTTATTTTATATCCAAAATTTCTATACAAAATATAACCACTTTCTTAGCTTTACCATTAATATATATCTTAGGGTCGAGTCATAAGCGATCAGCTAAAGTTGATAGAGGACTTCATACTAAGAAGGATAACACCTGACATCCTTAATAGCACGCGTTAAATTCCCTCTACAATAAATGTCTCTTTAAATGTGATGGGAACATAAAAGACGATGGTATGGTATACTTGCAACTATCGGGCAGCTACTGATACCAAGCATCATGCGCAGTATACCGTCTGGTCCGACCAGGCGGGTCAGAAAATAAGATTACGACCATTATGAAAATATTCGGATTCCTATATCTATTGCTGACGCTGTGGTCCGGGAGAGAAAAACTACAGACTTTGCGCATTCGTGATGTCTCCCGAACCCGAGGGCTTATTATGTATAAATGAGTAACATGGATAGGTGCATGTCAAGCCCTCCGATCAGTCTAGAGAGACAATGGACACCCCTGTAAGGGGCTGGCTGCGCGTGTACTGAGTCGGCAATTCTTGGTTCCAATGGCAAGCAATTAAAACGACTGGAAACAATGCCGAGATAAGTAGGTATTCCCAAATGGTCACCCATTTAGTACTGGCCAGGCTCGGCGTCGCTTAACTTCGGTGATCTAACGGGAACCGGTGTGTCAACGTGATTGTGCCGTATATAGGCTAGGTGCATATGTAGTTAAAAATCGTATTGATAGTTTTGTATCTCTCTCCCTCTCTCCCTCTCTCTCTCTCTCTCTCTCTCTATATATATATATATATATATATATATACATATATATATATATACATATATATATATATATATATACATATATATATATATATATACATATATATATATATATACATATATATATATATACATATATATATATATATAAATATATATATATATACATATATATATATATATATATATACATATATATATATATATATATACATATATATATATATACATATATATATATATACATATACATATATATATATATATATACATATATATATATATATATATACATATATATACATATATATATATATACATATATATATATATATACATATACATATATATATATATACATATATATATATACATATATATATATATATATATATATATATATATATATTTATGAAAAAAAATGGGATAACATGATCCGACGTAATGTACAATTAAACAAGGAAAGCCAAATACTATGTGATTTATGTATTCATCAGCGTTTCGTCTTTATTGAAAGACTTCCTCGGGATGAGAAAAACAATGTAGAAAAATCATACAGAATATTAATTTTGATTTGTCAGAAAGTGTTCAGATTTCGGCATGGTTGTTCACGTGAACAAGCAGGGAATAAAAATCATGATTTTAGTTATAGCTTCATCAGCAGTGGGCTGTCTCCTTCAAAGGCCGCGAAATGAATGGGGTTGATGGCTTCGACTTATTCGTTTATGTCTAGTTTAGCCAGACAGTGTGTATGGGTAAAACATGTCACAGCTAAGTGGATGTAGGCTTCATCCTGAGGAAGAATTTCAATAAAGCGAAACGTTGATAAATACATCAATAACATAATTTTTTACTTTTCTTTTTTTAATTTTATATATATATATATATATATATATATATATATATATATATATATGGCGTATTAGTGGGCTCTCCCACGTGTGAGTTTTTGCTCTCTCTTTTTGTTTGTTTTTTGTTTGTTTTCACCCTAAAATAAACTACTGTATAGTGTAGGTTTGTTTCAAGACACTTTAATCCAATAACTTTTTACGCTTTGTGAATATTTTCTGATGAGTTTGGAGTGTTGCAGAGACGATATTGACATAAATATGTTGTTTGGCACAAGACAAATGAAACAGACCGTAAAAAATATATACATTTCCAAATATGTTCTAGGGTTAAGATCGGATTCTAACTCTGCCTGATGAGATCTCAGTTTGTAATAGCTGTTGATCGATAACATCGACATGCCAGTGTCGCAGATTCTGTACATGTCTGTGTAAATAAAAATAATCATATATAAAAGCTCTATTTGATATTGAGCACTTTTTATAAACCCAGCTAAAATTCTTTGGATTACTACCCTGTGGATGTTTTTACCTGGATTATTAATGTTATTATCATATATATATATATATATATATATATATATATATATTGTTTTATTTATAAAAAAATAAATAACTGAATGAATAAAGAAACGCATTCAAATATAACAGGATCTGGTCAGAAGACACAAACAACATCTAAAATAAAATAAAAAGATGGCGGCGAAAAGACACAAAAGAAGTTTTTATTTTATTTTGTCAGTAATGGACGCTTCGCTGTTCAAAAAAAAAAAATAAAAAGATTCAAATGACATTTTCTCTTTCGATAATTATTGACTTGATAGCAACATTGTGACTGGCAGTTATTTCAAGCGGTTGGCTGTAAATGTCTTTTTCTATGGAGTAGATGACACGTGAGGGTCCGCTAAGTCGCGTAATCAAAGAGAGGGGGAGCATAATGTATACATGGCTATTTAGAGTGAGAGAAAGAGAGAGAAAGAGAGAGAGAGGGGAAAAGAGCGGGAGATTGATAGATGTATGGGGAGAGAGATAGACAAACAGACAGACAGACAGATAGACAAACAGACAGACATACAGACGGAGACAGTTGGAGGATAAGAAGTCAATCTGTGTGATGCAGATAAAATAGAGGAGTACAAATATTATAAAAAAGTGTCCGACAAAAGACATCAATGAAATAAAGTGTGTCTAAAGGTTATGTTTGACTATTTTACGACCGATCAACACTTTTTAGGTCCTATGATGCCGGACAGAAAATACTTATTGTCAGTGATTCTTTGTATATATTAAATCTGACACCAGTTGTTATTTCTACCAATAGATACGTGAAAAGTACGTTCATAATTCATTTTTTAAATGCATCCGGTTGTTATGCCTAATTTAGAAATATTGGAAAATGCGGACTTACTTCCTAGTTAGTAGTGCACACAGGGCCACTCTTATCCAAAATGTTAGCACTTGTGATGTTTAATAAAATGTGTTCCATGCACTTCACTAAACATCATATCGTATACAGGACCGGCGGCACAGTTATAAAAGTGGGGGGGGGGGCTTTCCTAAAAAGTGGGGGGCCCGTTTAAACACATGCATATATAACTTCATTATTGATGACCGTAAAGTGTGGGGGGAGCAAGTCAAAAAGTGTGTGTGTGTGTGTGTGTGGGGGGGGGCTTACGCCCCCTCTGCCCTCCCCCCGGTGCCGCCGTCCATGGTATATCATTGAACAGCATGTTCTACCCTACGTCACCAACCTCATCACCTCCAGAATAAATCTTTCGTAGACCTGACTAACTTTAATTTAAGTTATGCTTGACATCCTTCCCAATCTTATTAATGACACAAGCTCTCAAGCTCCCAAACCTCCTAGGTATGACGCAAAATTACATCCAGTATTAACCCCACATTTTAAGAGCCTAATAGAATGGAGAGTGATGTCTTATATCCCACGACTCTCACTTTGACTTGAAGAGATAGTACCTCTCAGGGCCTAATTTCATTGGGTATCGGGCACGATCTTAAAGTTTTCTGGTTGTTACGATTCAAATTAAGAGATTTAACGCATGTTGAGTCAGTACTTAGTTAAAAATAACTCCCTCCCCCGATTTGACGAGGACTGTTTATAAACTGCAGGGTCCCATAGATGGATTAAATAGAATTTGTCCCGAGCAGAACAATCAACTACCTCTGAAATCCTTGAGCAAGGTGGTCGTCTCTACTTTACTATACATCACCTACACGAACTCCATCTTACCAAGCGTTCTTTTCCGTTTTCCTACGAACTATGCTAACTCGACCACATCCCTAACCTGGGTATAACACAAAACAACATCCAGTTTTGAACCCACAGTTTGAGAGCTTTACGGAATGTGAAGTAATCCCTTGGATACCACGACTCTAAGGTTCCCTTAGACAATTAATGGGTTAAATATAGATCTATCATTTATAGACTAGTCCAAAGTATACGTCATCAACAGAAAGTTGTCTACAAACGAATAGTATATGCAAAACCTACGGATTCGGTGTAAAATGACCTAATAACGATAAACATGTTGTACAACTTCGAAATCAGCCATAATTTACAAACTCTGTTAAGTGAATACATCAATACATTTATACCGTCAGGATTTAAACTTGGTATAACAGCTTACTCATACCGCGACGGTACTTATTAAATTAATAAGATATCCCCGCGTTTGTTAAGCTTGAATGTAGTGAATGATTGACGGATTAGCGGCCCAATGATGAACCTTAGCGAGTAAACGGAAATTAGCGAAAGTACTTGATTTCGGTAGACAGAGATGTTCTTCCTCTTTCCGACAAGACATTCAAGAAAAGCATACACAAAAAAGTCACCGTACCCCCAACAGCTTTAGTGTATGTAGGGGGTACACGATGGAAATTTAATAGTACGCGCCAGAAGAAGTCTCATTATCTCTATCTGATATATTAGCCCACATTTAAAGTATCTTGCCTTTCTTTCCCTGTGATTGCTCATTCTTTGTGAGGTAATACATTTTCTATTAAAATAGTTCTTGACGTTTCTATGTAATTTGTGAAACGGGAAAAATGAACTGAGTTGTCGAATGGTGTGTATGATATTATACACACACTATGACGACAGGATTTGTAATTTTTTAAATAGACATACACAGAGAGAGAGAGAGAGAGAGAGAGAGAGATAGATAGAGAGAGTAAAGACGATATGAAAGGAGATGAGTGTGTGAGGTAAGGTTTACTTTGTAAGAAGGGCGAGGACGAATACAGTAAAGCCAAAAATGACTAATTCCTTGCAGAATTTCCATTTCGCAATGTGATTTTTTATAGCGATTTTCATGTATCAAAAATCTTGATACCATCAAGGTTGCCATTACGAATAATCTGTCACGACTGTCTCTTCTCATTAGAAAGATTATCCAATCGTTGTTTAAAAAAGAAATGCTTATAATCTAACCTGTTGCACACACAAACGAACAACAAGCCAACCCAACCACTCAGAAATACATACTACGCGTGGTAATAGATGATCGCTGGTGGCCATGTAATCAAAGCCAAACCGAATTTATTTAAAATAGGAGGTGTCAATACATTGGACAAGATTTCGAACTATGAAATCGTCTATGACTAGTTGGAGTAGTGAATGATCTAAGCGAGAGAAATAGCAGGAGAAGGTTAAATTAAATCGCTTAGAACAAGACTTGTGTTTTGATCCGTGATAAAATATGGTTGACATGCCGTAAATCAGACACATCACACTATATAAACAAAAAAGTTAGATGAAGAGTAAAAATGAAAATGAATAAATAAAAGAAATATATATATATATATATATATATACAGAGAGAGAGAGAGAGAGAGAGAGAGATGCGTATTGCGTTAGCATGAAACATCGATGTCTGTAGGTAATAAATGATTACTATTTACTAAAGGCCGGGCACTCTGAGTGAGTTTAATAACAAGCAGTACTAATAGCTTCATGCGAGATCCAACACAGTGTGTTGTGTAAGATCACTTTCACTTCTCGTTGTAAAATACCCGCCGTATCGGTATTTACTAAGTGAAATTCTTCCTTAATGATTAGCTAATTCGCGGTGGAACCCTCTTGACTGCGAATCAGAAGCGATTTGTGATTAGAGTTCGAGCCCGCCGACCGTCGAGAATTAACTTCCTGCACTGAATATTGCGTTAGCATGAAACATCGATGTCTGTAAGTAATAGATAATTCATATTCATTTATAAATATCATA
This sequence comes from Sepiola atlantica, assembly GCA_963556195.1. NCBI lineage: Eukaryota > Metazoa > Mollusca > Cephalopoda > Sepiida > Sepiolidae > Sepiola > Sepiola atlantica. The sequence goes on along the minus strand of OY744528.1, from coordinate 12,224,858 downwards.
TATATATATATTTATATATATTTATATATATGCATATATATATAAATATATATATATATATATATATATATATATATATATATATATATATATATATATATATCCGCCTGTGTATATATTTATACACATATAAATGAAATACGTTTATAGCAAGATGTGTCTCCTAATTTTATCAGTTGCACAACACACGCTACCCTCCTCCCAACTTATACAAAACATATTATTGATAATGGTGTGAGAAAAGGAAAACATGAAAAGAGACACACAGATATAAGACACATTGCAATGTTTCAATATTTTATTAGATTTAACATAATTATGAAGCACTGTTTAGTCTTGACTAACGCTGTATCAAAATGGATGGTGATAGTTAGCCGCAGGCTTCGGAAGAAGAAAAACTATTTGACACATGCAACCATTCATATGCATTTCGGATTTGATTAACAAAATGGAGAAAAAAATCTCCTATTTTAATATTTTTTTTAATTCGATGAAACGACAAAATCTTCGCATATTAACAACAACTATAGATATTCTCACTTTATATTAATTTATCTCTCTCTCTATCTCTCTCTATCTCTCTCTCTTTCTTTCTCTCTCTCTCTCTGTCTGTCTCTCTCTCTCTCTCTCTCTCTCTATATATATATATATATATATATATGGGAAATGAAAAAGGAAAAACCAAGAGATATTTTTGATATATTCTATCAATGTTTCGTCTTTATTGTAAGACATCCTCAGGATGATAATTTTTAGAAAAATGTCATGCAGCTACATAGAAATATTGGGTGGACATGATGGGTTGATAAGGAAAAGTAGTAGCCGTGGCTACTAAGCGCGCTGTACCTGTATGACATTTTTCTAAAAATTATCATGCTGAGGAAGTCTTACAATAAAGACGAAACGTTGATAGCATATATCAAAAATATCTCTTATAGAAAAATATCTCTTAGTTTTTCCTTTATCATTTCCTATTACGTCGGATTACTCTCAATCTTCCTTTCTCAGATATATATAAAGATATATATAGAACATTATTTTTGTTTCCTAGATGTTAATGTAATGAAACGGCACTGCTTATTAAAAGTGCTCAATAACAAGTAGAGCAGTTTTTAAGATATTTTTTTATTTATACAAACAATATTGGTGACATATGTACATAGATGTTAAAGCTGTACCAGTTTCCTGAGAGCAAACTTCCTTAGACCTTTATCATTCCTTCTAAAGGTCTGAGGAAGTTTAAAAGGAATGAAAAAGGTCTGAGGAAGTTTGCCCCCGGAAAAGGGCGTAGCTAAAACCTGTATGTACATATGTAGCCAAAAATGTGTGTATGAATACAAAATATACACTAAAATAGTATATATACGTATATATATATATATATATATATATATATATATATATATATATATATATATATATATTTCATTGTTGACGCCATTCCCTGTCAGGCGTGTCTACAATCATTTCAGCTTGCCGATGATTCCACTGGGCACGGAGATTTACTAAATATACCTAAATCTGCCCTTTTGGATGAAACCGCGATACATATGCTGAAATATGTAATATACAGTATCAACATAAATTATATTAGCTCTCTTATATGATCGAGCACTTTATTTGATTTCTTTTCATATAGAACCTGGCACTATATATATATATATATATATATATATATATATATATATATATATATATATATATATAGTATGAAAATATACTTATCGCAAATTATTCTCACATAAAATGTGAATGTTGCATTCGTTAATCGCCTGATTATTTGTCCAGGAATAAAGTATGAACGTTTTAGTGTAGATTATTTGTCATACTATTGCTATCGTTGAATACGGACTGAGTAATGATGAAGGAAATATTGAATGAATATATATATATATATATATATATATATATATATATATATATATATATATATACGTAAAATAGTATATTATTGTTTCAACATCATTCTATGTGTATACATGAAATAGTAATTACTATATATATATATATATATATATATATATATATATATATATATATATATATATATATATACATACATTTATATATTTAAGTGAAATATTTTTGAAAATCACCACATCGTCTAATTTAAATGAAGCAATGATTTATTTAATTTCTTTTGTAAGCTTTCGTTGTAGAACAACGTTGTCAGGCGAGACTGTCTAATAGTTTGTTTTCCTTTTTTTTTTCTTCCTTATTTTGATGATATTTACCCCGAGGGGTGGAATCATAATGGAAGTAGAAGAACACGTCGAGTTCTAAAAGACGTTAGGATAAGTAGAAGTCCATTCGATGTTATGCGCTTTTTTGGATAAGAACATTGACAATATCTTTGAGGCACGCATATATTAATTTATATATGCATAAGGAAGATTTAGATGAACTAAAATAATTTAAGAGTTAATTAATAAATGTTCTTAATAAAATAGATATTAGTACGTGTCCAGTATATTCTTTTATATTGGAATTAAAATAATCTCAATTATGATAAGTTATATGAATGAGAGTTTTCTTATATTTACAATGACACATTTACAAAAGATACGTATTATTATCTCAACTATTATTATCCAGCTTCGGATAAAACGTTTAATCTGCATATACATATGTGCGCACGTTTCTGAGAAACACGTTTACTATCAAAATTACAGTTAAGTAAAGTTTCACAATGTCTATAATTTTCAGCATCTGCGTATATATTCCATGTAATAATGTATAGATATATCCTAATTCGCTAAGGAACAGAATAATGTCAAGAGCGAAAAAACAAATAAATCGTAGATCTTTTCAACATATTTCTTCTTAGCTAAATATTCTGATATAGGGATTCAAGAATAAAACATTTCACTTTATAAAATATAGGAGTTTAGTTTAAATTGTTTATTTTCTTTCAATAAAACTTATTACATTTCAGACTTAATGCAATTGGTTTTGAACGCGGTTCGCTAGATGTAATAACCCGCGTCGGTTTCCATTGATCACCAACGTCACAACACTGCGATTCATTCAGACCTTCAGGGAATTAAAACCAGCTGTATCATATTATACCGTTCAACTATAAAGGAAAGTCAAATAAAATGCAGAGGACATAAACGTGGGAGTAAATGTAGTTAATTGCCAAAGTTTCCTGCAAATGTCTCCAGACTGACGCGCTGGACACTTTAAGGCCAACGCCTGCTTTTACAGTTTAAATAAACTGCTCGTTATGTCTCGGCCAACTTCTGCAACTGTCGAAGTTGATTGGCAATTAGAACGTTGATACTGATGGAAGTACAATCTTGAAGAAGAATGCTATGAAATGATCCATCCACTAAATGCGACTTGCTTTGCTACTTACATATGCTTAGTTTTACCCCGCGAAAGAACAGACTTTCTAAAACTTAAAATAGATGTTCAATGAACATTGCTTGACGATGTTTGAAGATTCTACGTATCGTGATCACTGACTTGCATTATTTTGATTCATTTGATGACCTCAATTGAAGATTATATCTCGATAGTCAAAGAATATGTGTACAAAACAGGAGACTTTGTTGGTATGGTCACATTCAAAGAATGAACACATTATTTAGAGTATAGATATAGAACAGTAAAAATAGAAAAATCAAATTGCAGCGAGGAAATAAAATACGCGAGGAAGTGATGAGTATGAATTCAAGAGACAGAGTTGTTAATACGAATATGGAGTTAATCTCTAAAAGCCGTACAACACATTCCAGCAGGAAAAGCTGGAGGCAAACCGAATATGACAATGATGATATAACTAATACGCAACACTGTTGTTTTAAAAACAGGGTGTCAGTATAACCGTGACTCATTTAATATATCCGCAAAAAATAATATAAGTATGCATATATAGTTGATAGAATATAGAAAGTGGTTCCTGTGTTTACTTTCGGCAGCCTCGTATATCTCGCTTCCCTTATTTTGTCCTTTTAGTCTATAATTCAATGAGCGATATTTCTGACAAAGGAGGAATAATTGCTGTTTTCTGGATCAGAATCTATCCATCTAACATCTATCTATGGCTAGTTTTTGACTTTTAAATATATTTTTAGCACCTGACATCAAGTGGCTTGTCTTGAGCGTCATCTATAAAATGAAAATAAAACAATGCAGAATTATTAAATGGGTCACAGTTATACTGGAAACCTGTAGTATAAACAACGGTGTTGCGTATTACCTGGCGTAATATGATTTAGGTTTAGTTTAGATAAAAATTATCGGATTAATAAGTATGCTTGGCGTGGTTATGCGAGGATATATATTTCATTGGTTGGTGTTTATCATATGACAGCAGAACGGTGTAAAGTCTGGAGAAATGGTGTGGGATCTTACACATAGGGAACAACTGTTAACTGACGAAATAACACGAATAAAGCATATATTAAGATGGAATCGTCGTCGTCTGTTGTGATAAGTGCACCGGTACTATAAGAAGTGGAGAAGGACAAGGTATGGTCTGTTGAATTGCTATCAAACAATAAGAAAATAATGTATTACCAAAAAATATTCTTAAATAATCAATTAAATTTTACCATTTTTGGCCACTGATTGTAATAATCTTCAGTGCCATGTTTTGAAACTTTCAGTAGTAGTTTTAGTTGTACTAGTAACAGCAACAATAATGATAATAATAAAAATTATAATAATAATAATAATAATAATAATAATAATAATAATAATAATTAAGAAACACCATAATCTCCCTTCCTCCGCACTCCTTCCCCGCCCTCTTCCCTTGCTCACCCCCGCTTTCACCCCCTCCCGTTACCCCAAAAATAAAATAAAATAAAATAAATATAAAAAGGTGCCAGCCTAGACTGACCCCCCCCCCAAATATTTGCTTAAGGTCAAGGAGAATAAAAGACCGAGGAAGGATAGCACAAACCAGACCTCCACTGGGACTTTGAGGAAGCCACATAAATCCCATAGAAACCAATGGTAATTACCAGCGAGAAGTCAATGGTAAACGGATGTTGAAATACTGCAAGGTTATTTGCGGTGGCTGTCGAAAAGAGGTGGAGAATACTAGAACTCTGGAGAAACTTATAGTCACTCAGACTCCAGGGAATACCACCGGTTGTTGTTGATGAGCAGTCACTGATGGTGACCTGGTTGAGAGAACTGTTAATGAGTACAAATAATAATAATAATAATAATAATAATAATAATAATAATAATAATAATAATAATAATAATAATAATAATAATAATAATAATAATAATAATAATAATAATAATAATAATATTATTAGGGTTGAGGATGATGAGAAGACCGAGGAGGGACACCAAACCAGACCTCGACTGGAAAAGTTCGGAGAGTACTAGGATCTTGGGTAGGCTACTTGCCACTCAAATCCCAGAGAAGACAAATGGTTCCTACCAGCGACAAATCAATGGTAAGCGGCTGTTGCGACTCCGTAAGGTCATTTGCGGTGGTTATCTAAAAGAGTTAGATAGTACTGGACATCTGTAGAGGCTTGTTGTCACTCAGATTCCAGGGAACACAATCGGTTGTTGTCGGTGAACAATCACTGACGATGACCTGTGTGATAACTTTTAGTGAGTACAATTAATAATAATAATTATAGTCTGCCGTGGAAACGCAAAGTCATTTGAAATAGTTGTCGAAAGGAGTGAACAGTATAGGCAATCTTCATGGCTTTGTTTTCACTCAGACTCCAGAGAGCAGCACGGGCGATTATCAGTGAGTAATAACTGATGATAACCTGTGTGAGAACTCCTAGCGAGTACACATGATAATAATTACGATAATAGGGCAGCCATTAACTAATCAGAGGTGTGCAGCGTTGCCCGATCCTCACAACGGTGATTATCAGTGAGTAATGACTGAGTATGGCTTGTGTGAAAACTCCTAGTGAGTATACATGATAATGATTACGATAATAGAGTATTGATTTACCCATCTCCAGGAGTTAGGCACAAGGCCAGTTTTTATCTTACTCCCACAAGTAAGATGTGACCCAAGGTCGGGTCGGGAAAGTAGTGTTTTAAAATTGCCTGGGCAGCTCCGTCGGCATTCCCCGGTAGGAGCGCCTCAGGCAGTAAGCAATAAACTTATTCTTCCCCAAAGAGGGGAGGCGAAGCCTGGTAGAATGGACCTCCTAGAACTGCACAGGACAGACCCATAGACCGGCGTAAGTCAAGCCCCGAAGGCCAAGACAATACCAGTCTATGGGGGTGCAGTATCCATCGAAACAGATACTACACTTTGATCTTAGCCAAGAGGCCAAGATTGATGCCACAACTAATAAGAGGTGTGCAGCGATGCGCGATCTTTATAATGGTGATATCGAATTACAAAAGCTTACCAATGCCTTGGCCTTTTGGCTAAGATCAAATTGTAGTATCTGTTCCGATGGATACTGCACCCCATAGCCTGGTATTGTCTTAGCCTTCGGGGCTTGATTTACGCCGGTCTATGGGCCTGTCCTGTGCAGTTCTAGGAGGTCCACCCTCCCAGGCTTCGCCTCCCCTCTTTGGGGAGGAGTAAGTTTATCGCTTACTGCCTGAGGCGCCCCTACCGGGGTATGCCGACGGGGCTGCCCAGGCAATTTGTAAACCCCACTTTCTCGACCCGACCTTGGGTCACATCTTACTTGTGGGAGTAAGATAAAAACTGGCCTTGTGCCTAACTCCTGGAGAGGAGTAAATCAATACTCCCGTTTTAGCTGTTGTAATTTCTCTGTTCTGCTAAGCTTACAGTGTTCTCGTCGATAATATACACAATACCCGCTAAAGAAGAAAAAACTTGCACATTCAGCTTTTTGTCCTTAAAAATGTGTTCTTCTCGGCATTCGATTGTACCCAATGATCTACGAAGGATTTGTATAGTTTTCTCTGGCCGGCTGACCGACTGCAGTCTTTATATACGTGGAGTTAACATACTTTTTTTTTGCGGTAAACGAAGTGAACACTCGGTTTTCTGCCTGTTCTATGTTCTATCCTTTTTATTTAGCATCATAATTACGTCACAATTACGTCAAACACACTGTTTTTATTTAGATTGGATGTTGTTTGCGGATATATTTTCTTTATATCATACCCGAAAACCTACTTTGCGTAATAAACAACATCCTAACTCTAAATTGTATTTCTCAAAATTCTTAAAAAAAAAGCTTTTTTGATTATTTCTACTTTTTCTTTTTTTTAAATTAGTTTAGGGACCATGTAACAAATCTATGCAAAATTACCCGTTTACCGGTTCATCTTTCAACAATAATAATGATAGTCGCTCTGAATAGCATACTACCATCCATCTGAAAGATCGCAAGTTTGCTTTCAGGGGATGGCACGGTGGTGGAGTGGTGAACGACGCGGACTGAGGGCCTGGGTGTTCCGGGTTCGAATCCAGTTCAGTTTCACAAATACACATATCAAAACCCACGCCTGACCGTGTGTTTAACCTCCTTCTTAAGTTTAAAGAGTCAGCCATAGAATACACTCGACTCGAGGTAATGTGGTAAAAGAGCAATCGCTCATGGATTCTTCATAATTTTTTCACATCGAAGAAGGCATTTAAAATGTGGACACAAGATTTGCTTACTAATTAAATACTTAGCTATGCCAACTATGTCTTTGGAAAACGTCTTTTATTGGTTAATCTGTCGTCCCTCTCGATCGAAATGCAAGTGATTGTGTAGTTCATGTAAAATCTAAGTACTACTTCATCCATCAAAGTACACATATCAGTGTCTGATACTTCAGGAGACACCTCACCTAGTAAGCAATAGATAAAAAGAAAAGTTTGACTGTCAGAAACCTAGCAGGGTGGATGCCAGGAAGTAGAACGTTTTTCATTTCTAATCTCTGGCGTCTATCTTGCTGGATTTCCGAAAGTCGAACTCGTCTTTTTTGTCTATGATTGAGAAAGGGAAGGGGTCTCCCAAAAGATCAAATAATTTCCAATCACGTTTATTGTGTATAATTGAAAAATAAATACATAGATAAGTGTAAGAGCTCACCTTCGATTATTTTTGTTCGTTCCAGCTTCTAATCAATCCGCCTCTCTGCATTGCCTTCAGCCTTCTGCATACCTTTATATATGTATGTATATATATATATGTATGTATATATATATATGTATGTATATATATATGTATATATATATATATATGTATATATATATGTATATACATATATATATATATGTATATACATATATATATATATATATATATATATATATATGTATATACATATATATATAGGTATATATATATACATATAACATGTATTATTTATCTTGAAGGTTAATAATAATTTATCAATTGTTTTTTCTATTTGTTTACTTCATGTTATAATATTTATATTTGAATGATAACATTCTAAATATAAATAAAAATATATGGCACTAACAGCTTCTTGAGCATTTGGGAGTTTCCTCCTTTAGATACGAAATATCGCCCTATTTTAAGGGCATGTATATATATACATATATAATTAATTATTAATGACAATATATGTATTAGCATAGACTATCAATGCCCTTTTATTTTGCAGTCTCCATTATAAGATTCATCTCGATGATTGTCAATTAGTCACAACAGAGCAAATATATATTTTGTGGGGACAGTTTCGGGATTTTGAAAATGGCGTTTATCGCGTTGTGCGTCCGCACTCTTCGTATATGTATATTAATAAACATATTAATATATAAAAGAATGCACACAACCTAATATTAAATATAGGTATATAATTAAAGTGGGACCTGATATTGACATTGATGATTGTCCGTATTCACCTCATAATATGAGTTAAATATAAAACGTAATCACAATTAACTTTAAGTATAAATGTCCTTAAAAGTACTTTTGAATCCTCATAATACTGAGGTAATTGACATCAATTAATAACGAAATTAATATTTAATAGCTCCTTTCGGAATTTTTATTAATGTCTAAGTAACTATAAATTATTTTCTTTGTAAGAGACACATTCCACCATTAGTTTCGACTTTTAATAGAAATTTATTTCTTAAGTGAAGCATTCTGGGTAATTAAACGTATCTTGGTATTGATTTAAACGATTTATAAATAAATACTAAACATCTTTCACAAAAACACCGAAGTATAACACTCTTAATAGTTGCTTGAGTGGATAGATGAGTCTATGAAACTCGCTAAAACTGTTGTGCGTTAACGAGACCAGCTCCGTTGTTAGCTTCGTATTTAAATTTCCTAAATAGACATCTGATAGCTAATTGATGTTACTTTAGAAAGTAATAAATTACCCTCAAGTGAATTAGAACTTTTATAAATAGATTATATAACTTATAAACTATTTTAATAAATATTACTGAATTAAAATTTATAAATGTCTACACAACTTTTTGGATGTACTACCTCTGAACGAAAAAAAAATCAAAATAGCATATTAGTGGGTTCCTCCACGTGTGAGTTTGCTCTTTTCTATTTTTTTGTTTAGTTTCGCCCAAATATTAACCACTGTATAGTGTAGGTTTTTCAAGACACTTTAATCCAAGTACTTTTTACTCTTTGTGAATTTTTCTGATGATTTTGTAGTGTGGCAGAGACGATATTGACATTAAAATGTTGTTTGGCACAAGACAAATGAAACGAACCGTAAAAGAATATATCTCACAGAAATGTAATGTTTTTTGGAAAATATAATAAAATAAAAACATAGTTATTGGAATATAATATGAACCTGACTTTTATATATATATATATATATATATATATATATATATATATATATATATATATATATATATTAGATAAAATAATTGCACATGTTTCGCCGTTGCTGCGGTTCATCAGTCTGGCTGACCATGACTTAAGAATAAATCCAAAACAAGAAGCAGCGCTATGGTGCAGTTTCTTGTCATCAATGATTTTTCAGAAATTTATCGGACTGGGATCAATCGAAAAGGGTTTACATTTATTATACATGTGACGTCGCATTTCGCGCGGTCTTTATCCATATATACAAATGCACTTAACAGCTTATTTTCTAACATAACCTATACATTAATTGTCTTGTACATTCAATGTATGAGTAATTCTTATTTCTACGAATATTAACTAGCAAAACAAATATTAATGTGAACATCTACATTTACCTATAATATTGTTGTTTGTTAAGTAATAATTTAATTGCTTCTTAAGTTTACAATTTTACATTTTATTTAAAGCCTAGATTTTTTTTACTATGTTTATCTATATTACTTATAAAATTACGTTTTACTATGTTTAAAAAAAGTTAAATAATAAATTATTTCTATCGCCACTAAAACTTATGAATAATCAAAACGTCCTCCCGTCCATCTTGTTACTATTGTATATGTTTTCATATATCACACAAGGGAACTGTTGTATACTGCACTCTAAAATCATAAGTGACTAGTGCTACTAGATCGGGTAGTTTGTAGATATCGGCGTCCTGGCGCAAACTGCATTAAACATTGATGTATTATTGTTTTTCTCTTTCCAAAACACAATCCTGTTCTGCAAACCAAAAACAAAAAAACAATAAGTGTCTTCCCTTCCTTCACCATTTCCTCTCTTTCACTCAACCAAATACCATGAATAAATACTCCAGCATATAAGAAACTTGAAGCACTCTTTGGCGAAATTACAATATTCGACATTACATTACCCGAAACGGGTTGATATACCTTAAAACAAAACAACCTAGTCAAACACCATGAATAAATACTTGAACCTATAAGAAACTTGAAGCAAAAAACATTTGCCAAAATTACAATATTCGGCATTACATTACCCGATATGGGTTGGTATGCCGTAAAACAAAACAACCTCATCAAAAACCATGAATAAATACTCGAACATATAAAGAACTCGAATCAAACACTTTTAACCACATTACAACTAAAGTGTCGGCATTAAATTACCTATGAGATGTTGATATGTTGTAAAACAAAACAAATAAACTATTAGTACTTAAATGAGCCGAAAAAAGCTGATGGTATTTAAACTCAGCATAATCGATCCCATAGTCTACGAATGTATCTATCAGCCCAATAACACACGCAGCTTCAATTTTTTAGAGACCTTTATGTATATATATATATATATATATATATATATATATATATGTGTGTGTGTGTGTGTGTGTGTAATCAGCTATGGTTTGTCACACCGAGATCCTTTGAACACAAACGCATACCGTCCTCCTCCTACTGGCCTAGATGACTATGGATGAACCCATAAATGAATATCTAAACGAGTCACTACTTGCTTCAAGATATCGATATAATAAGATTATTTACTTGGATATTCATTGTATACAATAACATTATAATAATGACCGTAAGTGTTTTGGGGCGTTTTATATTTAATATTAGGTGCGATTCTTTGTCTTCGAATTTTCTTCGAGGTTTCTTGGTTTTAGGCAATAATTGAAGCCACCCAGTATTATTATCCGATAAGACCCAAGCAATTTCGGCAGTGTCTTCTAGATATTTCACTTACTAAAACGTACGAACGAATAGGAGGATTTTCAGATGATAGCAAACTAAGCTAATCCAATATTTCTAAGTAATATGATTATATATCATTCCATTAATCTGAGAGAACGAACATTCCTCAATTATTTTCATCAAATCCCGTATACATTATTCAACAATTTTCGTTTCACAGTTTCTGTGCGAGTATTAGGTCGAAATTAAACAGAATCACCGATGTTAGTAGGATTATTAGAGAAGCAACGATGAGGCAAGTCATTATTTTGTGGTGTCTTTTTGGGAATATGAGGTGTCATGAGATTGGATGAGAGAGAGGGGGTATGGATTAATAGATTGTTGAAGTCTATTTTAGATAATGCACTTTAGCAATGTATTAATCCATATCCCCTTCTTCCCAAGCTAACCCTGAACTAGTTAAGTAGACTAACCACTACAACCTAGCATGTCAATTTGCAGAGGAAAAGAAAACCTCCCAAGTAATATCGACTCTTTTTGGAAAATGTCAAGCATTTATATAGTCGTCATAGGTGTTTAGTTGTCACTGTATTTGTTACATATCCGAGTCGACGTACGGAAAAGCTGTTGATAAAACAGATACACCTGGTGATTGTCAAAAGATAAGATAATTATCGGATGACCAAAAAGTAATTTGAAAATAAAATAAAACTCAATACCAGACAAACACCTGCACAGGAAGAGGCAACATATGATCGATTGTCAAAAGATAAGAAAACTATCGGATGACATGAAGGTCAGTTTTGGTAAGAAACACTGTACAAAAACATCAAACACCTGCAGCGGAAGAAGCGACATAGACTGATCAATTGTGATAATGTAAAATCATGTTGACAAAAAGATATGCACCTGCAGTTGAATCACTTAAACGGTAAGACTCCAATTTCAAAAGAAAGAGATATGTCAGAAGGGTTAAAGGCAATTTTACCAGATGATGTTGTATCATGCCAAGAAAAGTCAGACATATTTGTTGAATTGTCAAATGAGTTCAAGCTGTCACCGAGTGCACCCTCGATGAGCTCGTCAAGGTGGCCACGAAATTGTTATATAGTAACAACCGAAAATTGAAAGAAGTTAGTTTACGATCGAGCCTCGGAGAAGAATCAACCGTCTGATTCAATGTGCACACATCCTCTCCAACCACCACTTTCATATAGAGATACATGTTATATTTTCATAAGATACATATGTTGTCATTTTTATTAAGCCCTGCATAATACTACACATTAAAGAAATGCCGGTTAATCAAACTGACAGTTTCGACATTTACAAACTCATTATACACCTATAATAACGCATGCACCCACACAAATGTTATTCTTTGTCTCTTGAGCGAGAAGACATCTAGTCTGCGTGATATCCCTCAAAGTTTAATTGGATTAAAGTTTTGCAAACCTTTCTAGACCAATTTATACAACTTTTCGAGATACCAATCTATATATTAGTAAACCAGTCATACAACTACCATAGTGTCAAAGATGTGATTGACTCTTCTATTTTTACTACCGAATATCCACCATCTTTATAAGGAAAGATCGAATATCGAACGGAAATGTATCATGACATCATTATAATTGGCGTGTCAAACAAATAAAACCAGAAACATTTGAAATAAATCTTTTTTTCTTAGAGAAAATCATCTGTACTAATCAATTAATCAAAATTCTGTCTCCATCTTAATAGTTTTCTCAACCGGAATAAGTATTTACATGAATAACAAACTAAAGTAAAATAAAATATATATGTTCACGAATAACATAGTAGAAGAAAAAGAAAAATATGCTTGTCTGAATCAAGTATTTATATGTTAGACGGATTGTTATTTGGGTCTGACTCACAATCCGATCGTGTTAATATACACTGCGCCTCTCCAAAAGAGAAGGTAATGTCTATGAAGATGGTAGGGAAAACCAACATATATAACACATCTTAAAGGAGAGGGTAATGCCTGAGAGGAGTGTCTAATGACAACATAACTGATGCTACACTACACTCCTCCGTAATTAAGCTCCACACGACGTTTACTTTACCATTGATTCTTCGATACGACACAATCTCATGAACGATCTAAGCTACAGTTCTCATTGAATTTCCTAAGGACTCAGACGAGAATTAGAGGGACAATGGCACTGCTAATTATGTTATATTATTAACATCATAGTTCTTTATTTTTGTATTAAACTGTTTCCTCTTTAATACAACAGGGACGCTTCGAAAGAGTAATACGTTTTTTTTTGTTTGTTTAAGAACATATCAACGCCATATTACTGTTGCCTTTTTGCTTAATTCCAACCTAGAAGTTTTGTTCAAATCGATAGTTGGAATTCTTCAACATTACATTCAAACTAATATCTCATCTTAATTGATATTGTTATAACCAATTATCGGAATTTCAATACTCGAAAGTGATGTGATGTCTTTAAACTGTGGATTAGAAAGTGACCGATGTTATACATTCAAAGCGAACCGACAAAGGTGAGATATTGTATTTCATTTATTTTCTCATATAAAATTAACTAAAGCTTCGAATCCGCCCCGTAGTATAAAAGAAATTACTTGTTATTATTATTATATTCCTTTTGTAGTTGTTGTTTTTTTATCAGGATTACATCATGATAAATGTATCGTTGTCGCTGATCTTTGGATGTTTACCGATAACGTGAGAAGCAGAGGATGTCATGAAATCCAATTCTGGTAGACAATATAATAAGCGTGGGTGTAAAGCTACTTTTTAGAAAGGCTTGTTACCGAATTCATAACCGTGGTCAGTATGGAACCTCTGGAAAATGTTCTCTCGTCGTTGATTTGTTCATAGAGGAAATGAAGCAGCGTGTATCCTGTATTTTGCTGTTTTGAAAAAGCTTAAAAGAAAGAGTCGCTACCATATCCAAGTTTAAAGTTTCCTTGGACAAACATTCAGACAATATATATATATATATATATATATATATATATATATATATATATATATATATATATATATATATATATATAGCATTATATGACGTGAAATAATAAAATAAGGTGCGAATCAAATTTTATTAGAATTCAATGTTCAGGCAAATTACCTTAAAGTCTTTAACTCATGAGTTTTCAAAGAAAATTCGTCTCCTCAGAGGACGATTACCGCAATGACATTACTGCAGGTAATAAAATTAAACTTTGAAAATATATAAAAATATATATGAAAATACATAAAAGTATATAAAACATCAAATACATCAGCGCAAAACATACTTTTTTGTTAAAGCTATACAGTCCATCCAAGTCATAAAATTTAAAACATATTCAGGAAAGATATCAAGGAGGTGATTGAAAAATTATTAAAGTGGTGAGTGGTAGTCCAAAAACGAAAATGTTATCCAGGCGGGAAATCTGTTTGCAATCGATGCAGTAAATGACAGTGAAAAATGTATCCAAGGTGTATGCAAATTAATAAAACGATAATGCTCTATCCAGTATATTGAGCTTCAGTTTTATCCGGATGTTCACTACTTAAAGATATTAGTTGCCTCTTATATCGTTTGTTGGATTAACATCACACACACACACACACACACACATATATATATATATATATATATATATATATATATATATGGGTATGTGTGTGTGTGTATATGTATATGTAATCTAATTTTACTTTGAAATTTTCTGCCACTAAATCTGATTTTATTTGATGATTTTCTGTTTCCCGTCTTTTCGGGCGTCTCCGTCTCCGAATTCTTTCCTTTTTCTTTGTCTTTTTTTCCTTATTTGTTGTTGTTTCTATTATCATTCACTTAATACTTTTTTTTCTCTGTGTTCTTCAAAGTCATGCTTACACACGTAGTAAGATTGTATTTTTATAAGAAATAACTAATGTAGACATACTTATGAAGTATATCACACTTTTAGCCGACAATATTGATCCTTATTCTTTACAGTTGGATCGGTCAGATTTTGATCACAATCATAGAATCGCACAAATAAAACAGTTTTCCGCTGTTTCAAATGTCAACCTGACACGATCCACTTCTGTCCAATGTCCAAAATTAGGCGAGGGATATTACATATTTATAAGGCCTCTCAATTTAAATCAGAATAGAATTAAATATAAGATAAATGTTGCGTGTTCGCTCGACGTTTATAGTTGCACAAATGAAAACATTCAAAACATCAGAAAAAAGCAAGCAGATCCCATTTATTTTGGATATTTTTAAATCGAATATCTAAGACCTGTTTCATATGCCGTGTTCTTTGCCAACTTCGCTGTCCACGGAGAGATAATCCATAAACCTGTTCAATCTTACAGCGTTATAATGTAACTGTTAAATGCGGATTGATGGTTATGTAAATAAATACATTCATTCGTAAGTCAGTAAACATAAATATTACCGGAATGAGTTTTGAATATAAATCACACAATACAAGATTTGCTAAACAACGAGTATTCATAAGAGACGCCTATTCAGTCTGTATATGGCAAGATAAAAATATTATTTTAGACTGAACCATGGCCCACTTACTGACAGACCGGCGGTAAGACAGAACATTTGCTAGTGATGACTGCATGCATTTGACCATCATATCCAAACTGTATTATACTAACTAGTTTGTACCCGGCCTTTGAAGGGTTTTATTTCTGTACCTGGATATTTGAGTGTCCAGGTTTACCTAACTTATACCGTTTTACACCTAGTACGAAGAAACATATTTGTGAAATTTCGTGGGAATATACGCTGCATAATATTTGCGTAAGAGAGTAATTAACAACGATGAATATAATTACGCACTTTTTTATTTGCAAAAATATTTAAAATCATATCTATGATAATCTTATACCTGTAATAGTAATAAAGTAATGCTTTGCTGAACTCCTCTCCAAACTCTACAATAAATGCCTTGCTGAACATTACTTCTCCGATAGCTGGTGAATTGCTTATGTGGTACCAGTCTTCAAGAATTCTGGGGATAGAACTGGTCCTCAGAACTACCGTCTAATCAGTCTACTCCCGATCTTTTCTAAAATCTTTGACTCCTTAATCAATCTAGTGTTAGTCCGGCACTTAGTTCTAAACTTCTTTCTGGCCGCCAATATGAATTTAGACAAGCGCGATCTACTGCAGACATCCTAACGGTCATCTCTGAATGCATGTATTATACACTGGGCAAATCAGGTGAAGCTAGAGTGGAAGCGTTCGATATATTCAATGCCTTTGCCTATGTATAGCATGAAGGGGTTATCCTAAAACTACACTAATATGGTATTACTGGACAAATACTTAATATAATTGAATCCTTCTTAAATAAAAGAAAGATACAGTTTGTCCTCGATGGCCGTTCATCTAAGCAACATGCCATAAATGTTGGTGTACCCCAGGGATCTCTCCTTGGACCTCTACTGTTCCTGATTTTAATAAATGACTTCCCTGATGTCATTGAGACTGAGATAGGAATATTTGCTGACGACACCACGCTTTACTCTCGTCATGTGGGCAAAACGGACGCGCTCATATCCGAAGCAATGACTGAATTCTTAGAAAATGACCTCCAAGCTGAAGTGGATTGGGGTCATAAATGATTACCCACTTTTAATGCCGCAAAGACAAAACTCCTTTCCTTCAATAACTACAAGAAACCTCTCCAACTACCGATTCTCATGGCAAATAACAATCTAGCTGAGAGTTCACCATTCAAACTCATTGGCCTAACTTCACAGATAACATGAATTGGAACAAATATATTGAAGACATTGCCACGGCTGCGGCAAAGAATGTGAGCTCCCTCTACCGTGCTAGTAAACTCCTTACACCTGACATGATCCTGTATCTCTACAAAGCCACCATCCGTCTATGTATCTAGGCTGGGGCATCATCTACTAGTCTCTCCCTCCTAGACAAGGTCAAAGAAAGAGTCGCAAACTTAATAGGTCCCTCACTGTCAACCAAGCTCCAGCCCCTGTCTCATCGCCGCAATGTTGTATCGTTGTGCTTGTTTTACAAATAATTCAATGGATTGTGCTCCGATGAACTGGCTGCTCTAGTGCCCCCTCGCCGTAAATTCACTAGACCAACTCGACAATCAGCTAAGTCCCATCCATTCACTGTGGAGGCCTCAAGATGCCGGAGAGCCTTCTACTCCAAAAGCTTGTTTTCCTCGTGCTGCCGCTCTTGGGAAATCCTCCCCTGCCCCCTGTTTCCCCGACTGTATAGACATGCAGAGGTTTTAAAACTAATGTAAAGAGACATTTCGTTGCACAGCTCATAACTTAGGATGACACCCTAAACCTTATCCCTAATTCTCAGTAGCCTTTTACGTCTATAGTGGCGAAGTGCCTTGTTTGGGGTGAAATATATATATATATATATATATATATATATATATATATATATATATATATATTTAAAAAAAAAAAACAATAACAATGGGTAGTGTTAAAATAAATAAAATTTATTTTAATCTCAGCATTTGAGAAATACAATTCCCCTTGTCAAAGTAGTGTTTTTCTTTTTTTTTCTTCTGTTTCATCATCGTCTGATGGTAATGGACTTTTGGGTCAGAAAATCACGTTATGTCATCAGGCAAGGTTGCGCCAATTTAAATTAGAAAGGGTATTTAGACATATTTTGTAAACCATTGTTTCGTAATAGTATTATATTTTTTTTTTAAAACACCATAACAATGTGTAGTGTTAAAACATATATAATTTAGTTTAACACTGCACGTTGTCATGTTTTTTTTAATATATCTAAATAACCTTTCTAATATATATATATATATATATATATATATAAGTGATCACTACTAATATTTACAGCATATTTCCGGTAGATCTGATCGTCAAAATGCGTTGAAATCTCACACGTCTGTGTACATTTAAAAGCGAGCACACACGTGCGCACACACATAACACACACACACATATATATATATATATATATATATATATATATATATATATATATATATCTTACATTTTCAAATGTAAGATGATATATATAATTATGTTCATAATCAGACAACGCCGCACCCTTGAACCCCCCAAAAAACGGAAGTTCTAGACTCGAGTTTCACCTTCCTTTACTCTCATCAGTAGAAAACATCCGTACTCAAAATTCGAAACCCGAGTCACTTGCATGTTAGGCGAGTACTCTGCCACTGAGCTACCTCTCAGTGGCAGTGTACTCTCGGAACATGAGCTAACTCTAAGTGGCAGAGAACTCGCCTTACATGCAAGTGACTTGATTTCGAATCATGAGTTCGGATGGTTTCTACTGATGCACTCAAAGGAAGGCGAAACTCGAGTCTAGAACTTCCGGGGTTTTTTTTCATTGGTTCAGGGCTGCGGCGTAGTCTGATTTTTAAAATAATTATATATATATACATATATATATATATTTATTTATTTTGGTACAGGAAAATTAGTACAGCATTCGTACCGTCGGTTTACAACGAAGAAGGACTTAGCCATCCGGCCGTCTTCAGCTTCTGTTGTCATCTGTTTCGGAATTGTGAAGTCACCTGTTACTCTCGTTTGGACGTGTTATTTGCTTAGAGTGTTATGTATGTTTGTTTAAACTTAGTGTCAGGAAGGTTTAATAAGGTTTGAAAAAGGGTGGGGTTGAAAAGTAAAAGTGGAGATTAAAACCGGAGATTTAAAGAGATATATAAAAATAAAAATGTTAAAAATAATATATAAAAAATATTTCTGTATAAATCCCGTGAGCCACTATTATGAATATCGTGAATTTAGCCGTTACTATTTTGGGGTTTAATGATGTGTCTTCTAAAGTGATTAGGGAGAGAAAATGGGGTTAAGGATTATACTTATGAAGAGATAAAAAAGTTAAAAGGAACAACATTAATTAAATTCGAGTTTAAATCTTGGATAAAGGAATTTAAATAAAGATATCATCCGGGCGGTCTATGGGCAGTAACTCTGCTAGTTATTTTAATGATTTATATTCGTGATTTAACATTATAAACTAAGGTATACTGAATGCTTATGGAGGTGATAAAATTGGTATGCTGATTACAACTGGTTTAGAGATAAGAGTAAGGGTTGGGTCGGCAAGATTGTATCTATTTGGGAGATATGGGAGATTAGCATTATGACCGAAAAAAAGGTGGGGACTTATGGGAGTAATAATAATGTGAAATGGGGGTGTTACCCTCTTAATGACTGGAGAAATATTTATGGGAAAGTTATAATTATTGCTCTTGAAAAGTAGTGTAGATATGAGGATTAAGGTATTTGTTCGTATTTAACCTTACCCTAACCTTAACCCTAAACCCTAACCTTAACCCTAAACCCTAACCTTAACCCTAAACCCTAAACCCTAAACCCTAACCCGAAACCCGTACCCTAAACTCTAAACCATAACCCTCACCCTTACCATAAACCTCCATCCCTAACCCTAATCCTAACCCTTACCCTAACCCTAAACCCTAACCCTAACCCTAACCCTAACCCTAAACCTTAACCTTAACCCTAACCCTTACCCTAAACATTTATCCCTAACCCTAATCCTAAACCCTAACCCTAACTCTTACCTTAACCCTAACCCTAGCCCTTACCTTAAACCCTAACCTTAAACCCTTAACCCTAACCCTAACCCTAAACATTAACCCTGACCCTTATCCTAAACCTTCATTCCTAACCCCAATCCTAACCCCAATCCTAACCCTAAACCTTATTCCTTAATGGTATAATTTTAAAAATTATCTGCTTACGTTTCATACACCATTTGCAAGAAGAATATTCCAAAAGTCATAATGATTTGTTCAATGGTGGAGGATTTTTTCTAAGCATGTAGTTATTTTTGACGCGTACGCGCGTGTACTGATCTTTTTAATCATCGATTTTTTTTATATAACTTAAAGTTTTATTTTACTTTTCAATTAATAGTTTAACGAAACATATAAACACATCGCGTTTATTTGCAGGGGAAATATCCAAGGTATAGGGGATATCACCGGGGACTGATAACCTTGGCATGAAAATTGTTGAATCCTGTCGGTTCCATAGCATATGTTTAATTATGCATTTTGGGCAACCTTCATGCGGTCTCTCCGGGAAGCACCTGATTCTTGAAAGAACTGGGAAAACCAATAGGAACAATAGAATCTCGCCTCTCAAAATCATGCCCAGATGATGCATGCAAATGTACGCTTTTTTAGTATTGACAATATTTGAACTAATTAATTTGCTGTGTTTTTGTTTCTCGTGAAATAAAACTTATCTCCCGTGAAAATTGGAGTATGACGTCACTATCAAATGTCATCAGATTAAATTTTGAGATATGTTTGAATACTGTTTATCAATACCGACCATAGCCATTACTAAATAGAGGACATTTTTAAAATTCGGTTGCCGTTTAGTTTTTTTTTTATCAAACATGGCCAACTTTTTTAGGTCAATCTTCTATTATAAAATGCTGATATATATGACACAATTATTTAAAGTTATTTAATTAGTATGACACATACAATGAAATAACGAAATCGATATTTAGTACTTTAGTTTGTAGAATTTGGTATATTCGGACGACTGTTCTGATCTTGGGTGTTTTTATCACAACGTTTCGGCCGATGTAACCTCTGACCTTCTTCAAGTGTACCTTATCAAACTCGGGCATGTTTTTGTTGAACTCGGAAATCTGTACGGAATTTGGAACGGAATCCACTGGGGTAGCATGCTCTCGTTCCATCTTCCATAAC
Source organism: Sepiola atlantica (assembly GCA_963556195.1). Classification (NCBI taxonomy): domain Eukaryota; kingdom Metazoa; phylum Mollusca; class Cephalopoda; order Sepiida; family Sepiolidae; genus Sepiola; species Sepiola atlantica. The sequence goes on along the minus strand of OY744528.1, from coordinate 12,203,647 downwards.
TGGGAAGAAGTCTTCAATAATTCGCAATTCTTCGTATCGCCTGCACTGAGGATTGAACCTTCAACCTTCAGATGACTGTAACTTAGAACCGAATTATACTTAGTAGTATATCCATTGCGTCAGGGGTCCTTGCTTGCTTTGTTATAACGATTCTACAAATAGTATTTCAATGGAATTAGAATATCTTCTTTTCACCGGAGACAGGCATTTCTAGCTTCGCAGCCATTTTAATATGGAAGTATCGGAATTCGTCATTTAAACGAGATACCTGGCAAATTATGAAATGCATTATAATCCTTTCAAGCTTCAGAATAGTATAATATAAACGGTCGGATATGCCCGCTTCATTTAGCTATATTTTATTACCGGAAGTATTGGGATAACATCGCGAATCTACTTGTGCAACCAGTCGTCGACGAATATCAAACGGAGAAATAACGCATTGGTCAAATCTATTGGCAAGAATTATAGGGAAAACGTTGGTTCCGTGCCAAAATTATGCGACTTTAATTACGCTCATATATAATTTGCAATAATCACGACAAATCAAATAATACCATACATAATAACTCAATGGGAATATAAGAAACTATATATATTTACCCATTGCCTCATTAAATTTGATTTGAGTTTACTATAGAACTGCCTGTTTCTCTCTCTCTATTTGTATACTTATATATATAAAAAATCAATGTATGTGTGTATGTGTGTGTCTGTTTGTATGTGCCCTATAGGTTAAAAGGTTAGAGCATCTACATGAACTCAAAAAAGTGTATTCTTATGTAAAATCAACCGGGAAAAATAATGGAAGTATTCCTTTATCTCTAAGTGAACCCATAATAGATCTATGCCACGTTTTTCGCCAAGGGGATGTTTTTCTTTTGTTTTACGGCATATCAACCTTTACACTTATTTTCTGCTATATAATTTAATTACACCAATGTGTTTTTTTTTGTAAATGAGTTGTAAGAAAATAAAAAGTCATACTATTAACGTCATAAACTGTTCGGGTCTTGATTTACGCCGGTCAATGGGTCTGTCCTGTGCAGTTCTAGGAGGTCCACCTTCCCAGACTTTGCCTCCCCTCTTTGGGGAGGAGTAAGTTTATTGCTTACTGCCTGAGGCGCCCCTACCGGGGAATGCCGACGGGACTGCTCGGGCAATTTTTAAACCCCACTTTCCCGACCCGACCCGACCTTGGGTCACATCTTACTTGTGGAAGTAAGATAAAAACTGGCCGTGTGCCTAACTCATGGAGATGAGTAAATCAATACTATATTTCTAAAGTTATTTTCAGCATATTTGATACCAATGACATGGTTTGATTTATATTTAATTAAAGCGGGTTGTAGCAGTTGTAGTAGTAGTAGTAGTAACAGTACTAACAGTAGTAGTAGTAGTAGTAGTAGTAGTAGTAGTATAATTACATCTGCTATTTTAATTCATGAACAACATCTGGTATAGCATTGGTGTAAATAACGACTGGGTTGTAAATGAAATCATATAAAGAAAAAAAACGGCAGTTCCAGAAATCGAAAAAAGTAATAAATAAAGTAATGTATGTTTCGAAATTTTTTAAATGATTATTATTTGGATGATTCGAACTACTGTTCTCATCAAAGATATTATTTGTACAACGTGTAAGCCGATGTAACCTCCGACCTTTTTGTCGAACTCGGGAATGTTCCCGTCGAAGTCGCAAATCTGTACGGAATTTCGAACGGATCCTTTTATATAATCCAATAAAACTTCTCCCAAATCGTTTGCGTGTTTACCTTTGCCCGCGTAGATAAGCGAGTAGTTGTTTATTATTATTTATTATTATTATTATTATTATTATTATTATTATTATTATTATTATTATTATTATTATTATTATTATTATTATTATTATTATTATTATTATTACTGTTGTTGTTGTTATTATTTACTCACTACGAGTTATCACACTGGTCATCGTCAGTGATCGCCCACTGCCAACAACCTGTGGTATTCCCTGGAGTCTGAGTGATACAAGTCTCCTCAGACTTCCAGTATGCTCCACCTCTTTTCGTTCATCACCGCTGATAACCTTGCGGTATCGCAACAGCCACCTACCACCGATTTCCCGCTGATAAGGGGCATTGGTCCCCTCTGGGGCCCGAGTGGCAACAAGCCTCCCCAAGGTTCCAGAGCTGTCCGCGCTCTTCCAGTGGAGGTCTGGTTTGCGCTTTCCCTCCTCGACCCTCTGCCCATAATTTTCGTGGCGTCAGCCTATGCTTGCGCCTCTCTCGTGCCGTTGTATTTTCCCCGGTTCTGTTGTCTTGTGCTTCCATGTGTTTTATGACATTCGTTGAAGGGTAAAATGGCTCTGACGTCACAAATCCCTGGTGAGAAATTGGTTTTAGACAGTTCACCATGGAGGCGGTAGATGGACGGACGGACGTCCATGAACTGAGCTCTGCAAGGCGCAGAGTCCGGGTGAGATCGCCAGATATGGATTAAGACGTAAAAGAATATAGCCGATTACATCCGTCACGTTCCAAAAGCAGTATGAAAGATGAAGAGAGTTTGAATGAACGAACCGACGAATGGGAATCTCTACGATTGAATCTCTACGAATGGAATCTCTCTCAAAATGTCTTGTCTTCGAACTTTTTTGTCCTCGTGCATGAAAACAGAGTTTAACCACAAGACAGATACACCACTACGATCACGAGCCAGCAACGGAGATGAGTGTGCGAGCAAACCCACGACCAACAGTGAGGCAGACATCTATAAGGTAACTTTTAATATTGATTTGAAACGTAAGAACAATTTGAAACATGTTAAGGTCATTATAAGTTAAAAGCCAGTTTAAAGACTTAAATACCATTGTTTAAATGTTAATTATTCTGCGTGTAAATTAACGCTAAATTTACTAAGAGGTCCGGCCGTCGTTTCTAACCTTCGCAGTGAGTTTCGCGTTGTTTTGATTTTGGGGGGTGCCGAGCAAGTGTGTAAAGTATAGTTTAAATTGTTATGAAAAAAAAAACGATTATGTCACATTACTACCTATGAAAATAGTCAACACTTTCGTTAACAACAAAAACGTACTGTCTTTTGATAATGAAAGTTTTTCTTTCGAAAATTTAAGATTACCCTTTGCCGATCTGTTACTTACCGAAAAAAATACTATTTGGTATTTAATCAGTTTTCGTGAAATTATTAATAAATCGTTTTGAGTTTCACCTTCTCCCTGCGTTTATTTCTTTTCACTTTTCCATCTCACGGCAACCACATCGCATTGCTATAGCCTCGGACGACTAATTTACACTTACATTTACCAGCAATGCTTCAAGCAAACTACAATCTTCTTTTTATATATATATATATATATATATACATTGCCAAGTAAAAAACTTAAAAGAGAAATAAAATGAAGACGCGCTGATAATCAGTCTAATGCATATAGTTATATGCGAACAACTAAAACAAAGTCGCAAATATCCTGGAACTTATTACAAGTGTCAAATACGGGCTAGAAAGAAACCAGTCAAAATGATATACGTGAGCGGCATTCGCAATGACACCTCTCTTGTCTACAAAAAAGGATGTTCACACTTCGTAAAAACCGTGGTTTGTAATTGAAAGTAATTTATGATTTAGTTTAACGGATAAGAATTGGTGAGATTTCACATTGCCAATGGCTATGAAAAATATCCTTTCTTAAGTTGTTAAGATCTTTTTGCGGCATGACATTTTCTGCTGACAAAGTATATAAATGGAAGAATAACAAAATATATATCCATATAATGAAGTAAAGTTATTTTTCCCGTTTATATAAAGACATGATGCATTAATACCCAAAGTCTTTATATGTTAATATGTTTCCCAATCGAATTCGCCTAAGCCGGTCTGCGGGTTTCCAGAAGTTATGAATTCATGTATTCTTTATTTAATATTTGTTATATTTTACCCGGATTACAAGACTCTCTCAAATAAACCTTTAAAACAGAAGTTGGCGTTCATTCTCACTCATATCTTATTATGCACTACTCCCCGACACCTGATTAACCGTTTGCTAATTGGTAATGCCATTATAAATTAAATGAACATCGGTTATTCCCAAATACTGGACGAACGTTTTAGTATTTCAGTCCTGAAAAAATTTTTTTAAAAGTTCGCTGAGAGTTTAGACGTCTGCGTCGGTAGGCTTTTTCCGATTATTTTTATTATTGACATCGGCATCCTTCTTTTTCGAACTGTCTTCATTCTGTGAGCTACGATTGTACGTCTCTGGAATATGTCATGTGTTGTTTTTAAATAAATATTTTGTAAGTATGTATGTATGTGTGTATGTTTGTATGGATTTATCTGTGTGTATGTATGTATGTATATATAAATATATATATGTATGTATGCATATATATATATATATATATATATATAGAGAGAGAGAGAGAGATAGAAAGAGATAGTAAGAGATGTAATATATAAATATATGTATACATACACACACATAAATATACATATATATATATATAGAGAGAGAGAGACAAGAGAGAGAAATAAATAAAGATTGATTTAGTTATGTAGGCAGCATATTTTAATTCATGCAACCATTGTTAAATGACGCGGAGTGAATTTGTTTGATATATATCTTCATACAGTGTGATAATAAAATTAGAAAAAATTGACAACATGGAATTACAAAGTTCACTATGACTGTGAGGAAAAAACAATGTAATATATCGGTACTAATGCCTAATGGGAGAATTTATATCTGACAATAATAATACAACTAATTTTTACATAGGTTTCATCATCATAACACTAAGACTTACCTTACATCTCTCCGACACTAGCTCAATTTGCGAAAAAGTGAAAAGTCATGACTATCGCTGTTTTCAATATAGAAACATACTTGTTCATAATGCAAAAAATACACCACGATACAAACATCAAAAGATTTAAAATTATTTAACCTTTTTACTTAAAATTGGAAATTCATATACATATACATATATATATATATATATATATATATATATATATATATATATATATATCGTATATACATATATATATATTGTATATATTGTATATATATATATATATATATCGTATATACATATATATATTGTATATATTGTATATATATATATATATATTGTATATAAAAATATATATATTGTATATACATATATATATATATATATTGTATATATATATATATTGTATATACAAATATATATATTGTATATACATATATATATATATATTGTATATACACATATATATATATATTGTATATACATATATATATATTGTATATATATATATTGTATATACATATATATATATATATATATATATATTGTATATACATATATATATATATATATATATATATATATATATATATATATATATATATATATATATATATATATATATAAACCGAATCTTTGTTCGCGGGAAGACCAGAGATTGGCTGAGAGAACAACAAATGAGTTGATTGGTTAACTAGCTAGCCGTGTATATAAAACCACCCGGCAAAAATAATTCCATGAATTTTAGTCTGAAAATTGCCCCTGGGGATTTAACTTGAAAGCCTCTGTATTGCTTAATTGCCATAAATATATCTCCATAGCCTGCTATATATATATATATATATATATATATATATATATATATATATATATATATATATATATATATATATATATATATATATATATAACTTTCTTTTAAGATGATAGACCACATTCCAATAGAGTGGTCAATTTATTTAGAAAACCCACATTAAGTGCATTATATTTGTTTATTATTCGATACAGAAAATCAGTACACCATCAGTACCAGAAGGTGTTGACCTATTGCCAGCTTTGTTGTCACTTGGTAGAGAAAATGGAGGGTGTTGTACAAGTCACGCTTGGATACGTTATTTGCTTTGAAGTGTTAAATTTGTATCGTCTAAATGTTGTGCTAGAGAAGGATATGGTTTCCTTCACATTTTTGGACTTTATTAAGCTTTTTTAAATTATGGAGTTCTGTGAGTAATTTTTTTATTGTAATTGACGGCCTCCCAGCCCAATTAATTTCTGTCCGGAGAGTGGGTAGGTGGTGCTAGTATATATATATATAAAGTAATCGAACAAAAGATATAAGCCTAAACTAATATCTTATAATTAGTGAAAACATCCGGATAAAAACTGAAGCTCAATATACTGGATAGAGCATTAATATTATTATATGAAATGAAATAATAAAATAAGGTGTCAATCAAATTTTATTAAAATTCAAAGTTCAAGCAAAGTATCTTAACGTCCTTAGCTCATGAGTGTTCCATGGTCCTCTGAGGAAAAGATTTATCTTTGAAAACCCATGAGCTAAGGACGTTAAGATACTTTGCTTGAACTTTGAATTCTCATAAAATTTGATTGACACCTTATTTTATTATTTCATTTCATATCATAATATATATGTATATACATATATATATATATATATATATATAGAGAGAGAGAGAGAGAGAGAGAGAGATAGATAGATAGATAGATAGATAGAGAGAGAGATAGATAGATAGATAGATAGAGAGAGAGAGAGAGAGAGAGATAGATAGAGAGAGATAGATAGATAGATAGATAGAGAGAGAGAGAGAGAGATAGATAGATAGATAGATAGAGAGAGAGAGATAGATAGATAGATAGATAGATAGATAGATAGATAGATAGATAGATAGATAGATAGATAGATAGATAGATAGATAGATTTCGGCAGCGAGTCATTTCTTATACAAGCGTCGTTTAAGACCACGGAGTTTTCGCTCTTTACTATCATTCTAGTCAATTTCTCGACGCGGCAAGCGATTCGTCGGTTTTCTTGTGTTAATAGGTGGAGTATGGAACTTAATGTTGTATTGTGGGCCATTCCTCAAGCGCTTTCGGTCTCTCGATCGTATTAAGCAGGCTGTGTCTGATTGTTTCTAAGAGCCGTATTTATAGTTTTATTATTAGTTATATATCTATTAATTCACATATGTATACATCTATACATATATATATATATATATATATATATATATATTTATATTATTTCTATTATTATCATTATAATTTATTAACTATGCAATTTATTTTAAATAAATTGATTATTCTGATATAGAATTTCGAAAGCTACAATATATATATATATATATATATATATATATATATATATATATATATATATATATATATATATATATACAATTCGTGGGAGATAACTCATGCAGAGTGCTAAATTATAAAAGTAAATAAAAAAATATGAGCGTAATATTTATTCATATATGTATTACAGAAGATTTTAGATCAAAGAAAGGGGACACTATAATTTCAATCATCTGCTTTATTTTTCGCTTTTATGTTTTTTTACGAATACAATATTTCTACCCGCAATTTTAAAACTCCTACAAAATTAAAATTACGAATAAATAATTGAAAAAATTGAAAAAAAAAAGGTAAATCGGGTAAAAACTGTTAGTTTCATTTAGAGGTGCATATCGTATTCTACCAAAGAAATATATCATGCAAAATTGAGGTGTTTTTGTATTTATGTATGTTTTTAATACAATTACTAGCTGTACACGCCGGGAGTGTTATTACATTTCATGTTCGTTTTAATTTTTTTAACTATGCAATTTACTTTCAATAAATTTATTATTGTTATATAGAATTTCGAAAGCTACATTTAAATATAACGGTATCATCGAACAATTTAATGACCAAGATAATTAATCGAAAGAACTTGTTATAAATTATAAGTAATTGTGTCGAGGCTGTTTTATTTTATACTCTATGAAAATAATTAGACGAAAATAGATTCCTAATTTTAATCTGACGATTTGCTAAGAATTTTAAAGCTATACATGACATACTATTTCACAGTCTAAATGCTTCCACATTCTATTCAACATTTAAAGGGTCACGAAGTAAGGCATACTTTTTACTCAAATAATAACAAAATATTAAAATGGCTGAATGTTTACTAAGAAACTAAAACGAATACTGGTAGATTTAATTTCTATATTACTTTTTGTAAATGAGACTTTTATAAATTAATTTGAATTCTTTATATTACTGCACCTTTAATTTCAATAAATAATCAATTGATATGAAAAAAAATATTGTGTAAATAAGGTGGAGGCGATAAACGAATCGACATTAACACGGACACGCGAAAAGTGGCACCAACATTTTATTAATAAATATTAAATGATAGAAAATGTCGGCATCTGGTCACTATGTAGTCGTTTGAAATTGAAAATAGTTGTGAAGGTTGTAAACTGACGAATAGAATGTGATGTTTAACTTGTGTTAAAAATTTAAAGACAAGGATATTTGTTCTTTTCTACTTATCTTCTAAATAAAAATATTAATTATTGAATGTACCCCGGTCGTAGCGAAGAACGGATACTGCCTTACAATATTTGACTTACGTGCATTCGAAATTGAAAATAGTTGTGAAGGTGTAAACTGACGAATAGAATGTGATGTTTTACTTGTGTTAACAATTTAAAGACAACGATATTTGTTCTTTTCTACTTATCTTCTAAATAAAAATATTAATTATTGAGTGTACCCCGGTCGTAGCGAAGAACGGATACTGCCTTACAATATTTGACTTACGTCCATTCACTCCAAATTTACTGAACTATAGTTTACTATAATTTATTAAACATGTAATATTAATTTGCTCAAATTATTTTAGAGAAGATATAAGCAAACATCTCATCATATATGTGTTTCCGTGTTTTTCTTACAACCGCTTCCATCTTTTCTCTCTATCGTCCTTGTAGAACCATGTGCTGCCCCACCGACGACCATCAACCCCAACGTTGTGTGTCCGTTGCATTCGTGTCTCCACCGTCTAGCCGAGTCGTCTATCCACTGACGAATCGTCGAGGTCACAGTACTGGTCCACAAGTTAAATAAAAGAAATACAACTCTTGAGAAAGAACACAAACACATATAAGTTGTGTATAATTTAGTTTGAACTATGAGTGTCTGTGACACCGTCGCGGACTGTCGAGACCACCATTGTTGTTGCTCAAGTCGTCAGCTCATCGCATCTTTTTCCCGGTCCGATCTGCTCTCTCGGGAGGTTCGATCCTAACTGCTCGACTTTCTCCCGAAACCCAAATTCGTTAACTTTTTGTCATAAACCTTACTGTCGTCAAATTGTCGTAAAACTAACCTACCCCTACTGTCGTCAAACTGTCGTAAAACGTTGTCACTCCTAAATGTCGTGTCCGGTATTCTTGTCTGAGGGACCTGTCCTAAACAATGGAAACTGACCACTCCCGCATTTTCTTTTGTCTCTGTCGATGAGTCACTTCTTATCCTCGCGCCCTTCATTGTTTCACATCCTCTCTCCGACGGGGTTACTGTTATTGAGCACATTTCTGACAACATTGACAAGATCCTGTCTGTTAACCTCCTTGCTAGCATTCATGTCTGTGGTGACTTAAATGCCCACAAAGTTGAATGGATTGTTCATAGAAACGAGACTGACGACGAATGGCGGTTTTGTCACGATTTGTCTACTGCTTACGATCTAACACAGATTGTTGACAAACACACCCGTGTTCCCGACGTTGACTGGCATTTTGCAACTCTTCTTCATCTTTTCTTTACAACTTGTCTTGAACTATGATCATCCTCTGCTATGTCCATACTTGGATCTACCGATCACTCAGTTGTCTCAATCAAGATCAGAACAAAGTGCAACAAGTCATCTGAATTCCCTCTCTATCGCACAGTGTATCGATAACTAATGGACGACTGGGACAACCTGAGATACTTCATATCAGAATTTCCCTTACATTCTATGTTTAAACAAATGTGTCCTGCAGCGCGTCCAATTTAACTGACTGGCAAATCGCTGGTATTGTGAACTTCATAGCCTCCCAAGTAATTCTAATGAAAATCAAACTACCACATATTATACACCCCTGAATGTGCCGCTGCCATCGCTAACAGAAACGACTATTTACATTGCGTTCAACAAAATAAATGATCTGAAACCAAAGCCGTTTTAAGGACTGCCAATAACCACTGCAAAAGTGTTATAAAAAACGCCCCTCCCCAAAAGATGCCCAATCTATTAAATCCATAGTATTGGTTCCCACGAGTTATGGCGTATTACAAACAGGGCCCAGAACTAAAGCGCATCCTCTATTCCAACTATCATCAATGGGCCAGGGTTGGTTTCATCAACGTGTAGCAAAGCCAGACTATTTGCAAAGAACTTTAAATCAAAGTCCACCCTTTGGGATCAAAGCCGTCTACCTCCTGAATTCCTCCCATTATTGTAAACATCCTGAGTGATAACCACATATATGTACGGGATGTTGCCAAACTTATCTAATACCTTGATGCCAGCAAAGCAACTGGTCTTGAGAAAATCTCAATCACTGTACTTAAAAAAACTTGAACCTGAAAAATAAATGGTTTGATCATTTTACCGTTTCAGAAAGTATCTCACGCCGACGCCATCCTCTGCCTGTACAAGAATCGAATACGTCCGATGAGTGAGTACTGCTGGCACATATGAGAAGGTTCCGCTAAGGGAACCATTTCCTGCCTTAACAAGGTACTAAACTAACTTCGAAATCTAGTGGGGAATGTTCTCTCCTCTTTCCTACAGTCACTCTATCCCATTGTTAGTCTTTTGTTGCTATATCGTATTTTTAGGGCAGGAACTCGACTGAGCTGAAATCTATGGGCCTTCTTCTAAAACATTCGCAACAAGAACCCGCCTAGCTACTACCACTAGCAATGATTTCCTTTTCTCCTCTTACGTGCCTTAGAATTGTGTGGAACACAGTTCAACGAGCCTGCTTTCCTGCCGACTACAATGTGGTCGTCTTCAAGTCTTATATAAACAAGTACTTGTTTAACCGTTCCCGTAAATAATATGTGTCTGTCCTGCTATAACCGTTGTGCTGGTGATCGCGATGATGGTTCACCGTCCACCAGTCAAACTCTTAACCCTTATCCTCGAGGGGCCTTTGTGCTCTGATAAGCTATGCCATTTATTGTAAAAAAAACAGTTATCTCGGATGACCTAAAGAGAAAACACTGTATTGACCAAAAGAAAACGACATTATTGGCCATTTTCAGACTGTATTTCTTTTGTTTTGAAAGTTCCAAAAAAACATCTAAGAATGGTCCCAACTTTGGCATGAATGATTCTTGAAATTCTGGACGTCACAAAGTGGTCGTGTTTTTACTACCGGTACTGGTAATATAAAAATAAAACTTCATACGGCTTAAACAAAGGGGGTGCAGCACTTCTTTTTCTCTTTCTTCTTCTTCTACTTCTTATTCTTCTTTTTCGTCTTCTTCTTCTTCTTCTTCTTCTTCTTCTTCTTCTTCTTCTTCTCATTATTATTAGTTCATAGTAGTCTCAACTTTTGGATGTTTTTGAGTTGTTGTTTTTTAACACTAAGGTAATTCCCTTGACCTCAGCCATTCGCTGTTCTAAACAGGCAAGGCTTTTGCAGAATTGGAAAAGAAATTGTCTCGTCAACCTGTTTAAGCCAGTTATGGTGGCTTTTCGTCATGGTTCCAAGCGGTTTAATTACAACGGGAATCACCTTTACTTCTTTACTTTTACATAGTCTAACTAATTCGCATTTTATATCTTGATATTTATTATTATTATTATTATTATTATTATTATTATTATTATTATTATTATTATTATTATTATTATTGTTGTTGTTGTTGTTGTTGTTATTGTTCTAAATGTTAAAGATAATTAACATTATTTGCATTATCGAAAGTAACATAGTTACAAATAATAATTATGAGGTATAAACAAAAGTGTCAGAATCTCTAAGCATGTAGTAGAAAATACAATTATTCTAGCGTTGTTTATACTTATACGTGCTAATTCTCTAAGCATCGGAGTGTAATTATGTTCATATTTAGTAGAATACTACATTAATAATTATTGTATATTTTTTGTTAAAAGTGGTTGATTGCTATTGTATAATAATAATAATAATAATAATAATAATAATGATAATAATAATAATAATAATAATAATAATAATAATGATAATAATAATAATAATAATAATAATAATGATAATAATATTAATAATAATAATGATAATAATAATAATGATAATGATAATAATAATAATGATAATAATAATAATAATAATAATAATAATGATAATGATAATGATAATAATAATAATAATAATGATAATAATAATAATGATGATAATAATAATAATAATAATAATAATAATAATAATAATAATAATAATAATAATAATAATAATTAATACCTGTTGAATTATCGAACGTGAGATAATTACGAATGATAATCATGAGGTATAAAGAAAACCGTCACATGCACTGAGCATGAAGTAGATTAACAACCGTCATGCTAACAACGCTTCTTCTTCCAGTGATGGTTACATGAGCATCGGAGTGCAACTATGTTTATATTTATTCGTAGACTACATTATTAATTACTACAAATTTTATGGCAAACGTGTTTGATTGATATTTTAATTTTCTAACTTTTTATATTGGGGAAAAATATCTATCATAAACAATTTATTCCTCATATTCAATTGTTTGTGGTTTGATTTTCTTGTAATATCAACCGGGAAATACATTTCGATTTTTAGACTTAATGGCATTTCTTGAAAAAAAAATGGTTGTTTCATTCCGTGTGACAGATTCAAAACATCGCTGCGAATTCGGAAAGAAATAGGCAAAAGTTTTGTAAAAAATAAAAACGCAAAATTATCACATTTAGAAAAGTTTCGGCCAACTCTACACGTTTTAAAAATGAAGCGCTATTTACACCTCAGACACATAGATAAGAGGTGATAAAATTACCAAAGAAAATCACTTTTGAGAAAATAGTTAGATATTGGTTTTTATTTTTAGCTTCTCAGAAATAAAAAAAATATATCGTACACTACATGAGCTAAAGCAATACGCATTTATTTTTTAATGTATGCTTGTCCCATCACATACAAATATGCCCGACGAATGAGAAAAGGGAGATCACAAATCTTTTTTATGTCTAGCCTCTACCTAACCTCTTAATAATCAAATTGAAGAAAATTAAATAAGGATAATCTAAAACGACATAAAACAGCTGGAGTTTCATTTCTTTAGGTCATCAGTAATGACTTGCGTTTTTTATTAAACTTACGACACTTTAGTTTGAAATTATCATACTGAAATAAGAGAAAGCATTAGAAATAATTATCTTGAGCAGCAAATAGAAACTTAGAAAATCTCCGATGTCTAAAATAAAATCGAAAATACATTCTTTACTCTAAATATACAGTAAACGGCAGATGCTGTTGTCTTTTATTATACGAAAATGATTCTAATAATTTATATATGAACAATTAAATTACTGATTCTATTTGGATATTAGTGTAAACACAAGCGAAGCATAACTGTTCCCGTGATTTTTGACGGAAGATATGCAATAGTATTTTTTAGATGAAATGCGTTACATGGAGATAGCAGAGTTTCTATTTACTTTTCTTCCCATGAAGGCAAAGTAAGACACAAGGTCGTTTTTTAATGTAGGGATATATATATATATATATATATATATATATATATATATATATATATATGTATTTTGGTACAGAGAAATTAGTACAACATTCGTACCGTCGGTTTTTGTACTAATTTTCTGTATCAAAATAAATAAATATTACGCTCTAAATTTTCAATTTTTAACTTTACTTCTCAATTAATCGAGCACTCTGCTAGGATTTTTTCTCTGCTATATTACAAAGAAGCATACATATATATATATATATATATATATATATATATATATATATATATATATATATATAATCTCATTTAATACGAACATAAAAATAATCCACGGACAAGTGTTTCTGACTCACAGCCGTTCTCAGCATGGCTAACTTACGCAGAGATCGTACCCTTGATATTGATGTCTATAGTCCAGTGTTCTACCACTGTACCAAGACGCTCTGTGTAGAAATATGTGCGATTTTTATCAACCAAATATACGATGTATTTCTATGTAATTATTTTTATAGGTGATTGCAGCGTTAGATGTTATTTGCTTACTCATTATTTCATTGCTTCACTTCCTAAGTGATTAAGATGCAGAAAAACTGCACTACTAGTCGCCCTTAACTCATAGGACGTTTTACGTTAATATATATAATTTTATTTAATACGCACATCATTGCCTAGATAAACATATATATATATATATATATATATATATATATATATATATATATATATATATATATATATATATATATATACATAAAGGAGTAAGGCTACCAACATTTTAAAAATGTTTTTTCAACATTTATTTATTACTTTGTTGTTTTATCATTTCATAATTTCATATATAAAATTATAAAATGATAAAATAACAAAATAATAAATAAAGGTTGAAAAAAACATTTTTACAAATGTAGGTTGCCTTACTCCTTTACATTCTCGTTGGAACTGCACTAATATTGCACTACCCTCTTTAATATATATATATATATATATATATATATATATATATATATATATATATATATATATATATATATGTTTATCTAGGCAATGATGTGCGTATTAATATATATGTATATATATATATATATATAGTATGGTATAGTATATATATAGTATAATATATATATATATATATATATATATATATATATATATATATCATTGTACACTAGAATATATATGTATATATATATATATATATATATATATATATATATATACATATATATTCTAGTGTACAATGAGGTCAAACAATTACCCTTCACTAATGTTAGAAGCCCTATTCATATAAAATCATAGAATTGCGTAAGTAATGATTAAAGGAAATAATCACTTACCGTTGACTGTTAAATTTTTAATGTATTTCTTGCTAACATTTCGATTTCTTTCTCGCTCGCCATTACCACTTAAAATGATTTAGTCCGGGGGGAAGTAAAAGGCAATATTAAGTAAGTCAATACAATACATGTAGTAATTTGTCATGAGGATTCGTTTCAGGAGTTTATACTTTCTTTATCTCTTGCTCGACATAACCGCTCGACATTGAATTGCTGCAGGTCACTTGAGCTGCCCATCTTTACAGCCAATACAGTTTCAGTGTCTTGCTTATTTGTATTATTTGCAATTTTTGAATTAACGTATTCAATCTTAGATATTATTCTCACAACGTTTCGGCCGATGGAATCTCCGACTTTCTGCAAGTGAATCTGTATATTGTACTCAGGAATCTGCATTTAATTTTTAATTGAACCCTGTACTTCATGAACGGGAGTAGTCTGCCTTCGTTCCGTCATCACTGGCCGGGTAGATGTCTTAAGTAATAAGTAATTGTATTCTTAGTATCACCCGTACTGATGATTACATTTTAAGCCTCCAGAAAAATGTCACTTAGGACGGATTATAACTTATCACTTTTATCCATTGCGCCACAGTTCCTTAAGGTTACAACGGCTAAAGAATTCGTTAGGATTACATCCAAGATGAGAACAGTACTCTGAATTATATAGAAAATATTTGTTTTAATCCTTATCTATCATACTTTCCAAGACAATTATCCATTAAACTATCATTTTTTGTTTTGTTAGGCTTTTGGTCTATTATAATGCTATAGATGCGTAATTTTTAATAATACCAAATACTTCTTATAAAAGATAAAAATGTATAACAAATACTTCTTAGATAAGATATAAAATAAAACCACACACTTCTTATATAAGATATAAAATTAATATAAAATACTTCTTATATAAGATATTAAATTAATACCAAATACTTCTTATACAAGATATTTAATTTATACCAAATACTTCTTATACAAGATATTAAATTAATACCAAATACTTCTTATATATGATATAACATTAATACCAAATACTTCCTATACAAGATATAAAATCATTACCAAATACTTGTTATATATGATATAAAATTAATACTAAATACTTGTTATATATGCTATAAAATTAATACCAAATACTTCCTATACAAGATATACAATTAATACCAAATACTTCTTATATAGTATATCAAATTAATACTAAATATTTATTATATATGATATAAAATCAATATAACTACTTCTTATACACAATATAAAAGTAATACCAAACACTTCTTATATATGATAAATTATTAATAGCAAATAATTCTCATATATTATGTAAAATCAATACAAATACTTCTTATATGAGATATGAACTAAAACTTCTTATATATGATATAAAATTAATACGAAATACTTCTCATATCTGATATAAAATCAAACCAAATACTTTTCATATATATGATATAAAATAATAACCAAATACGTCTCATATAGGACATAAAATCAAACCAAATACTTCTTATATATATGATATGGAATCAATATCAAATACGTCTTATGTATGACATAAAATTAATACCAAATACTTTTTTATATCTAATATATAAAGTAGAGACGTTTTTTTCCCCTGTACCTTCTCGGAGAATAGTAAAGTAATCACATGCATCACGGGCTCCTGAACTCACAATTACATTGCACTTATTCACTCGAGCGTGTTTTAGTATATCTGTTATTCTTCTTTCCAAACTAACACTGAATATTACATTCGGCCCGGCCGCCACGACTCTCCGAAATACCAACTCCATATAGGTGGTAGTAAAAACTTTTCTCCCTAACAATTCTGTACTGTGACTACACTCATCGACACCGGGAACTAATAAACACAGTATAATTTACACAAAACACCCATTGTTATTTCGTATTTGTCTGGCATTATTTTACTACATAATATTAAGCAATACGCAAACACTTTACAACCGCTCCCTTACACTCCGATGATTATTCGCGATTATCAGATTACGTTCTATCTAATTCTACCTTCTACATTTATATTCATTCCGGAATTAAGCGAATGAAATTAACGAACACAATTCATGCAACATTCATGATTCAACATGGCGGCTAAAATTTCTTGATCGAATCGACTTCCTATTTAATTCAATAAGCACCAAGATACTGGTAGACCCGGATACATTTACATTTTCAAAAACATACACCTTAAACACGCATATTATAGAAAAATTGCCCAAATGAATTTACTTCATCAAAAAATGACCTACACTGTGTCATTGTCGAACTTTCCATTTGGTCGGCAGAATCTAAATATTAACATAACACGCATGTCAATAAACAAGCATAGCGTTATTAGCCTATTTTCACATGTATTTTAAACTCGAAGCCGTGGCGCTTTGGGTGAGAAGGGTGGTGTACTGATCGACGGTATCAGCGTTCGATCCCGTCCAACTCTGTCACTTTTTTCTTTTTTTTTTAAATTTAAAACATTCGCCAACACGGTATAGGGGGTGGGGGTGGAGAAAGAACTATAGGCCGTTTTTTTTTTATTCGACGTCATGAAATAGGTACTAATTTCTCCCGTGCAACGCCGGGCGACGGGTTCCGCTAGTAGGATATAAAATCAAACCAAACACTTCTTATATATATGATATAGAAATAACACCAAATACTTATTATATATGATATAAAATTAATACCAAACACGTTTCATAAAGTGTATTGAATCAAGGCAAATACTTCTTATATATCTGATATCAAATTAATACTAAATACTTCTTATATATAATATACAATTGATACAAAATACTTCGTAAATATGATATAAAATCAAACCAAATACTTCTTATATATGATATACAATAAATACCAAATACTTCTTATATATGATATTAAATGAAACCAAATACTTCTTATATGGGATATAGAATTAATAACACATACTTCTTATATATGATATAAAATCAATACTATATAACATCAATACAACATTTTAGTGCATTTTCTAATTGGTCGATAGGATTCGCACCGGTATTTCCCGATCACATTTTCTCTTTAGAAGTTCTTTGTAAAGTTTTCTTAATATCGTAATTCAAAAGAGTGCAGGTGTTTTAATTCACTTGCCCGTCACTTTTTATGGACTCTCCGTATGTTTGCTTCAGTACTAATTATATTACAAGAAAACAGCAGCATTTTAAACGAAATGATATGTGGAATATTTCTCAGACTGTAGGGCAATTTTACTAAGCGTTTCTATTTAATTAGATTTGAAAATGTATCGCCAGCTGTTAGATTATAACATGGCGACCAGTAACATAGTTATCTTAAAACCTATAATCGTTATGGGCGGAGAAATGTGTTTCCTAAACATAAAATAATCTAAATACCTAATTAAAAACAAAACATTTTAAAATGTACTCAATGCTAACCACAACAAAATTTAAAATGAACTTGTTTCTACTTTGGTTTTTTGGGGGGAGGTGGTGTTTTGTTCAAATTTACATTGCGGAAGATATTGCCCTGGAAATCGTCGAATTTACCCGAAACCTAAGCTGTGATTACAATCTATAAACAAAGTGTTTTACTACTTTGCTTCGGGTGTTTGTATTTGTTATATAATGGGACGCATTGGTGATGGACGTAAAGTGAGATCGCTTAACTTGTGCGATTTGTGACGGAGTCATCACGTGCAATGTTGGTGCGATGTGTTATCACGATTCGCGGGGACAGTTGACGAGACCTCGGGGTCGGGGGGTAAGGTCACACCTGTGCGTCGATCACGAGATTTCGTGACGTCACAGTTTTCCTGGTGGGAAAACGGCAGTAGGATTTTCTAGTTTGGACTTGGAAGCCGACGAGCCAACACGATTTAGCCATGTAGCGATTACATAAGCTAGGGGATTTCGGATCCCCAAAAATGAGAGCCAGACAAAGTCCCCCTCTTCCTTCTTTTACAAGTGATTAAGAGATTAATTAGGAAATTAACTAGCGTAAGCTTCTCTCTCTCCACTACGACGTAACTGCTTCAGTGTCGACAGGCTAATACAAATAAATGGCTCAAAGTAAAAAGAAAGGCTTGTTATAAATTATCGTGTGTAAAAGATTTGATTTCAGCTTGCGAGGAAACAGCCAGGGACAGTAGACGATGGAGATTGTGACCACGGACAATGCAGCCGAAAGAAGACAGATAGTAGCCCGACACAGCTGCAGGCGACAACGACGACGCAGGGTTAGTACACGTAGTCCCCCCCCCCTTCAGCTGGGATTCTCGACTAGAAACGATACATCGTCCCGTTCGCGGGATCAACAGCCGAATAGTTCTACGATGCCAGAGATTCGACATTACAACGTGTTTTAAACCAGCAACTTAACATATTTAGTTCTATAGATCTGCTTTGCAAACGAGCTACCCACAAGAAGGGGCTGGTGGTCTTTTAAACTTTCCAAAGGAAAATTGTGCAAAAATCCTGACAGAATGAAATACAATTCGCCGAGCCAATCGACCTGTATTCATTGCCTAACAACCCCACGTAAAAAAATCTATAAGAAGGCATCTTAGCGTTAATCAGTAGTCTAGTCCTATTAGTAATACGTACGAAACACGGATACTAACTAAAACAATACATTTGCGTGTTATAAGGGTGTATCAATAAATATCAGAGCATTACTTTAGAATAAATATATGTTGATAGAAAGCATGTGAAAGATGAATGTCAACGAGCCATGTTAGTTAGTTAGCCAGCGTTTTACGGTTGCATGAAGACAAGGAGATAGTTACCCACCTAACGTGCAGATAAAGTGTGTGTGGGTGTGTAGGTGAGGTGGGGTAATTAAGATGTTCTCTCGTCGGCGTCTAATCAAAAAAGAGGATATAAGTAGATCATCGCCGAATCACTACGCCGCAATCTTTGATTGATCAACAATGGGCTAATTTCAGCTCAGCATCTAACTCTACAGACACGGAAAATAGTGCGTTATCGCTAGAAATCAACATTCTACGAAACTCATTAAACACTCAGAATACACCACACTATTTATTTGTTAAATATGTTTTTAGTATACCAAAGAACTCTTCCGTTCTTAAATACACATATTTTACGCAATTAAAACAAACATATGTTCTACTATTTATTTTTCGTTGACTCATTTTTAGAATCAATTTCGTTGGCTCAATGATATGCGTAGCACTTTATGCATATAATTATAATTAATTTGAGTAAAAATAGTGCAGTTGATATCGCTGTAGTCATGCTTCCTGGACATGCCAAGTGCGAATCTGTTCGGTCTGATTACACCCCTTTCACTATGAATGTAAACCATCGTCGCATTGTCAATTTCGTAAGAACCTGACCATAAAAACAAATTTGGCTACCGATGCCAGCAACACAAACAAACCGGTGAAAAATAATATGCTGATTAATACGATAAAAACGGGGATTCTCTTTCATCGCTTTAAGAATCTAACTGACCGTTTTGATCAAGGTCTCCCCGTTGACCGGTAGAAAAGTAAACGATTCAGTGCTGTAACAATTCAACAAGTGGAAGAATTGTATTATGTAAAATATGCGAGCAAATCGATTTGTAAGTGTATCAGCTAAAAAGGAATCTAAAAGCCTACATTATTGACGACTGTACACTCTCGTTTTAGAAGGCGATACTTTACTGGTTCTTAGTGTACATATAGCGTTATAATATATATATATATATATATATATATATATATATATATATATATATATATATATATATATATGTATATATGGGAAGAGAAGGATGAAGGTAATCCGACGTGATGGGAAAATGAAAAAGGAAAACCAAAAAATGGATGTTTTTTATGTGTACATCAACGTTTCGTCTTTATTTATAAGACTTCATCAGGATGTATATATATACATCCTGATTATCTACCGCCATCATAGATTATTTGCCACTTAGCACCATGTTGTGCGGATGAGAAATGCGACTTCGTCTGTGAATAAAAAAATTAAAAAAAAATATTTACTCCTCACCAGGAGTTAGGCACAACGCCAGTTTTTATCTTACTCCCACAAGTAAGATGTGACCCAAGGTCGGGTCGGGAAAGTGGGGTTTGAAAAGCCAGCGCTCGAGAGGTGAGCACTCTGCCCATTTTAAAAATTGCCTGGGCAGCCCCGTCGGCATTCCCCGGTAGGGGCGCCTCAGACAGTAAGCAATAAACTTACTCCTCCCCAAAGAGGGGAGTCAAAGCCTGGAAGGGTAGACCTCCTAGAACTGCACAGGACAGACCCATAGACCGGCGTAAATCAAGCCCCGAAGGCCAAGACAATACCAGTCTATGGGGTGTAGTATCCATCAGAACAGATACTACACCTTGATCTTAGCCAAAAGGCCACGTAAAGTGTCAGATCATATCTTATCTACAGAAGAGGACTTGACCAGCTAAGGTACTAAATATTATTAGAAGCATCCTCCCGTCGTCCGCCATCTTATAGATATGTTTTAAGTATACATAAACACATTATCATTTGAATAAGCTTAGACCAATCTCGTATAGTACGACCTGTGCCTGATCTATATATATAATATTTACCCTTTTCAAAAACCTTCAGGGAAACATAGCATTTTTAAGATAAGATCGTGAATCAATATGAGATATTTTTTACTTGTATGATTAAACGTGTTTCACAAACTAGTTGTCTGTTCTGTTTTTTTCAATGCGTATGTTATCAACAACTGATTCATATTTGCAATAATTAGATAGGGGGGGGACGAGGTAGGGATGGTACGACCAGGAAGACACATATTAATACGATAGCGTGTGTGTTATTTTGTGTGTCACGCTTACATCAAAAGCAACGACCTTCCGAATCTTTGTATGCTACTCATGAATAAAACTCAAGGACAGACTTTCGATAAGGTTGGGATCTACCTACCACAACCTTGCTTTACTCATGGACAACTTAATGTAGCCGTCTCAGGAGCAAGGTCTATGAACAGTGTAAGAGTGAAAATTTGTCCTCAGAATCATTTTATTCATGGAAGAGGAACTTCATTCACTAGAAATATTGTATAGAAAGAAGAGTTTTTCAATTGTTTCATATATTGTTCATTTTTGTAAATAAATATACAAGTCAAATCTTATCATATTTTTTTTCAAACATGTATAGGTTAGGAACAAGATAATTAGTATTGAAAACATAACTTCGTTTAATTTACACGGGTCCCGCTAGTTTCATTTATTTTTCCACGTTATGGATTTTAAATGTTCGCAGAGCGTATGATTCATTGTGATTTAAGTAAATTCAAAAAACTTTTAAAAGTAGTATGAAATATTGAAAAAAAAAAGTGAAGCCAAAAAAGTTGAAGAATCAGAACACATTTTGTCTTCGACATTACAAAAGAAAAAAAAGATATTCTCACAATGCGTCCATTCGATCTTCGCGTTTAGTGATGAAATTGATATTTTAAAAGTGACAGACCAACGAAATGGCTTCCTGGCCTTCGTAATTAATTTTTGTACATAAATCTTCTATATAAAATTGAATGTCTGTATGTGTGTGTATTTGTGTGTGGGTGTGTGTGCCCTATAGAAAAAATGTTAGAGAATATAGATACAATATAAAAATGTATTCTTATGTAAAATTCATAGAGTAAGTTGATGGGCGTATTCCCGAATCTATAAACCCACGCCTTAGGGGTCCATGGGGCAGATTTCATCAGGGGAGGGGGGTCCTTTTCAGTTATTTTTAATTATATTTTATAATAATTTGAAATTGCTGAGTCATATTGTAATTTAATTATGTAATTATTTGAAATTACTTTTAATTTTATTTAATGTTTCTAAATGTCATTTCTATTTACATGGAGTGTGTAAGAAACTAGCGACCACTGTCCGCCACTCTGTACGTACACAAATACATGTACATTTTATAATATCTTATATAAGAAAAGCATTCAGTGATGAGCGGCAACTTATACCTCAAGTTCATAAAAGAATTATAGTTTTTAATGAAATTTATGTGTTAGAGGATAGCTAAGGAAGAAAGATAACTCACGTTTAAAAACACAATTTAGGTTTTTAAAACAAGGTTAGAGAATATACATAACATATAAAAGTGTATTCTCATGTAAAATTCACAGAGTAAGATGATGAGGGTATTCCCGAATCTATAAATCCACCCCTTAGGGGCCAGGAGTCATATTTCATCAGGTGGGGGGGGGGGGGCGTTTCAGTTATTTTTCATTATATTTTAAATTGCTGAATCATGTTGTAATTAAATTACGTAATACCTCAAGTTCATAAAACAATTCATTGTTTTAATGACATTTATTTGTCAGAGGATAGCTTAGGAAGAGCAATAACTCACGTTTAAAAACACAATTTAGGTTTTTAGAAAAAGGTTAGAGAATATACATAACATATAAAAGTGTATTTTTATGTAAAAATTCACAGAGTAAGATGATGAGAGTATTCCCGAATCTATAAACCCAAACCTTAGGGGTCAGTGGGGCATATTTCATCGGGAGGGGGGGGGTTACGTTACTTTCATTATATTTTATTGTAATTTGAAATTTCTGACACATTGTAATTTAATTACGCAATACCTCAAGTACATAAAAACATTCATGGTTTTTAATGAAATGGATTCGTTCGAGGATAGCTAAGGAAGAACAATAACTCACGTTTAAAAACATAATTAAGGTTTTTAAAACAAGGTTAGAGAATATACATAACATATAAAAGTGTATTCTTATGTAAAATTCACAGAGCAAGATGATGAGAGTATTTCCGAATCTATAAACCCGCCCCGTAAGAGTCCATGGGGCATATTTCATCGAGGTGGGGTATTTTCAGTTATTTTTATTATATTTTATAGTAATTTGAAATTACAGAGTCATATTGTAATTAAATTACGTAACAGCTCTTGTTCATAAAACAATTCCTGTTTTTTGATGGCATTTATTTGTTAGAGGATAGCAAAGGAAGAACGATAACTCACGTTTAAAACCACAATTAAGGTTTTTAAAAGAAGGTTAGAGAATATATAACATATAAAAGTGTATTCTCATGTAAAATTCACAGAGTAGGATGGTGAGAGTATTCCCGAATCTATAAACTTACCCCTTAGGGGTCCATGGGGCATATTTCATCAGGGGGGAGGTGGGCTTTTCAGTTATTTTTTATTATATTTTATAGTAAATTCAAATTGCTAGTCATATTGTAATTTAATTGCGAAATACCTCAAGTTCATGAAACAATTCATGGTTTTTAATGAAATTTATTTGTTAGAGGATAGCTAAGGAAGAGCGATAACTCACGTTTAAAACACAATTTAGGTTTTTAAAACAAGGTTAGAGAGTATACATAACATATAAAAAGGTATCCTTATATAAAATTCACAGAGTAAGATGATGAGAGTATTTCCGAATCTATAATCCCACACCTTAGGGGTCCATGGGGCATATTTAATCGGGGGGGGGGGGGGGCTTTTCAGTTATTTTTATTATATTTTATAGTAATTTGAAATTGCGTAATCACATTGTAATTTAATTACATAATACCTCAAGTTCATTTTATTGAACGTTTCTTAGCGTTAATTCTATTTACATGAAGGGGGGGGGGTAAGAAACTATTGAAGGTTCGCCACTAGCCGCTACTACTAGCTACTCTGTACGTGCACAAATACATGTACATGTACATTTTATAATACTTTATATAAGAACAGTATTTCATTTAACGTTTCTTAGTGCCAGGGACACACCTCTAAATTTTTAGTTTGTTGGTATTGTTTTTTAAATAAGCGACAAACGCTAATCAAATTATTGTTACTATTTTACGAAAGAAAAATATAGGAAATTACAACATGGCAGCCAGCGATTAAGTCATGGCATTCAAGTTCGATTTTAAAGTCTTTAAAAAATAAAATATAATTTTATGTCGGGATCAAAAATACAATGTTAGAATAATTAATGACGTTCATCCAAAATGTTTGTTTGTTTACATGACATATTTCTTTGAGAAAATCCACAGTAACATAAAATAAATATTTAGTAAAGAGAATTTACGTGAATTACATTATTATTAGTTTTTAACACATTTAAACAAGAGAAGAATCATATGGGAAAAAAGGAAATAGAGGGTTGAAGGAGGGAGGCAAATAATAAGTGTTTATATAAAGATGTTACACACACTCTTTAATTCCTACTACTTTGTTTTTTTATCGCCTCGGGCAACGCCGGGTAGCCCTGCTAATATAATAATAAAATAAGAAATTCCAACAAATTTGCGGATATCTTAAGTAGGACGATCCTTAGAGTAAATGTTGTGTAATGATGACTGTGAGCCAATTATATAAATGTGAAATAATACAAGTAATAATAGCAAACTCATTAATTACAATATGAACAACATAAGTACAGTTCAATATACATTAGTTAATAAATCATTAACTATGATCTTAAATGGCATACGATACACATGGCCAAGAGGGTGTAGACGTTAGTTTCCCATAATATTTGAGTGAATTATACATGATGATTGTGAGTTCAATCCTTCATAGCGAAATCGGGGATTATGTTTGCACTGTAATATAAAGAGTGACAATTGTAACAGTTGGGAAGAGTAAATACTATTGCACGTTATAGACCACCTAATTATCAATAGTTTTATAATAAGACCCCAAAGATACAAAGACAAATCTCAGTTTGAATTTTGGTAAACGTAAGAGAGGGGTGGGGCGGGTAATTACTATTTAATTAATTTTTTCAAGTCTTTGTATACCTTTAGAATTAGGAAACAATTAATTAATTTAGATTAGATAACATTAAATAACATAAGATAACATATACACAAAGTAGAACGAAATTTCAAGACTGCGATTAGAACAGACAAAATGTTAAGAATCTTACTTAAATTACTATTTATCTACCTCCCACAAGGTAAAATGTGACACAAGGTCGGGAAAGTGGGATTAGATAAGCCAGGGCTCGAGGTGAGCACTCTGACCATTCAAAAATTGCCTGGGCAGCCCCGTCGGCATTCCCGGTAGGGCGCCTCAGGCAGTAAGCAATACACTTACTCCTCCTCAAAGAGGGGAGGCAAAGCCTGGGAGGGTGGACCTCCTAGAACTGCACAGGACAATCCCATAGACCGGCGTAAATCAAGCCCCGAAGGCCAAGACAATACCAGTCTATGGGGTGTAGTATCCATCAGAACAGATACTACACTTTGATCTTAGCCAAAAGAGTAATTTACTCCTCTCCAGGAGTTAGGCACAAGGCCAGTTTTTTATCCTACTCCCACAAGTAAGATGTGACCCAAGCTCGGGTCGGAAAGTGGGGGTTGAAAAGCCAGCGCCCGAGAGGTGAGCACTCTGACCATCAAAAATTGCCTGGGCAGCCCCGTCGGCATTCCCCGGTAGGGGCGCCTCAAGCAGTAAGCAATTAACTTACTCCTCCCCAAAGAGGGGAGGCAAAGCCTGGGAGGGTGGACCTCCTAGAACTGCACAGGACAATCCCATAGACCGGCGTAAATCAAGCCCCGAAGGCCAAGACAATACCAGTCCATGGGGTGTAGTATCCATCGGAACAGATACTACACTTTGATCTTAGCCAAAAGGCCACGTAAACTGTCAGCTCATATCTTATCTACAGAAACGGACTTGACCAGCTAAGGTACTAAATATTATTAGAAGCATCCTCCCGTCGTCTGCCATCTTATAGATATGTTTTTCAGTATACATAAACACATTATCATTTGAAAAGCTTAGAACAATCTCGTATAGTACGACCTGTACCTGATCTATCGATATAATATTTACCCTTTTCAAAAACCTTCATGGAAACATAGCATTTTTAAGATAAGATCGTGAAACGATGTGAGATATATTTTACTTGTATGATTTAAAGTGTTAAACAAACTAGTTGTCTGCTCTGTTTTTTTTTCAATGCGTATGTTATCAACAACTGATTCCTATTTCAATAATTAGATATATACGCGCATATTAATTGTAACTAATGTCCTGTTTTTATGGGGTACCTTGCATGTCAAAATAGGAATTACAGTATTTTCAGACTTTTTTTTACTCATCTTAGTGGCTGCCATTTTCACAAAGTTTCGATCGTTGAATAAGATAAACATAAAGGATAGAGAAGAACACTGGACTACAGATACGCAATGAATCAGCGCATTTTAAAGGCTACAATGACCTCTTTAGTTGGCTAAGTATGTCGATGATATATATTCTCTACTTTTATATAATACGATAGGGTATGTGTTCGTGGGTCACGCTTACATCAAAAGCTCTGCGCATGCGTGCCGCACCTAGATTTGGAAAAGCGTTCAAATCACCTAATTTTCGTGTTTTTTTTCAAGTATTTCCTTTTGGCGCAACGGTTAACGACGTGGGATTTTGACGTCGGCCAGACTGGTTTATAGTTCGATCCCAACCAACCTCTGAGATTTTTCTACATCGAAGCGGTGGACGAGGTAGGGAGGAAACGACCGGGAAGACACATAGTAATACGATAGCGTGTGTGTTATTTTGTGTGTCACGCTTACATCAAAAGCAACGACCTTCCGAATCTTTGTATGCTACTCATGAATAAAACTCAAGGACAGACTTTCGATAAGGTTGGGATCTACCTACCACAACCTTTCTTTACTCATGGACAACTTTATGTAGCCTTCTCAAGAGCAAGGTCTATGAACAGTGTAAGAGTGAAAATTTGTCCTCAGAATCATTTTATTCATGGAAGAGGAACTCCATTCACTAGAAATATTGTATATAAAGAAGGGTTTTTCAATTGTTTCATATATTGTTCATTTTTGTAAATAAATATACAAGTCAAATCTTATCATATTTTTTTTCAAACATGTATACGTTAGGAACAAGATAATTAGTATTGAAAACATAACTTCGTGTAATTACACACGGGTCCCGCTAGTTTCTTTTATTTTTCCACGTTATGGATTTTAAATGTTCGCAGAGCGTATGATTCATAGTGATTTAAGTAAATTCAATAAACTTTTACAGGTGATATGAAATATTGAAAAAAAAGGGGAAGCCAAAAAAGTTGAAGAATCAGAACACATTTTGTCTTCGACATTACAAAAGAAGAAAAGATATTCTTACAATGCGTCCATTCGATCTTCGCGTTTAGTGATGAAATTGATATTTTAAAAGTGACAGACCAACAAATGGCTTCCTGGCCTTCGTAGTTAATTTTTGTACATAAATCTTCTATATAAAATTGAATGTCTGTATGTGTGTGTATGTGTGTGTGGGTGTGGGTGTGTGTGCCCTATAGAAAAAATGTTAGAGAATATAGATACAATATAAAAATGTATTCTTATGTAAAATTCACAGAGTAAGTTGATGGGCGTATTCCCGAATCTATAAACCCACGCCTTAGGGGTCCATAGGGCAGATTTCATCAGGGGAGGGGGGTCCTTTTCAGTTATTTTTAATTATATTTTATAGTAATTTGAAATTGCTGAGTCATATTGTAATTTAATTACGTAATTATTTTAAATTACTTTTAATTTTATTTAATGTTTCTAAGCGTCATTTCTATTTACATGGAGGGGGTAAGAAACTAGCGACCACTGTCCGCCACTCTGTACGTACACAAATACATGTACATTTTATAATATCTTATATAAGAAAAGTATTCAGTGATAAGCGGCAACTTATATCTCAAGTTCATAAAAGAATTATGGTTTTTAATGAAATTTATTTGTTAGAGGATAGCTAAGGAAAAGCGATAACTCACGTTTAAAAATACAATTTAGGTTTTTAGAACAAGGTTAGAGAATATACATAACATATAAAAGTGTATTCTTATGTAAAATTCACAGAGTAAGATGATGAGAGTATTCCCGAATCTATAAATCCACCCCTTAGGGGTCCAGGAGGCATATTTCATCAGGTGTGTGGGGGGGGGGGGGGCTCTTCAGTTATTTTTCATTATACTTTATAGTAATTTGAAATTGCTGAATCATATTGCAATTAAATTACGTAATACCTCAAGTTCATAAAACAATTCATGGTTTTTGATGACATTTATTTGTTCGAGGATAGCTAAGGAAGAGCGATAACTCACGTTTAAAAACACAATTTAGGTTTTTAGAACAAGGTTAGAGAATATACATAACATATAAAAGTATATTTTTATGTAAAAAAACACAGAGTAAGATGATGAGAGTATTCCCAAATCTATAAACCCAAACGTTAGGGGTCAGTGGGGCATATTTCATCGGGAGGGGGGGGGGGGTTACGTTACTTTTCATTATATTTTATAGTAATTTGAAATTGCTGAGACATATTGTAATTAAATTACGTAATACCTCATGTACATAAAAACATTCATGGTTTTTAATGAAATGGATTCGTTCGAGGATAGCCAAGGAAGAACGATAACTCACGTTTACAAACACAATTACGGTTGTTTAAACAAGGTTAGAGAATATACATAACATATAAAAGTGTATTCTTATGTAAAATTACCAGAGCAAGATGATGAGAGTATTTCCGAATCTATAAACCCGCCCCGTAAGAGTCCATGGGGCATATTTCATCGAGGTGGGGTATTTTCAGTTATTTTTATTATATTTTATAGTAATTTGAAATTACAGAGTCATATTGTAATTAAATTACGTAACACCACTTGTTCATAAAACAATTCATGTTTTTTTATGACATTTATTTGTTCGAGGATAGCAAAGGAAGAACGATAACTCACGTTTAAAACCGCAATTTAGGTTTTTAAAAGAAGGTTAGAGAATATATAACATATAAAAATGTATTTTCATGTAAAATTCACAGAGTAAGATGGTGAGAGTATTCCCGAATCTATAAACTTACCCCTTAGGGGTCCATGGGGCATATTTCATCGGGGGGGGGGCTTTTCAGTTATTCATTATTATATTTTATAATAAATTCAAATTGCTAGTCATATTGTAATTTAATTGCGAAATACCTCAAGTTCATGAAACAATTAATGGTTTTTAATGAAATTTATTTGTTAGAGGATAGCTAAGGAAGAGCGATAACTCACGTTTAAAACACAATTTAGGTTTTTAAAACAAGGTTAGAGAGTATACATAACATATAAAAAGGTATCCTTATATAAAATTCACAGAGTAAGATGATGAGAGTATTTCCGAATCTATAATCCCACACCTTAGGGGTCCATGGGGCATATTTAATCAAGGGAGGTGGGGCTTTTCAGTTATTTTTATTATATTTTATAGTAATTTGAAATTGCGTAATCACATTGTAATTTAATTACGTAATACCTCAAGTTCATTTTATTGAACATTTCTTAGCGTCAATTCTATTTACATGAAGGGGGGGCGTAAGAAACTATTGAAGGTTCGCCACTAGCCGCTACTGCCAGCTACTCTGTACGTGCACAAATACATGTACATGTACATTTTATAATATCTTATATAAGAACAGTATTTTATTTAACGTTTCTTAGTGCCAGGGACACATCTCTAAATTTTTAGTTTGTTGGTATTGTTTTTTAAATAAGCGACAAACGCTAATCAAATTATTGTTACTATTTTACGAAAAAAATTATAGGAAATTACAACATGGCAGCCAGCGATTAAGTCATTGCATTCAAGTTCGATTTTAAAGTCTTTAAAAAATAAAATAGAATTGTATGTCGGGATCAAAAATACAATGTTAGAATAATTAATGACTTTCATCCAAAATGTTTGTTTGTTTACATGACATATTTCTTTGAGAAAATTCACAGTAACATAAAATACATATTCAGTAAAGAGAATTTACGTGAATTACATTATTATTAGTTCTTAACGCATTTAAACAAGAGAAGAATCATATGGGAAAAAAGGAAATAGAGGGTTGAAGGAGGGAGGCAAATAATAAGTTTTTATATAAAGATGTTACACACACTCTTTAATTCCTACTACTTTGTTTTTTTATCGCCTCGGGCAACGCCGGGTAGCCCTGCTAGTATAATAATAAAATAAGAAATTCCAACAAATTTGCGGATATCTTAAGTAGGACGATCTTTAGAGTAAATAGTGTATTGTGATGACTGTGAGTTAAGAATGGGCTAGCCAATTATATAAATGTGAAATAATACAAGTAATAATAGCAAACTCATTAATTACAATATGAACAACATAAGTGCAGTTCAATATACATTAGTTAATAAATCAGTAACTATAATCTTAAATGGCATACGATACACATGGCCAAGAGAGTGTAGACGTTAGTTTCCCATAATATTTGAGTGAATTATACATGATGATTGTGAGTTCAATCCTTCATAGCGAAATCGGGGATTATGTTTGCACTGTAATATAAAGAGTGACACTTGTAACAGTTGGGAAGAGTAAATACTTTTGCACGTTATAGACCACCTAATTATCAATAGTTTTATAATAAGACCCCAAGGATACAAACACAAATCTCAGTTTGAATTTTGGTAAGCGTAAGAGAGGGGGGTGGGGGCGGGTAATTACTATTTAATTAATTTTTTCAAGTGGTTGTATACCTTTAGAATTAGGAAACAATTAATTAATTAATTAATTTGGATTAGATAACATTAAATAACATTAGATAAACATATACACAAAGTAGAACGAAATGTCAAGACTGCGATTAGAACAGACAAAGTGTTAAGAATCTTACTTAAATTATACTGTTTCAACTTCTTCATAGATTGTTACCAAAACACGCTCAGACACCAGACGAGTTTTGATATTTACATAATTCATTTCGTTTAAATTTCTAATAAATTCATATTTACAAATATATCTACTTATATCTGCTATTATCAAATTTACATATGTATTTACAATATTTTCCGATAAGGTAATATTAATAAAAATTATTTATACAATTAGTTAAACGCATTTTATTGAGAAACCAGCCTGTTTTTAAACCATACTTTGAATGGCAAGTACTGTTAAAAATGTCGACTCATCCTTCCGGAAGTGACGTCATTTTGAGAGGATTATTTCACATTATTATTCTTTATTTTCATTACGTTGTTAAGACAATTGGTTTTGTTGTAAATTGAAGTTAAGCAAGGCATTTCCCGACAAGTAAAAATGTCGACTCATCCTTCCGGAAGTGACGTCATTGTGATAGGGTGTTCCCACATTATTATTCTTTATTTTCATCACGTTGTTAAGACAAGGTATTTTGTTGTAAATTGAAGTTAAGATGCCATCCTGATTGTTTTCTTAGAGAATGCAACACACATATGTCTGTGTTGTGTTATCATAACATTATTTTAAAATGTGTATTTTAAATTATTGATTGTGCATTCTATTATCGTATAATCTCATTCCGTTGTACGAGAATTACACACTCAGCGCAGGCAGATTTTCCGTTAAACGTGACAAACGGCCTGTGCACATTTACTCGAGTAAATATGCACAGGCCGTTCGTCACGTCTGACGGAAAATCTTACGTTTCTCTGTGGAATAAAACAGAGAATATATAAGGTGTTATGTAGCACTAATGCATTTTCACGGTTATGCAATCGACATACATTTTTGCAAAACTTTATTTTTGACTAATGCATGTACGAATGTAAATTGTTCCCTACCTGCGCGTATGCATACATGTGTATGTATAGGTGTGCATATGAAGGTGTGGATAAGTGGTAACATCTCTCATATATACCTGCTTTGTTCTCGAGAAATACTTGCTTGTCCAACTGTCTTTTCTTTTGTATCGATTTCTGACTAGGGAATGGCGTTTCCACAAAATATCAAATGATTTCAAATTATCCGAGGATTGTACACAGCTACTAATATACTTGCTCTTTTTATTCAAGATTGAAAAGAATAATAATTAGATAGTTGTAAGTCCTCTCCTTCGATTGTTTATTTTTGTTCTTTCCAGCGTCTCTTCAATCCGCTTCTCAGCATTGTCTTCAGCCTTCTTAATACTTTTATCACACTTTCCAGCAATGCTGCTTCAAGCTAACTACTATTGCTTCTCTTTCTCTCTCTTCTCTCTCTCTCTCTCTCTCTCTGTTCCCCTCTCTCTGTGAACTAATATATATATATATATATATATATATATATATATCATATATATATATATATATATATATATATATATATATATATATAGAGAGAGAGAGAGAGAGAGAGAGAGAGAGAGAGAGAGAGAGGTGTGTGTATAATAATACAGGTAAGGTTTGTATCCAAAGGGTAACCAATTCAGTGAATCTGTTCTCTGTTTATATAATAGTTCTCAAAAATAAATAGAGCTATTTATTTATAAAAAAGCTGAATTCACACATATAAAATCATGAATAAAGAAAAGTAAATTCGTGTTATTCAATATGGTAAACCAGTACTTGCTTGATTCTGATGTTGGCATTCTTGCAGGGGAACCAGTTAATGTATATATTGCGTCAGGTTGTATATGAAAAGAAATCAAATAAAGTGCTCGATCATATAAGAGAGCTAATATACTAAAGATGTCTAAATCTGCCCTTTTGGGTAAGACGGCGGTACATTACTGAAATATGTAATATACAGTATCTAAATAAATTATATTAGCTCTCTTATATGATCGAGCACTTTATTTGATTTCTTTTCATATACAACCTGACACAATATTTATATATATATATATATATATATATATATATATATATATATATATATATATATATATATATATATATATGCTAAAGTCTAAGAGTATTTATTATTCTCTTAAAGAAAGACGACCTATGTTTTTATACTTTTCTCAGTCATTGAACAAACCGTTTTATATATGCTTATGATCGCTTAATAACATCCAACATTTCCTGTCTCGAAAAATATGTATCTTCTTTTTTTCTGAAGGTTTTCTAAAATCAAGACAATTTATATTTTGCAATGTCGCTAATATTATTTTTAATTATTTCATTCATCCAAAGCAAACACCTTGATGTATAAAATTAATTCATCATGGAAAAGGAGATGTGTATGTAAAATACTAGTTGCTAGTGTAGTTTTTTTTAAATATAAGTAAAACAAATTAGCCTATGTGAAACTGCCTTTGTGTGTAGACAGCATATATTCTCGACCAGAAGGCACGATGTTGTTGCGAAGGCGAGCTGCCAGGAAAAATGTTGGGTTTGAGAATAGCATGCAGTAATGATAAGGAGGGTATGACTTTATACATACGTGTGACAGAGTAGTCTTTAGATGAAGACACGGATCCAGTAAAATGTATTTGAATATAGTCTGACAAGCATTAAAATAATTAAGCCATACCCTTATGAGGTAAGTGTCTCTCTCTCTTTTTCTGTCTTTTCTCTTCATTCCCTCACTTCGTATTTGCAGCTAACTGGAAGAACACCTGCTGTGATATCTTAAAAGCATTTTTCTATAGAAGCATCACGTGTAAAAGTATTTAATAAAAGATAATTTCATGAGAACAGTAAACATTGTTTTAATTGCAGGTCAGCAAACTCACGCGCACAGCGATCCACGAAAAGATATTCTTTTTGATTGGTTTAACTATTTATGTGAAATAAATTGTATCAGTTAATGAATTTCATAAATAAATATAGAGAGTTAAGGTTTATACGTAACACTATATATGTAAATTACCAACCTTAATTTATTGTATTTTCCTTACAAAACTTACGGTTAAATTGTTCTTTTCTCAGCCAATATTGGGGACAATGAATCGTTTGAGTTTTCTGATTTTTTGCGAGCTCACAAATGAGTAAGTAAACCCAACAATTTCCCAACTGTTATTCTTTTAAAATAATTTTAGGTATATTTGAAATTTGTCCAAAACAATTTATTTGAGTTTACTTACTTATTTGTTAGGTCGGAAAACTGCAGACGATTCATTGTAACTATTTGGGCTAGGAAACCACAATTTACCTAAACTTACTATCATTGCACATATCTGGGAGATAATTGCTCGGTAATAACTTTCCCAGTGCTGTTACAGCCAACAAGAACAGATCAGATCGGTTAAGGCTTGAACTATGCTTGACAGTAAATGAAACAACGACGAGTCGACGTGTTGTCATGATTTAAAAGAATGGCGGCTACGATTGTTGATTACAAAATGTTAAAACGTGCGTTGCCCAGCGAGCGGACATCACGACACAAAACTGTTCCTGACAGAGAAGCGCGTTTGTTATGGAACCATTTATTTTGTTTTGTTTAAAGATTGTTTTTATTTCAATGACAATACCCGTGTTTTCGCTTTAGTCAGCTCTCAGTCAGGTCTCAGATGTTTTCGCAAACAGAATGAGAGAATGAAAGTATTCTATTGTGGATGCACTCACCAGGAATCAGTTAGTGTTAATATATGTATACCCTTACTAATAGAAACATTAGCAAAAGGTAGGTATGTTGTTTTTCCGCACACCACAGATTATTCAATATATATATATATATATATATATATATATATATATATATATATATATATATATATATATATATATATATATATTTAGGCAAACATTATTAAATAACACGGAGTGGTTTTGTTTGATGCGACTTTTTTTTTTTTTTTCAATTTTCCGAATTGTCCATCTAATGTTTCGGTCAAATTGAGGTAAATATGATCCATGCGTTTCTTGTTCCATTCTTTTTTTCTTTTTTGCAATTACTTTCGATTTGAATCGTCAAATCATCTTCAGGCGGTATTAGTTTTAGTGTCTTTACAAATTATAACTTTACTGTTGTGCTCATTTTTTAATTATAACAGCAAGTAGTTTATAACTTGAAAAAGTATTTAATTTCATGGCTTCCCAGCAGAGTTGATCAGACCCCACTTCCCTTAAAAGACAAAAACATAAACGTTCCGTATACTAAACCTAAGTTTTGTTCCGTATAAATGTTTTGCTAACTTATATTATAAAAGAAGGTTATATATATATATATAACCTTCTTTCTTTTTCTCCCGAAAGGTAAACCCTAAAACCCATATTTTTTCCTTAGCACTTTCTAGACGACACAAAGTAAACGGACTAATATACGCCCCCAATAAACATTGATTCACGAGACTCGTTTAGAGATTTAAAAAGAATATTTTTTCCTCGTTTAAACCTTAACTGTTTTATCCCCCCTTTTGATTCGAACTTTATTACACTTTATCGTCCCAGTTTCCCTCCTCCACAAATTTTAGACAAATATACATGACATTCTGAAGCAAACAACCTATCTAAACAAGAGTGATACGTGGGTTCACATTTCTTAGCAGGTGACAACATAAGCTGAAGAGAGCCGAAAGGTTAGACCCTCCTCTGTTTGAAACCGACGGTACTAATGTTGTACTAATTTTCCTGTACCAAAAGAAAAATAAATATTACGCTCTTAATTTTGATTCTCTATTAATCGAGCACTCTGATTTGATTTTTCCCACTATATTACATAAGAAGTTATATATATATATATATATATATATATATATATATATATATATATATATATATATATATATATATATATATTATAATATAAAATGAAGTAATAAAATAAGGTGTCAATCAAATTTTATTAGAATTCGAAATTCAAGCAAAGTATCCTTAAGTCCTTAGCTCATGAGTTTTCAAAGATAATTCTTCTCTTCAGAGGACCATTACCGCAGTTATACTACTACTAGTAATACAATTACGCTTTGAAAATATATAAAATTATATACACAAATACATAAAAATACATAACATCAAACATATCAACCCAAAAACATACTTTTTGTTGAATCCATACAGTCCATCCAGGTCATACAAATTGAGAAACATAATCAGGAAAGACATTACTCCAAGTTATAAAAAGCAGTCCATATACGTAAAATTGAAGGGGCCGGCAAAGTTATCCAGTCGCGAAAAGTGTCCATATTCAATGTTAATGATAAATAAATCAAATAAAAAATAAAAAATACAAAAAGTCCAATCAAAGTTCCAAAATCCCGACATGTGCAACCCAAGTTAAATCAAAGTTCGTTGTTTAATTAGAAAACCCGCTTAATCCGAATTGGGCAAAATAAGACCGAATCCCCGTTGCATCTTTCCAGCAGAGCGAAAAAAATAAGTAATCTTCTCTCCAGCGATTCAACCAGACATGACAAATCCCTAACGAACAGAAAGCGATATTAAATTGTCTACATCTCAGAATGACTTTAATGGATCTGAAAGTATGTCTGTGTTACTTCCTGTTTGATGGGCTCAAGAAAG
>OY744528.1:12149079-12161579 GCA_963556195.1 Sepiola atlantica | reverse complement strand
GAGGGAGGGTGACGTATATGAGTCAGGTTATTTTCATTTTCAGATCGACTTATTGCTTTGAGTTTCCGATAACACCCGGGTCGGACTTACGTCAGCCAGCGCATTGTCATGTGGTTTTATTTCGGAGGGGTTTAGTTTTCCATCATGATCGACATCAGCCCGGCGCCGTCGTCGGACGAGAATCGTTGAAGCACGGGATACAATTGATTGAAGAGCGGCCTATGCGACACATTTCTACATAGCTGATACCACCACTCATCACCGCTCCAATCTCCTCGATTATATCTAATTTATAGTTCATATTATCTAACGCATGCTTTTTTAATTAAAATGCCTTGTTATTTGATAGTATATATATATATATATATATATATATATATATATATATATATATATATATATATATGTATATATATGTATATGTATATATATATATATATATATATATATATATATATATATATATATATATATATATAAATTAGGAAACTTCATTTTATAATGCATCTTTTGAAAGTTAATATAAATATAGAGGCAAAAATGCCTTAAAAAACCATGTATTAGATGCGAGTAATTAAATCCAAAGACAAATAAAAATATTTCGAAACATTTAATAAAAATATTTCAAAATACCTTCCGTTTTTTTTCTTTATCTTGATTTTTTTTTTAGCTAATATTTCGCTTGATGAAAACAAGCTTCGACAGAGCCAAGACAAATCAAGGTATAACCTTTTTTCCCCCATAATTTACTTACTGGTGTTGGTGAAGTGTCTCTTCCGGTGTTGTGAACTATTGGTGAAAATGTCTGTTTCAAATAGAATAGAACTTGATTGCGCATGGTCGCTGCTTGTTATAAATTAGGAAAGTTCATTTTATAAAGCATCTTTTGAAAGTTAATATAAATATAGAGGCAAAAATGCCTTAAAAAACCATGTATTAGATGCGAGTAATTAAATCAAAATAAAAATTAAAATATTTCGAAACATTTAACATATAATATATATATATATATATATATATATATATATATATATATATATGAGAGAGAGAGAGAGAGATAGAAGAAATAAGAGTGATAAATATGCGACGATTGTCCAAATTTATTTCAAATTTCAATTGTTCAATGCAAAGTGTATTCAGTAATAAACTAGTGTTTATTATTACATATATATATAAAGATAGATGACGAAGAGTGATAAACATGCACGAATGTCCAAATTTATATCAAACTTCGATTGTTCAATGCAAGGTATATTCTGTAATAAAATTATGTTTATTATTCTTTGCTTAAGCCTAGGCTTTTCAAAGATCAGGATCTTATCATCAGAGGAATTATACAGATAGATAGTTGGCAATAGAAAAGCCAAAATTCAACATTTGAAAAAGTATTTTTAAAAATGATGGGTGAAAAAAGTTCGTGTAAAAAGATATTGGGTTTGTCCAGGTGGTAATTGTCCGCCGATAAGGTGTCCAATGGAAGAAAGTTTCGATGGAGAAGAAAAAAATTCGTGGAGGCATTACAGAAATGCGTTCAAAATGAAGTAAATCCAATGGTGAAAATTGAGTTCAAGTCGTAGATGAAGCACACTTAAACGGAATTAAAATGAAGAAATCTGGCCATTTAAGAACGATGCTTCCTCGGCCAAGAAATGAGTCGTAAGCGTATGACATTAGGAATGGGAATGGAAAATTGAAGTAGTTCTGAGAAAAGAAGCCCTAAGTTAAAATCAAGGTCCAATTAGGAGGTGGGAACGAAAGAGGAAGGTGGGGCAAATGGTAGGAGGGTTAGATGAAAAAGCCATGACTGCTGATGGGAAAGGGAGTAGGGGGATTAGGAGGAGTGAAGGGGGGTTCTAGTGATGAATTCATTTTTGGCATATGCTAAGTCCGATGCGAGTAGAGATTGGTCGTGGTTGAGAATTTAGGTCGATTTAGGTCAATTGGGTGTATTTATTATTTGAAAAAGAAGAAAAGGGGGGCTGGAGCCGTGATTAAAGACGGGTTTAGGGCGAGAGACAATAATAATTTCGAAATTAAAAGAAAAAGGAGTGTCCGATGGGGAAAAATGGGGTTTCAAAGAATCGGAATCAGTAGTTTAAATTTTGTAAAAGTACTAAGCCGGGCAGAGATATAGTTTTATATATTTAAAAGATTAAAAAGTACTGCAGATTTTAAAAGGGATTCCCAGTCGGTTGAAAGTATTATTAAATAAGACCAGCCCAAAAGTTAAGTTGAAAAATTAAATAAAAAATCAGATAAAAAATAAATAAGTAAGACAAGCTCAATGTATAGTTAGGTATATAGCCTGTCCCACTTAATCAAATAAAAATTTAGGGTTGGGGATCAATTTGGCGAAAAAAGTTAGACCGCATGTAACAATTGATATCAGTTATGAGTATTCTAGGGTAGGGTTAGGTTGAATAATTTTAAATGTAAGTATTGAGGTTGTGAATAGCTTAATAGGGAAAGCAAATGGATCAATTGAAGGGGTAACTCAGCGTAGTTAAAGGAGAGATAAATGAAAAACTACGATGAAGATATAGTCGGTGGATAGGAGCATATACAAGGTCGATGTAGTGGATACAATGGAGATAAAATAAAAAGCATGAAAGGAATGGAAGGAATGGAAGAGGGTATGCGAGGGTTGGCAGATAGAAAAGAAGAAAATGAAAGGAAAAAGGAATTATAGTGTAGAGTAGGAATAATGGTATTTAAGTTAGGGCGGTTAAGGGTCGGTGGAGTGTAGGGAGAGTAATGTTCGTTTTCAAAATACAATACGTGCTATGGGTTAATATAGTTATTAGAAGTACTAGGAAGGATATGTTATGTTTTTGGGGTGGTTATTTGTAAGGTTGGAGGAGTTAAAAAATAACGATGAACAAATTAACAAATTTTAGAGTTTAAAAATTAGTCTAATGCTAGAAAAGGGGTTGTTGATTGGAAGGAGGGGTGTCAGAGGGGGAAATGAAATTAATGTATTTAAATTTTCGTTTGTGCCTGCAATTTGAGATGAGCTCATTTTTAGAGTTAATAATGTTTAAGCTTTTAGGTGCTGTGGCTATCATAAATGTTTCTAGTGTACATAGTTGGCAGAAAATGGATACTTGAGTGTAAGGATTAGATCTTTTTAATATAGTCCAACGTAGGGAGTAGGGTATGTTATTAATATTAAAGTTTTTTATTAGATTGGATAGTAAGGTGTTATTGTTATTATGTGTTTGAAAAAAGTAGATATGGTTTGCGCTTCGGGTCTTAATGGGGAAGGCGCTTGCCCCAATATAAGTGTGTATTTTGTATGGGGTTGGTGCTGTAGTATTAGTGTAATTTATAGTATCGGGGATGTTCTGGGTTTGTATGCTCAAGTTCTGGGCCAAATTTAAGTTGGGAGTGTTAGTTGGAGAACATGAGCTATTTTAGGGGTGAGGTCAGAACTATTATTAGTTAGTGGTGGGTGGTGGTTGGTGTGAGAGATGTTATTTAGGGTTTCGTTTGCTACAGGGAGTTGTAAAAGGGGAGGGCTG
The DNA here is from genome assembly GCA_963556195.1 of Sepiola atlantica. Lineage (NCBI taxonomy): Eukaryota > Metazoa > Mollusca > Cephalopoda > Sepiida > Sepiolidae > Sepiola > Sepiola atlantica. The sequence continues at coordinate 12,158,058 of OY744528.1, read as the reverse complement.
TATGGTGAGTGAGGAATTTCTGTGTTGAAATTGGTGTGCACTATGGTGTTATGGGGGAATTGTTTGACAGTACAGGCATAGATAACGTTACTTTGTATGCAATTGCCATTTAATGCGCATTCTCTAGATTTATGGTAGTTACAGTTATTTGTGAGGTGTATAGAAGGTGCTGGTTGTTAGGCAGATTTCATTTTTTGTTATAAGATGTGATGATGGTTTGTGCTATATTAGGCATTGTGGAGTAAGAAATGTTAATAGAATTTTTATTTAAAATAGAGCTGTTCTTATGCGAGTTATCTAAAATTTTGAAGAATTCCTTGGCTATATGTGTTTTCACATTGCAGTTATGAGGTGGCTTAAACCATATATTATTCTTTCTTCTAATTTTTCTATTTCTACTGCTTTCTTGTGAGTTAGCTGAGTTGTCTATATTGAAAGTTCTAGTGGGTCTATTTATATATGTCTTGGTTTTTTTGGGTAGTGTGGTGTTAGCTCGGTGTTTATCCTGTGTTGCCATTTTGTGTGTGATTACATTTGAAGGTTTGTTCTTCTGGATAGAGGTATTATTTTCATATTTAATTTTATCAGTGTATCCCGAATGAAGAAGTGCGTTATTGTAGAAGTTGGAATTTTGTTCGAAGAAGGATCTATTGGCAGATACTTTTGAGATTCTATTGGAAACTGACGGGATTATATAATTAATGATAGATTGTGGGTGCTTAGATAGCTTATGTACGCAGAAGAGGGTATGATTTGGTTTGTGGAAGGGGCTAAAGGATTCAGAGTAAAGGTCGAGTGTTAGGTCACGGGAATTTGATATAAATTGTTACATTTGTGCATCTTTATCACTCTTCGTCCATCTATCTTTATAATTGCTCTATCTCGTATATTGAGCTTTTACCATTTCACTATAGGTTCTTTCTACTAAAAGTTTACTTTTAGTTTCATATTTATTCTATATATATATATATATATTATATACATACATGTATATATATAATATACATATATATATATATATACATATATATATAAATATACATATATATATATATATATATATATATATATATATATATATGTGTGTGTGTGTGTGTGTGTGCGTATGTTCGCAGGAAGCCTAACGATTGGCTGAGAGAACAAAAAAGGATCCGTATATAAAAACACCCGGCAAAAATAACTCCATGCATTTAAGCCTGAAGAGTCCCTCCAGGGATAAAACGCGGGAGCCGCTGTGTAGCTTAATTGCCATACATATATTTTTATAGCTTACTATATATATATATATATATATATATATATATATATATATATATATATATATATATATATATATATATATATATATTAGTAAATATTTACATTTTGCTTTTAGAAAACCATTTTTATTCTTACAATGTTTCGGTCAATGTAAAACCACACACTTTCCTGATGAGCAATACGATTGAGATATTTTTTCAAAAGGTTACGTCATTGGTATATCACGAAAATAAAACTTAGAAAAATACCAATTAAAAACCGTTGAAATATACTGTCTAATACGTTGATTACACTTATTTATTAAAAAAAAATTAAAAAGAAAAAAATCAGTTTTAGATATTTTGAATTCTAGTAATCTAAACAATATTACTTTTTAACATATTTTTTGTTTGACACTACAGTAATTTATATATATATATATATATATATATATATATATATATATATATATATATATGTGTGTGTGTATATACATATATAATATATATATATATATATATATATATATATAGTAAGAACGGAAATATATTTATGGCAATTAAGCTACATAGAGCCCCTGCGTTTCATCCCCGAGGTATTTTTGTAAGGTCTTTTATATGCACAGCTAGCTAGTTAACGAATCGTTGGTTAACAAATGTCTTGTTGGTGTTACTTCTTATATCCTGTTCTTTTTTCTGTTTTTTTAAGATTTGGCTTTTATCCTGTTGTCTTTTCTTGTGTCAATATAATAGGCGAATTTATTTTAACACGTTCTTTTTGTATTTCTTTTTTAGCTTTTTATTTTTAAATTGTTAAGTTTAGTTTGTTAGGTTTTTATTTTTATTTTTATTTATTGTATACTTATTTATTTATCGTAAGCCTAAAGTAAATTTATTTCTGTGTAAGCAGTTGTTTGTTATCTCACTTCTACAGCCTTTTCTAGTAGATTAATAATATAGTTCAATACTTTAATACTTACGTGGACACATATTTCCTATACGAAAACTGTGCTTGGTTTGTAGATAGAGAATGAATTGTACATTCTGCAATATATAGCCATGTTCGTTACTAGGAGTAACCAAAAAAGTGTTATTTTATTTATATTTACGAAAACCAACAAATAATTTTGGCTTTTCAAGATAAAAAAGTAGGTGAAAATATAATATTAATTAATTTGAATATATATATATATATATATATATATATATATATATATATATATATATATATATATATATATATATATATATATATATAGTGGTAGAACGCTGGACTATAGACATCAACATCGAGGCTTCGATATCTGTGTAAGTTAGCCATGCTGATGACGTCCGTGAGCCAGAAACACGTGTTCATGGATTACTTTTATGTTCGTATAAAATCAATATATATATATATATATATATATTAACGACAATACGGCCTTTGAAGTTTAGGACGACTAATAATGCAGTTTTCTGAACCTTAATCACTTAGGAAGTCAAACAATTGAAATAATAGTAAGCTCAATAACAACGAGCTGAAAATCACCTATAAAAATGATTACATAGAAATACATTAAATATTTGGGTGATAAAAATCATATTTCTACACAGAGCGTCTTGGACCAGTGGTAGAACGCTGGGCTGTAGACATCAACATCGAAGGTTCGATCTCTGTGTAAGTTAGCCATGCTGATGACGGATGTGAGCCAGACACACGTGCCCATGGATTATTTTTATGTACGTATAAAATAAATAAATATATATATATATATATATATATATATATATATATATATATATATATATATATATATATATATATATAGGAAGCTTTAACCTAGTTTAGATCCCGCTATCAATAACAAGGATTCTAGGATACGTCCTCAACAATCAGTCTGACACAGGCTTTGTTGTAATCAGGCTGAGGTATGTTTTTTTTCAGGAATAGGATGCCAACCTTTCCAGGTTGTAAATTCTCTCTGAAAAGGGGTTACTTTAATGCTAATAGTCTGTGGCGCAGCTACTGGGGAATGCCGACGAGCCCCTTCAGGCAGTTTTGTAGGCCATTTAAGCAAGTGCGCTAACCTTTTAAACCATACTTGACCTTGTGTCCAACTTCATGCGGAGGAGGTAAATAAATATACCAATAGAAACCGTTAGTGTATCTCCGACTGCAGCCGTATTCTCTCTTTATTCTAATTAATTGTTGAGAATAAAATAAAACATTAACGGAATACAAGTAAACATATGCAAAGATGTTTATTTATCGAAACAAGAAAAAAAAAACACAAACTACTGCATTAAATTTCCTTAGTATTATTTTTTACAGACGAAGTGTTTATACACGAATCAAGACGAGTGATAGAAAACAGGAAAGTTATGCCCTAGAGTTCGAGTGACACGTGCCTCCATATATCCAGAACGCTTCACTTCTTCCAATAACGTTGTGTTCTCGCAACATAAGTTTACCATTAATTCTCCCTGACAACGTCGTTGTCTATTTCTTCAATTAGAGTGACTATAATCCTACTCAGGATTCGGGTTCTTTCCGAGCTTTTTTAGCGCATGTCTAAATAGTAATCTTTCTCCCCTTTCTTTTAACCATCATTGACATTCCCGACCATTTTATCTGATACCAAAAGAGGCTGGCTGTCAGCCCTGTTGGATGAATTATTATCATTAGGAGTTCTCACATAGGTTATCATCAATTATGTTTATTATAATAACCAGTGGTGTTCTCTGGAGTCTGAGTGACAACAAGTCTCCACATATTTTCAGTATTCCCCAACTCTTTCGATAACGATTGCAAATGATGTTGTATTATCGCAACAGGCGCCCTACAATTCATTTCTCTTAAATGACCATAGTATTTCTTTGGGTTTTCGGTGGCAATAAGCCTTCGCAAGCTCCATGTACTCTCCCCACTCTTTCAGTAGAGGTTCGGTCTGTCTTCATAACCGGTCTTTCTATTCTTCTTGACTTTTACGCCTATTTTTTTGTGGTATGGGCCGAGGCTGGTGCTATCACATTGTGTGGGCGTGTGTTCAAAGACCTGGACAGTTTATGAAATTCTTGCAGTTTGAGTTCTCTTGGCTTCATGTACTTGGGTTTCTTCTAGACTTATGTTTTATTTTTATTGGACCTTCAAAGTTTCGTTATTTATATGGATGGGTTTCCGCATTCAAAGATTTTCCTTAAGAGTTCACCATTTCGTCCGTACTATAGTGTTAGTCTTCCGTTTGATTCCAATTTGTCCCAGTCTTTTTCCCAGATTTGTCGGGGCTGATACTAGTGCTCCTAGGATCACTGGTATTATATTGATATCTTTCATGTTTCATATCCCTCTTTACTTTCTGTTAAGTTATTATAACTTGTACTCACTAGGTGTCCTCACACAGGTACTCAGTGATAGCTCACCGACAACCGGTGGTATTCCCTGGAGTATGAGTGACATCAAACCTCCCCAGATTTCCAGTATTCTTCACCTCTTTTCGATAACCACCGAAAATAACCTTGTGGTATCGCAACAGCCGTTTACCATTGATTTCTTGCTGGTAAGGACCATTGGTCTTCTCTGGGATTTGGGTTGCAATACGCCTCCCCAAGGTCTCAGCATTCTCCGCACTTTTCCAGTGGAGGTTTGGTTTGTGCTGTTCCTCCTCGGTATTATCATCCTCCTCGAGCCTCCACAAATAGTTTGTCTGCTGTCAGCCTAGGCCGGCATCATTTTTATTTATTCATTTTATTTTATTTTATGTATTTATTTTATTTTATTTTATTTTTTAATTTATTATTATTATTATTATTATTATTATTAGTAGTAGTAGTAGTAGTAGTAGTAGTAGTAGTAGGAGGAGGAGGAGGAGGAGGCGGAGGAGGAGTACACATGTTTATTTGTGAAGACTGCTGACCGTAAAATCAGTTAGTAAATGAAAAGTAGAAACTATTATTGAATTAAATATGACCACATAAGCAGCATATATGTTCAAACAATTAATTGTAGCGCCAACCGATATTCTTAGCTATGATCATAACATAGTTTCCTATTTGCAAACAAACGGAATCATATCATTATATTCTCTTTAATTATTTCCACCGTTAATTAGTATGAAAGTTCTGCGCGAATTTATTATCAAAATAGCCGCATCTTTTGATTCTGAATCATTATGTAGCGTTATTATTCGGCGCCATCTTTTATTTATTTTAGCAGACGCGAACAAAGTCATTTTGAATGCTCGTCGCTCTTCTTTCTTCCAATGCTGAAACATTAAAGAAGCCGAAAACAGTGACCGAATTTCTTGTTCATCAGAGGAAGATGAGATTGACTATATTCATCAAAACGAGAGTTGCAACACACTCATAATATCCTAATAATTAGTATCATTGTTGTCGCTGAAGTTTTTGTTGATACTACTAATACTACTACTACTAATATTACTACTACTAATATTACTACTACTTATATTACTACTACTTATATTACTACTGATGATGATGCTGCTGATGATGGTGATGATGATGATGATGATGATGATGATGATGATGATGATGATGATGATGATAGTGGTGGTGGTGATGGTGATGATGATGATGATGATGATGATGATGATGATGATGAGGGTGATGATGATGACGACGACGACGACGACGACGATGATGATGATGATGATGATGATGATGATGATGATGATGATGATGATGATGGCTGCGGGGTGTTCTAGAACCCTTTGGAGGCTTTATGCTACCAAAATTCCAGAGAAGACCAATAACCGTTGTGATAACGCAACTCATACGCAACGCTTATCGAAAGAGGTGGAGAGTGATGGACATCTGAAACCGCTTGTTGTTACGCAGAATCCAGAGAACAATACTTGTCAGTTCAAGTGAGAAACCATTGGTAATGTCTCGTGTGAAAACTCCTAGTGATTAACAACAAAAACTACAACTGCTACTTCTACTACTACTACAACAACAACAACAACAACTACTACTACTACTTCTACTACTACTACTACTTATAATAATCATGATAATTTATGAACTCCCAGAAATCCAACACCAATCAGCCACCCGCATAAAAGCCACACACACACACAATAGTCGTAGCGACGCTGGAGTGCCCTCACTGAAGAAAATCGCATTACGTTAAACATTTGAAAATGTTGCCACTAGTTTCATACGTGATGTTATCAATTTTAGGTTGTGGTGTTTTTATGTAAATAGTTTCCTGTATTTTTATATTTTTTTAGATTGGTTTCGGAATATATTATTTTAGTGTTTTTACCTATGCTTTTGTCTGATATAATATGGAAGGGCTATTATCTTTTGGTAGATATTTGTAAATTGAGCTAGAGTTTATAAGATGCATGGTGAGGCGGCGGTAGTGGTTGTATATATATATATATATATATATATATAGTCGTTGAGCCTGACCAGTACTAAATGGGTGACCATTTGGGAATACCAGGTGCTGTATGTGCTCTCTGCTTATCTCGGCATTGTTACCAGTCGTCTTGTACTATACTTGCCATTGGAATCAAGCAATGCCGTCTCAGGAGAGCGATTGTCAGAGATTGCGCAACCCTTGCAATTTTAAATTCATGCGTGGGCAGCCCCTGGTGGGCACTCATACGTCGAAATATCGACGGAAGAGTCTATCATATATATATATATGTATATATATATATATATATATATATATATATATATATATATATATATATATATATATATATATATGTATACACGAAGCGTGTCTAAAACTTATCCGACCTTAGGCCCAAAAAATATTTCAAATAGGTGTCGGGATTGGGACCCTAATCCCCTTCAAAGTAGGCCCCTTGTGCTTGCACACACTTAGCACATCGATCCATACACTGCTGGAAACACCTCTGGCTGTTCTCTTTGGAAATGGTTTTCATCTCCGCCGTCGCGTTAGATTCAGCAGGGGTTTTCTGAAAATGCGATGGGTGTAACACAAATTAAAAAGTGGTTTAACCGATTCAAAATGGCCGCACATCAGTGGAGAGTGGCCAGCGTCCTTACAGGACCCTAACTGCTCGGAATGCAGCTGTTGTTGAAAGGGTGCGTAAAAATGAAATAATGCGGAACGCACGGCGAAGATGAACACCGTACTACAAAAATACTTCCTCGAGGTCTTTCCGGCAGTAGATGGGTCGGTGGGATGAGTGTGTGCAAGCACAAGGGGCCTACTTTGAAGGGGATTAGGGTGCCAACGCCGTCATGTATTTGAAATATTTATCTGGCATTAGGTCGGATACATTTCAGACAAGCTTTACTAATATATATATATATATATATATATATATATATATATATATATATATATATATATATATATATATATATATATGAGACTTTTTGTCACTCAGACTGCAGAGAATTCCACCGGTTGTGGATCGGTGAGCAATCACTGATGACCTGTGTGAGAACTCCTAGTGAGTACAAATAATAATGATAATAATAATAATAATAATAATAATAATAATAATAATAATAATAATAATAATAATAGGAACAGTCCCCCAAAACATGGAGAAAAGACTAGGAGAAATAGGAATCAAAGGGATAACTGAGACCTTACAAAGGACAGTAATGATCAAAACAGCTACAATCCTGAGAAATGTCCTCGAATGCGGAAACCAACCCACATAAGCAACGAATGGAGAACAAACACATGGAAGCACAAAACAGAACCGGGCGCAAAATACAACCGCACGAGAGAGGCGCAAGCATAGGCTGACGCCACGAAAATTATAGACAGAGGGTCGAGGAGGGAAAGCGCAAAACCAGACCTCCACGGGAAGAGCGCGGACAGCTCTGGGACCTTGGGAAGGCTTGTTGCCACTCGGGCCCCAGAGGGGACCAATGGCCCTTATCAGCGGGAAATCGTTGGTAGGTGGCTGTTGCGATTACCGCAAGGTCATCAGCGGTGATGAACGAAAAGAGGTGGAGCATACTGGAGGCCTGAGGAGACTTGTTGTCACTCAGACTCCAGGTAATACCACAGGTTGTCGGCAGTGGGTGACCACTGACGATGACCAGTGTGATAACTCCTAGTGAGTAAATAATAATAATAATAATAATAATAATAATAATAATAATTATTATTATTATTATTATTATTATTATATATTAGTTATAATAATGTACAATTTTATATGCATTAGCTATGTAGTAAGCGATTTTCTTTGACTATCGCGAAATAAAACACATAAGGATGACTCCAATGAGTTTTGGAATATTTGACTGTTAACTTCAAGTTAACAAAAAAGAATTAATCCAATGATGGCTGAAAAATGTGATCTAATTGCTGTACCCGGTCAAGTATGTATGTTATCATATACTCAAAGGGAGCATCGCTAACCATGTCGTCCCAGTCCTGCGTGACAATTCTAACGCAACATCGTATAAAACATGTCACCCGGACACAACACACGTGCCTCGAACTTCTCAGATGGCGTAGATCTTTCATTGGCAAAGGCAGTAAATACTGCTTCCTTAAACCGTGCTGCATCGGATCTTTCTTCTTTAGTTGTTGATAAAGTGCGAACGCTCCTCCAGTTCGCAAAAGGTGCATGATATCATCAAGCCTCTTCACTCCAGATAAGTTGCACACTAATTCCAATGTCTCAATCAATTTTACGACTGTTCGAGTTTCATGAAACTCGGAGATGATTTTTAAGTCAAAATGCATGGCTATTTTGAGCTGAAATAGCTTGTAATCTGACTGTAA
>OY744528.1:12081579-12144079 GCA_963556195.1 Sepiola atlantica | reverse complement strand
TCGCGAGTATTTAGAGGGATTAGGATTATTAAAAATAGGCCAAAATAAGTAGTTATGTAACTAGCTTGAATCAATCAATTAGTTAAAAAGATTTCCCAAAGGGGGTTATGGAGGATATTAAGGAGATAGGACAGAAATGCTAGTAACAGTTAAAATAATATAAGTGTTATGGGCCAGGGTTGGATTGAAAAATTAAGCAGACTTGCGTTTTGAATCTAGTGTGTTAGAGAACTGATAAGAATTACAGGGAGGTATTATATATATATAAATAAACCTTCCCAAACCCAAAATACATTAGGAAGAACCAATGTAATATATCAGTTCCAATGCCCTATGGGAGAATGTATCTTCGACAACAATAAAAAAGCTAATTCTTACATAGGTTTCACTTCCACAACACTATCCCGTAGACTCACCCTACATCTCTCCGACACTAGCTCTATATGCCAACACCTAAAAAACATAATTGCATCCCCTCCCAATATAGAAACATCATTGTTAACAATACCAAAATAATACACCATGATACCAATATCAAAAAATTAAAAATACTCGAAGCCCTCTGCATAAAAACTAAACATCCCACAATTAATAATGTCAATTATGAAACTATTCGCAACATTTTAAAGTTTTTTTTCCTCACACTTTTTTTTTCCTTACACTTTTTTCCCTCACATTTTTAATACTACAGTCCAAATAAACTTTCTCATGTTCCAAATATTTCAAATATTCCTCACCCACCCTTTCAATCACCCCCTCCCCCACCCACTCCAATCCCTCACTCATTGCTATCATTTTCCAAATATTTCAAATATTTCACACCCTATCACGACAAATCCTCCCTCTTCCCCCTCTCATCTATTTTCTCCCATACCTCTTCTTAAATTCCCTCATTTTCTCCAAACGCTCTCTAAGACCATAACTTTCGCCCATCCACCAAAATCACAGCCCCCCCCTCCCTCTCTACCCATCCCCATTTTCCCTGCATACACCCCCCACACACAAACATTCCAACTCACTCTTCCCCTTCAATCTCGACCACAGCCATCTGGTCAAACACCCCCTCCCCCTCTTCCTCCAATATCTCTCTCTGCCATCCATTTTACCCCTGCTCATCCCCCACCTCTTTCTCTCATCGCCAGCCACAGTAGTCCTTGCTCCCTCCACCCTTCCCCTTTTTTTCTCCCACTCATTTTCATTCTCTAACAAGTACGGACGTCCAGCAAGACGCTGCCATTATTTTTCATTTTATTTTATTTTTCTTCCCAACATGTCTACCCTACATGTATCTGTGCTTGCATGATATCTTTTCCCTATATCATCATCCTGATGAAGTCTTATAAATAAAGACGAAACGTTGATGTACACATAAAAAACATCCAGTTTTTGGTTTTCCTTTTTCATTTTACCATCACCTCGGATTACCTTCATCCTTCTCTTCCCATTTTAAAGTGTCTAGCATAATAATTGACATTACCAAATTCTTAGCCATTAGGTAGTTATGCGTTTGAATTGTATGCACTTTATTTAACGTCATCAGTTTCTTGACGGTTTAAACAGTCAAACTTTAAATCTCTTGTATGTGTAGAGCGCCATCGCGCTCTCATGTGCATTTCGACTTTGCAGACGCGTTTTCAAATATAAACTACTTGCCGTTATGGTTAAAAAATGAGCACAACAGTAAAGACACTAAAACTGATACCGCCTGAAGATGATTTGGCGATTCGGGTCGAAAGTACTTGCAAAAAAGAAAAAAGAATGGAACAAGAAAGCCACGGATCATATTTATATCAATTTGACGGAAACATTAGATGGACAATTTGGAAAATTGAAAAAATAAAAAAAAGTCGCATCAAACAAAACCACTCCGTGTTATTTAATAATGTTTGCCTGGGTGGGGGTATGCTGCCTAAATACACACAATATTTGTTTTTAACTGCATACTTATGCGTTTCATTATTTCTGGAATCGTCCGTGTACAGATGCTTTTTCATACCGGTCGCCGGACTTGAACACCGAGACACAAGTCATGTTTAAACTTCAAATTCCGACGTGTTAGACCACAAGACTGCTATCGACAACCCGGTAAATTAGCGAGTGATTAAACCTACTTAAAGGCAGATGTCTTCAAAGTGTTTGACTACCTTAAGTAATATGCTTTAATATATATATATATATATATATATATATATATATATATATATATATATATATATATATATATATTACTCATTTATTACATACATACATCGATGTTTACTGCTTACGCAATCTTCAGTGTAGGGAGTTAATTCCCGACAGTCGGCGGGCGCGAAATCGACTTCAAATCTCCACTGATTCGCAGTCAAGTGTCTTCCCCGTCGGCTATCGTCAATTAGCTTGAAAGTGAGGAGGAAGTTTACTTTGTAAATGCTGTATATATATACAAACATATATACACACAAACACACACACACACACAAAAACACACACACACAAACACACACACACACACAAAAACACACACACACAAACACACACACACACACATTTATATATATATATATCGATATATATATATATATATATATATATATGTATATATATAATCTTGGAGACGATCCACGTTCGTCTTTAACGTCCCTCATTTTGTAAGCAAAGGGAATGTCTATTGGGACTATATATGATAAGTCTCTAAGAACTATCCACCATTGTACATATAACATAACGCTATTTTGTTTTCTGTGCTTTTTCCTTTCACCCCGATTTTTGTTTAAATCCCTTGTTTGTTTTAAACCTTCGATACAGCCTTTGAAGAGAGGGCGAAACCGGTCGGCTGGCATTTTTTTCTCTTGATTAACTTTTAATCACGAACGATAACATTTATCTTCCCTTCATGCTTGCGATAATAAAATTGTGTACTTCTTAAAGAATCATGAAATATATATATATATATATATATATATGTATATATATATGTATATATATATATATATATATATATATATATATATATGTATATATATATATATATATAGCGTGTTCATATGTCGTTCTTCTCTATCATTCTTTTTTTGCTCATCCTATAACTAGATGGACGCAAGGAAATTACAGGTTTGTCGTTGCTTAACTTCCGAATTATACCAAGCATGTCCCCATTTGAAGTTACTAATTATCAACCTTTATCATCGAGTGGACTTCGGGCCTTGATAAGCGGGCATTCTTATTATCAAAAAGAAACAATGTTTGAAAGTAAACCAGAGCGGTCAATTACAAAGCGGCGATTGGTCGGAAAATATCACCTATCAAGTTAGCGAACACTGATTTGAAATAAAGTAATACGTTTGATTACTTATATTAGTGAGGCACACAACTAGCAACAGTTGACCACGAAGGACATCTCCATGAAAGCCAAGAAAAAGGGATTGTAATGCGGAAAGTATTACTTGCGTTTTAAAAATTTCAAGATTGTGTGTATCATGCATCTTTCCGCAATTCACAGTTCAGCGAAAGAAAACATATACGAATATTGCGGCCAGCCACACGTTCCTCATGTAGAGTTCTAATAAAGTCATTTAGTCAATCATTGTCAAAAACAATGAAGCATTCTCTAGATCTGTGAAAAGTAACTCCATATATAATGAACTGGTTCTCATACATTACGAAATATAATTCGTACAAGACATGAATATAATAACAAAATTACTCAATATTGGCGCCAGCATTCGGAACTAGCTTAACAAACCGTTTAGGAACAATAAAAACCGATTCAACTAGCTACTAATAGATCTGTAATTTTAATAATTACTTCATGATGAATACTATTAGATTGAAATATCCATTGCTCCAAAAACTCAAAACTAGAACCGGCCTAGACAAAAGCAAAACCTTGTACTGAATGAGCGATGTTTCTGTAAAATTGGGTAGCATTATCGTGTGTATGTATCCATCACAGTAACCCTTATTCTTAAGTATTTACTCTTAATAAGTGTTGTGGGGTACAAATCACCCCTATTGAAGAACTAATGGAAGCAACCATCTATAATAAATACCATGGTTGCAAAGACTCAAACAGAGCACACTCCTATCATGTGAGTGTCCACGTGTGGTATCTGTTCCGATGGATACTACACCCTATAGACCGGTGTTGTCTTGGCCTTCGGGGCATGATTCCGCCGGTCTATGGGTCTGTCCTGTGCAGTTCTAGGAGGTCCACCCTCCCAGGCTGTGCCTCTCCTCTTTGGGGAGGAGTAAGTTGATAGCTTACTGTCTGAGGCGCCCCTACCGGGGAATGCCGACGGGGCTGTCCAGGCAATTTTTAATGGCTAAAGCGCTCACGTTCTCGGGCGCTGGCTTTTCAAATCCCACTTTCCGACCTTGTGTCACATACTCCTATAGTGGGTAGGTGTTAAATATCGAGGACATTCCTATTCTGTGAGTGTCCACGTGTGGTATCTGTTCCGATGGATACTACACCCTATAGACCGGTGTTGTCTTGGCCTTCGAGGCATGATTCCGCCGGTCTATGGGTCTGTCCTGTGCAGTTCTAGGAGGTCCACCCTCCCAGGCTTTGCCTCTCCTCTTTGGGGAGGAGTAAGTTGATAGCTTACTGCCTGAGGCGCCCCTACCGGGGAATGCCGACGGGGCTGTCCAGGCAATTTTTAATGGCTAAAGCGCTCACGTTCTCGGGCGCTGGCTTTTCAAATTCCACTTTCCGACCTTGTGTCACATACTCCTATAGTTGGTAGGTGTTAAATATCGAGGACACTCCTATAATGTGAGTGTCCACGTGTGGTATCTGTTCCGATGGATACTACACCCTATAGACCGGTGTTGTCTTGGCCTTCGGGGCATGATTCCGCCGGTCTATGGGTCTGTCCTGTGCAGTTCTAGGAGGTCCACCCTCCCAGGCTTTGCCTCTCCTCTTTGGGGAGGAGTAAGTTGATAGCTTACTGTCTGAGGCGCCCCTACCGGGGAATGCCGACGGGGCTGTCCAGGCAATTTTTAATGGCTAAAGCGCTCACGTTCTCGGGCGCTGGCTTTTCAAATCCCACTTTCCGACCTTGTGTCACATACTCCTATAGTGGGTAGGTGTTAAATATCGAGGACATTCCTATTCTGTGAGTGTCCACGTGTGGTATCTGTTCCGATGGATACTACACCCTATAGACCGGTGTTGTCTTGGCCTTCGAGGCATGATTCCGCCGGTCTATGGGTCTGTCCTGTGCAGTTCTAGGAGGTCCACCCTCCCAGGCTTTGCCTCTCCTCTTTGGGGAGGAGTAAGTTGATAGCTTACTGCCTGAGGCGCCCCTACCGGGGAATGCCGACGGGGCTGTCCAGGCAATTTTTAATGGCTAAAGCGCTCACGTTCTCGGGCGCTGGCTTTTCAAATCCCACTTTCCGACCTTGTGTCACATACTCCTATTGTGGGTAGGTGTTAAATATCGAGGACATTCCTATTATGTGAGTGTCCACGTGTGGTATCTGTTCCGATGGATACTACACCCTATAGACCGGTGTTGTCTTGGCCTTCGGGGCATGATTCCGCCGGTCTATGGGTCTGTCCTGTGCAGTTCTAGGAGGTCCACCCTCCCAGGCTTTGCCTCTCCTCTTTGGGGAGGAGTAAGTTGATAGCTTACTGCCTGAGGCGCCCCTACCGGGGAATGCCGACGGGGCTGTCCAGGCAATTTTTAATGGCTAAAGCGCTCACGTTCTCGGGCGCTGGCTTTTCAAATCCCACTTTCCGACCTTGTGTCACATACTCCTATAGTTGGTAGGTGTTAAATATCGAGGACACTCCTATCATGTGAGTGTCCACGTGTGGTATCTGTTCCGATGGATACTACACCCTATAGACCGGTGTTGTCTTGGCCTTCGGGGCATGATTCCGCCGGTCTATGGGTCTGTCCTGTGCAGTTCTAGGAGGTCCACCCTCCCAGGCTTTGCCTCTCCTCTTTGGGGAGGAGTAAGTTGATAGCTTACTGTCTGAGGCGCCCCTACCGGGGAATGCCGACGGGGCTGTCCAGGCAATTTTTAATGGCTAAAGCGCTCACGTTCTCGGGCGCTGGCTTTTCAAATCCCACTTTCCGACCTTGTGTCACATACTCCTATAGTGGGTAGGTGTTAAATATCGAGGACATTCCTATTCTGTGAGTGTCCACGTGTGGTATCTGTTCCGATGGATACTACACCCTATAGACCGGTGTTGTCTTGGCCTTCGAGGCATGATTCCGCCGGTCTATGGGTCTGTCCTGTGCAGTTCTAGGAGGTCCACCCTCCCAGGCTTTGCCTCTCCTCTTTGGGGAGGAGTAAGTTGATAGCTTACTGCCTGAGGCGCCCCTACCGGGGAATGCCGACGGGGCTGTCCAGGCAATTTTTAATGGCTAAAGCGCTCACGTTCTCGGGCGCTGGCTTTTCAAATCCCACTTTCCGACCTTGTGTCACATACTCCTATTGTGGGTAGGTGTTAAATATCGAGGACATTCCTATTATGTGAGTGTCCACGTGTGGTATCTGTTCCGATGGATACTACACCCTATAGACCGGTGTTGTCTTGGCCTTCGGGGCATGATTCCGCCGGTCTATGGGTCTGTCCTGTGCAGTTCTAGGAGGTCCACCCTCCCAGGCTTTGCCTCTCCTCTTTGGGGAGGAGTAAGTTGATAGCTTACTGCCTGAGGCGCCCCTACCGGGGAATGCCGACGGGGCTGTCCAGGCAATTTTTAATGGCTAAAGCGCTCACGTTCTCGGGCGCTGGCTTTTCAAATTCCACTTTCCGACCTTGTGTCACATACTCCTATAGTTGGTAGGTGTTAAATATCGAGGACACTCCTATAATGTGAGTGTCTACGTGTGGTATCTGTTCCGATGGATACTACACCCTATAGACCGGTGTTGTCTTGGCCTTCGGGGCATGATTCCGCCGGTCTATGGGTCTGTCCTGTGCAGTTCTAGGAGGTCCACCCTCCCAGGCTTTGCCTCTCCTCTTTGGGGAGGAGTAAGTTGATAGCTTACTGTCTGAGGCGCCCCTACCGGGGAATGCCGACGGGGCTGTCCAGGCAATTTTTAATGGCTAAAGCGCTCACGTTCTCGGGCGCTGGCTTTTCAAATCCCACTTTCCGACCTTGTGTCACATACTCCTATAGTGGGTAGGTGTTAAATATCGAGGACATTCCTATTCTGTGAGTGTCCACGTGTGGTATCTGTTCCGATGGATACTACACCCTATAGACCGGTGTTGTCTTGGCCTTCGAGGCATGATTCCGCCGGTCTATGGGTCTGTCCTGTGCAGTTCTAGGAGGTCCACCCTCCCAGGCTTTGCCTCTCCTCTTTGGGGAGGAGTAAGTTGATAGCTTACTGCCTGAGGCGCCCCTACCGGGGAATGCCGACGGGGCTGTCCAGGCAATTTTTAATGGCTAAAGCGCTCACGTTCTCGGGCGCTGGCTTTTCAAATCCCACTTTCCGACCTTGTGTCACATACTCCTATTGTGGGTAGGTGTTAAATATCGAGGACATTCCTATTATGTGAGTGTCCACTGTGGTATCTGTTCCGATGGATACTACACCCTATAGACCGGTGTTGTCTTGGCCTTCGGGGCATGATTCCGCCGGTCTATGGGTCTGTCCTGTGCAGTTCTAGGAGGTCCACCCTCCCAGGCTTTGCCTCTCCTCTTTGGGGAGGAGTAAGTTGATAGCTTACTGCCTGAGGCGCCCCTACCGGGGAATGCCGACGGGGCTGTCCAGGCAATTTTTAATGGCTAAAGCGCTCACGTTCTCGGGCGCTGGCTTTTCAAATCCCACTTTCCGACCTTGTGTCACATACTCCTATAGTTGGTAGGTGTTAAATATCGAGGACACTCCTATCATGTGAGTGTCCACGTGTGGTATCTGTTCCGATGGATACTACACCCTATAGACCGGTGTTGTCTTGGCCTTCGGGGCATGATTCCGCCGGTCTATGGGTCTGTCCTGTGCAGTTCTAGGAGGTCCACCCTCCCAGGCTTTGCCTCTCCTCTTTGGGGAGGAGTAAGTTGATAGCTTGCTGCCTGAGGCGCCCCTACCGGGGAATGCCGACGGGGCTGTCCAGGCAATTTTTAATGGCTAAAGCGCTCACGTTCTCGGGCGCTGGCTTTTCAAATCCCACTTTCCGACCTTGTGTCACATACTCCTATAGTGGGTAGGTGTTAAATATCGAGGACATTCCTATTCTGTGAGTGTCCACGTGTGGTATCTGTTCCGATGGATACTACACCCTATAGACCGGTGTTGTCTTGGCCTTCGAGGCATGATTCCGCCGGTCTATGGGTCTGTCCTGTGCAGTTCTAGGAGGTCCACCCTCCCAGGCTTTGCCTCTCCTCTTTGGGGAGGAGTAAGTTGATAGCTTACTGCCTGAGGCGCCCCTACCGGGGAATGCCGACGGGGCTGTCCAGGCAATTTTTAATGGCTAAAGCGCTCACGTTCTCGGGCGCTGGCTTTTCAAATCCCACTTTCCGACCTTGTGTCACATACTCCTATAGTGGGTAGGTGTTAAATATCGAGGACATTCCTATTATGTGAGTGTCCACGTGTGGTATCTGTTCCGATGGATACTACACCCTATAGACCGGTGTTGTCTTGGCCTTCGGGGCATGATTCCGCCGGTCTATGGGTCTGTCCTGTGCAGTTCTAGGAGGTCCACCCTCCCAGGCTTTGCCTCTCCTCTTTGGGGAGGAGTAAGTTGATAGCTTACTGTCTGAGGCGCCCCTACCGGGGAATGCCGACGGGGCTGTCCAGGCAATTTTTAATGGCTAAAGCGCTCACGTTCTCGGGCGCTGGCTTTTCAAATCCCACTTTCCGACCTTGTGTCACATACTCCTATTGTGGGTAGGTGTTAAATATCGAGGACATTCCTATTATGTGAGTGTCCACGTGTGGTATCTGTTCCGGTGGATACTACACCCTATAGACCGGTGTTGTCTTGGCCTTCGGGGCATGATTCCGCCGGTCTATGGGTCTGTCCTTTGCAGTTGTAGGAGGTCCACCCTCCCAGGCTTTGCCTCTCCTCTTTGGGGAGGAGTAAGTTGATAGCTTACTGCCTGAGGCGCCCCTACCGGGGAATGCCGACGGGGCTGTCCAGGCAATTTTTAATGGCTAAAGCGCTCACGTTCTCGGGCGTTGGCTTTTCAAATCCCACTTTCCGACCTTGTGTCACATACTCCTATAGTTGGTAGGTGTTAAATATCGAGGACACTCCTATAATGTGAGTGTCCACGTGTGGTATCTGTTCCGATGGATACTACACCCTATAGACCGGTGTTGTCTTGGCCTTCGGGGCATGATTCCGCCGGTCTATGGGTCTGTCCTGTGCAGTTCTAGGAGGTCCACCCTCCCAGGCTTTGCCTCTCCTCTTTGGGGAGGAGTAAGTTGATAGCTTGCTGCCTGAGGCGCCCCTACCGGGGAATGCCGACGGGGCTGTCCAGGCAATTTTTAATGGCTAAAGCGCTCACGTTCTCGGGCGCTGGCTTTTCAAATCCCACTTTCCGACCTTGTGTCACATACTCCTATAGTGGGTAGGTGTTAAATATAGAGGACATTCCTATCATGTGAGAGTCCTCGTACCATGTGTCGTATCTGTTCCGATGGATACTACACCCTATAGACCGGTGTTGTCTTGGCCTTCGGGGCATGATTCCGCCGGTCTATGGGTCTGTCCTGTGCAGTTCTAGGAGGTCCACCCTCCCAGGCTTTGCCTCTCCTCTTTGGGGAGGAGTAAGTTGATAGCTTACTGCCTGAGGCGCCCCTACCGGGGAATGCCGACGGGGCTGTCCAGGCAATTTTTAATGGCTAAAGCGCTCACGTTCTCGGGCGCTGGCTTTTCAAATCCCACTTTCCGACCTTGTGTCACATACTCCTATAGTTGGTAGGTGTTAAATATCGAGGACACTCCTATCATGTGAGTGTCCACGTGTGGTATCTGTTCCGATGGATACTACACCCTATAGACCGGTGTTGTCTTGGCCTTCAGGGCATGATTCCGCCGGTCTAGTGGTCTGTCCTGTGCAGTTCTAGGAGGTCCACCCTCCCAGGCTTTGCCTCTCCTCTTTGGGGAGGAGTAAGTTGATAGCTTGCTGCCTGAGGCGCCCCTACCGGGGAATGCCGACGGGGCTGTCCAGGCAATTTTTAATGGCTAAAGCGCTCACGTTCTCGGGCGCTGGCTTTTCAAATCCCACTTTCCGACCTTGTGTCACATACTCCTATAGTGGGTAGGTGTTAAATATCGAGGACATTCCTATTCTGTGAGTGTCCACGTGTGGTATCTGTTCCGATGGATACTACACCTTTTAGACCGGTGTTGTCTTGGCCTTCGGGGCATGATTCCGCCGGTCTATGGGTCTGTCCTGTGCAGTTCTAGGAGGTCCACCCTCCCAGGCTTTGCCTCTCCTCTTTGGGGAGGAGTAAGTTGATAGCTTACTGCCTGAGGCGCCCCTACCGGGGAATGCCGACGGGGCTGTCCAGGCAATTTTTAATGGCTAAAGCGCTCACGTTCTCGGGCGCTGGCTTTTCAAATCCCACTTTCCGACCTTGTGTCACATACTCCTATAGTTGGTAGGTGTTAAATATCGAGGACACTCCTATAATGTGAGTGTCCACGTGTGGTATCTGTTCCGATGGATACTACACCCTATAGACCGGTGTTGTCTTGGCCTTCGGGGCATGATTCCGCCGGTCTATGGGTCTGTCCTGTGCAGTTCTAGGAGGTCCACCCTCCCAGGCTTTGCCTCTCCTCTTTGGGGAGGAGTAAGTTGATAGCTTGCTGCCTGAGGCGCCCCTACCGGGGAATGCCGACGGGGCTGTCCAGGCAATTTTTAATGGCTAAAGCGCTCACGTTCTCGGGCGCTGGCTTTTCAAATCCCACTTTCCGACCTTGTGTCACATACTCCTATAGTGGGTAGGTGTTAAATATAGAGGACATTCCTATCATGTGAGAGTCCTCGTACCATGTGTCGTATCTGTTCCGATGGATACTACACCATATAGACCGATGTTGTCTTGGCCTTCGGGGCATGATTCCGCCGGTCTATGGGTCTGTCCTGTGCAGTTCTAGGAGGTCCACCCTCCCAGGCTTTGCCTCTCCTCTTTGGGGAGGAGTAAGTTTATAGCTTACTGCCTGAGGCGCCCCTACCGGGGAATGCCGACGGGGCTGCCCAGGCAATTTTTCAATGGCTAAAGCGCTCACCTCTCGGGCGCTGGCTTTTCAAATCCCACTTTCCGACCTTGTGTCACATACTCCTATAGTGGGTAGGTGTTAAATATAGAGGACATTCCTATTATGTGAGAGTCCTCTTACCACGTGTGGTATCTGTTCCGATGGATACTACACCCTATAGACCGATGTTGTCTTGGCCTACGGGGCATGATTCCGCCGGTCTATGGGTCTGTCCTGTGCAGTTCTAGGAGGTCCACCCTCCCAGGCTTTGCCTCTCCTCTTTGGGAAGGAGTAAGTTTATAGCTTACTGCCTGAAGGGCCCTCTACCGGGGAATGCCGACGGGGCTGCCCGGGCAATTTTTAATAGCTAAAGCGCTCACCTATCGGGCGCTGGCTTTTCAAATCCCACTTTCCGACCTTGTGTCACATACTCCTATAGTGGGTAGGTGTTAAATATAGAGGACATTCCTATTCATGTTTTACCGCATGGTAGGAATCCGGTCATCTCCTACCACATTTAGTGGCGTTACTGTATTGCTATGAATAAATACATTGTATATTTTAACCTGTCACAATTTGTGGTTGTTATCTTTGTGACCCCTAGCACGGGTCTACAACAATAAGTTGGCTCATTAGTAAAAGAAACAATAGATAGTCTGAGCTCCTAATTAAATCAGTTAATGAAGTTCCCCGGCAATTTCAGAAGCTGGTGTCAAATGCTGGCGTTTATAATGAACTATAAAGACAACTCAATGCTATACACTTTCTTATACCTATTTAATCTAAGAATAGGACATCGATAATGAATTACGAGCAGTTTATAATAGGACGTTACTTTTTCCTCACACACTGTATATACGTCTTTCCTGGCATAACCCTTACGCAACATGCTATGGCAACACCACCATCTAATAATGTAGTTTTTTTATCGTAGAAGAACTCTATTATATTTGTCTGTATATTACAACCCCTTAAATGCATGCATTATTCCAAGAGATATATAAACATATATAAACTTTTAACGCTTAAACTTAAGCATGACAGACCAACAGACAGGCAGATTTTTATAGAAATACACGAACGCAACAAAAAATGAAGTTTTACAAATCAAGGACAATGAATTGCAGAAGTTGAAACAAATTATCTATTATATTCGATGTACCAGACACAATAACTGGAAGCAAAGATTCGAAATCTGCATTCAACACGGTATGTGAATTTATTCAATCCTACGTTTTTTGTTTTTTTTTCGAATGATGTGAATTGATCAATAACATGGAAATAAACAAGACATAATTTACATGCAAACGTTAGAAACGGAAACTAATGTTTTGTCTAAAATTTGAATTTTGAAAAAACGGACTTTCGAGTTATTTGCTCAACATGAAAGCAAGAAGGTTGAATATTTGATTTGATTTGATTTTGACAAGCAAAGTGTTTTTCTAAAACAAAAAAAAAAAAAAAAAAAAAAAAAACTCCACCGTCACGTAAAGAATTAAAACTAAAACGACGAACTTATTTCAAAACGAAATTTTGAACCGAGCCGGAAAAGGCAAGATAAATAAATAAAAACATGCCCGTCGATTTTTCCTTCTCGTAAAACCAGAAAGAAAGTAAATATGTATTTTTTCTTTTCACTAAGTTGTTCCAAACTTACTTCGTTAGTAAAAACTACGAATTACATTAATTAAAAGGAATATATATATGTATATATATATATATATATATATATATATAGGTACCAAAAACATTTTAGTATGTTAGTGTTGGATATTCACTCGCCTTCACTTCATTGATTCTAACCAATTCGTTGACGAGGTGGCAACGCTTTTTGAAATGCTAAAAAAAACAAAAAAAAAAAACAATAACATTGAAAAAAAAATATGCTATTTAAAAGTTGATGCTTAAATGCTATAAGGATCTCTAGGCAATACTTAAACTAGAATTCGTTGACAAGGTGGCAACGCTTTTTGAAATTCTAAAAAAAAAAAAACAAAAAAAAAAAAAAACAATAACATTGGAAAAAAATGCCATCTAAAAGTTGATGCCTAAATGCTATAAGGATTTCTAGGTAACACTTAAACTAGAATTCGTTGACAAGGTGGCAACGCTTTTTGAAATACTACTCTTTGAATTGAATGTGTGATCTCTCTGCTGTGCTACTAAAGTTTTGTTTCCAGTTAGAGTTCCCTGCACATCTTCAGTCTGCAATCTTGATTTTCTATTGTCTCTGTTTTGTTCCACTGCCTTTTCTCTGTAACTATGAGTGCTGATACCCCAGACTTAAACTCGAGTGAGTCGGTTTGCCTGCACCCTGATCCGTTGGAGAATGATTTGCCAACTGCAAAATCCGAAGTTGAAAATCTAATTGTGGAACTCTGTGTCAATGCCCCAAGTGACTCTGTAAAATTTTGCCTCCGCATATACCAGTATGAAAAGAGTCTAATTCAGCTTGAAAGGGAGTTCGAGCGAGAAAAACTTCAGTCATTGCGCGATACCGCACTATTTCTACAAATTCCAAATAATGATATCAAAACCAAAAAATCCCTTGCTCACTTGATCATACGCCGTATTCAGAATTTGCTCCCTGAAAACTGTCCCTTGTGCCATGAACGCTATCAGATTGGGTTGTCCGAAATTCCCCTCCTAGAGTGTTCTATTTGTGGACAGGGGGTACATAGGAAGTGTTGGGTACAACTGGCGGGTAACGTGAATAACACAGAATATGATGGGCTGAGTCCAGATAAATTTAAACTGTTATGCAATCCCCTCTGTCTGTCCTCTTTGTACTACATATGTCATGTATGTAAGGATAGTACAATTCCAAATGAGGAGTCAGGGAACAGGAAAACTAAATTAAAATCAAAATCAAAAGAAACAGGTGCGAAGCCTAAAGTGACTTTTAAATTATCCCAAGAACCGCTTCCTTCTCCTGACACAGATGTCTCCAAGTGCGAGTTGACTGTCACTGAACCTGTTTCAGCCACTATACCTGTTTCAGCCACCGAGACTGAATCTGTTCCACCCACTGTAAACAATCACCTTCCTTCCAATGGCGCGCCCCCACCTGAGGCCCTCATTACTACCACTGTCAATGAACAGTCAGTCACTGATGATTCAGACAGGAACGAGCGGCCAAAGGAAAACGTATCAATTTGTCGTTTCTTCAGAAATGGGAACTGTAAACATGGTATTAAAGGAAGAGAATGTAAATTTAAACACCCCAAGGTCTGCCCGAAATATGCAAAGTATGCGACACGCCAACCAAGAGGCTGTAACCTTGGGAAAGCATGTAAAGATTTTCACCCGAAAATGTGCAAGGATTCTCTGAGAAGAGGAGAGTGTCTGAACGAATCATGCACTTACAACCATGTTAAGGGTACTAGACGCCAACCAATCTCGACTAGGAATGAACAAGCAAGGGAAATTTCACAGCGCAACTCCGTCCCAACCACGAGTCAGGAGTCAGTTGAGAATTCGTCCCCAGTTATATCCACACCTCGAGAGAATGGAAGAGATACGTGCAATTTTTTAGAAGTGATCCGCCTATTGAAGGCGGAAATCCTCCACACTTTGGACCAGAGGATATTGTTGGTGTCGAATCAAATCAACGCACTACACAACCAACAACAAGATGTGCCAACTCCTCGAATGCCAATGCAATTCACGTGGCAACAGCCAGCCGAAGTTCCCAATCAAATCCATCAACCAATGTTTATGATTCCGAACCAACAACTCACTCGGCCCAGAATAAATCTGGTGGACTATCAAGAATTCCCTCGACCCAGAATGAATTTGGTGAATCCAATTCACCACTCTTAAATAACTTTGCTTTTGTAAATATTCAAGGTCTTTGTCCTCAGACCGTTCCAAGCAAAGTACCGTTTATCAAAAATGAACTTAACAGTGACAATTCTCTTTTTATTGGCTTATCGGAAACTTGGTTAAATTCGCACAGAGATGCTGAACTTGAAATAGAAGCTTTTACACTCTTCCGATGCGACACATCAAGAAAAGCCAAAACACGTGGAAGGCACACCGGCGGTGTTGCTCTTTATGTCCGTGATGATATTGGATGTTCCTGTAATGTAATTTTTTCTCATGCGTCTGAATGTGTGCAGATGTTATGCCTTTACTCCTCCTATGAAGATTTAGCCATTCTTGTTACTTATAGACAACCTGATGACAGCTACCATGGACACCCATCCACACCAAATGATTTTAGTTCTCCTCTTAATAAAGTCAAACATATATTATCAACAATAAACCCTGCTCCAGATATCATTGTCGGTGGAGATTTTAATCTCCCTCACGTATCTTGGCCTGATGGACAGGCTATTCCAGGAGCATCAAATGCTGAGCGATTGATGATAAATTCACTGAACGAATTCTGCAATGAGCTTTTTTTGTCACAGCATGTGCTGTCTCCCACGCACAAAGATGGGAATATCCTTGATCTTGTTTTCACCAATAATTCTGATTTGATTCATGAGAGCATCAATGTACCCTTACTGCAAAGCACATCTCACCACAGTCTCATCCAGCTTCAAACAACATATAAAGTTAAATATAAAAGTGAGGTATTGAATAATCGTGCACCAAGAACAATGTTCAATGCACTAAACTTTTTCAGCGAGGAAGTCGATTGGACTGCTCTTTCAGAGGAACTAAGCCATGCTGATTGGGAAGACTCATTAAGAGACATGGGTGCATCTGCAATGCTGGACACTTTTTATTTAATTGTCTACACTGCCTGCTGCAAGCATGTGCCATTGCGTAAATCAGAATGCGAGAAAAGAACGCCCAAGGTGGTAAGATACCGTCACTCACTTTCTAAAAGAAGACGGAAGATAAAAAAGCGTCTTTTGAAAGTGTCATCGCCTGCTGTTATTTCCAAACTGTCCAAGGAATGTTTGGATATTGAAAGGAAACTGCAGAAGTCTTTTGCTGACTCTAACGCTTTTATGGAGGGAAAGGCTGTCAACTCCATTAAAAGTAATTCAAAATATTTCTTTTCATATGTCAAGAAAAAGTCCAAAGTCAAGACAAAAGTTGGTCCATTGGTGGACCAGAATGGTGTTCTTACTGGTAACAGTACTGAGATGGCAGAAATTTTGTCAAAACAATACACAGACGTTTTTAGCAAACCAATGCAAAGCAGTCAAGCTTCACATAATCGCACTTTTGATATAAGTTCTATACTGTCAACTGTTACTCTAACTGCAGCCGATTTTGAGCTTGCAATTGATGAACTCTCTCCGTCAGCTGCTGCGGGTCCTGACGGCTTTCCTGCATTACTACTGAAAAACTGCAGGGCCCATTTGGTCCATGCTCTCGTATTTCTATGGACGAAAAGTCTTGAAGAAGAGGTCGTTCCAAGCAAACTAAAGAATTCTCTTATTACACCCATTCACAAAGGTGGAAGCAAGTCGGTGGCTGCCAATTATAGACCAATAGCTTTGACCTCCCACCTCATTAAACTTTTTGAGAAAGTCATACGGAAACACATAGTTAGACACATGAATGAAAATAACCTGTTCAATGACAGTCAGCATGGGATGAGATCTGGAAGATCTTGTTTAAGTCAACTCCTTGAGCAGTTTGACACCATTCTATCAATTCTTGATGATGGCGCTAATGCAGATGTTGTCTACTTAGATTTTGCCAAAGCTTTTGACAAAGTTGACCACAAAATAGTTCTGCAGAAAATATTTGATCTTGGCATTCGTGGAAGCATCTTCAAATGGATCGAATCCTTCCTGAGTAATCGCCTCCAAACAGTTATGGTTGATGGTGCAACCTCGAAGCCACAACCTGTCATTTCTGGAGTTCCCCAGGGAAGTGTATTGGGACCCATAATCTTCCTAATCCTTATTGGGGACATTGATGAAGATATCGCCATGTCAATAGTCAGGTCATTCGCCGATGATACAAGGGCCACAAAATCCGTTCGGTCTCCCGAGGATGCTGTGTTGTTTCAAAAGGATCTCGATCAGATCTACAAATGGACGGAGGACAATAACATGGAGCTAAATGACGTGAAATTTGAGCTTCTCCGCTATGGTAATAACGACCAGCTAAAAAGCGAGATATCATACCACACTCCGTCAGGAAAAATGATAAACATAAAGCAAGAAGTAAAGGACCTCGGTGTATCTATGTCTAGTGATTGTCTTTTTAGCAATCAAATAAACAAAGTTGTGGAAAAAGCCAAGAACCTCATTGCCTGGATCCTGAGGACATTTAAAACCAGAGAATATCGTGCAATGGTCACGCTGTATAAATCCTTGGTCATTCCAGTTTTGGAATACTGTTCTGTCTTGTGGAACCCAAGTAGCCCTAGGCTCATCCAAAAGCTTGAAGCCATTCAGTGGTCCTTTCTACGGAAAATTCAAGCTGATCGGAACTACTGGTCATGTCTGAAGAAGACAAAAATGTTCTCGCTGCAAAGACGACGTGAAAGGTACCGGATAATTTACATCTGGAAGATATTGGAAGGAAAGGTACCGAACATTAATGGCCACATTCAAGCCCGAGACAATGAACGCCGCGGGAGGCACTGTATTGTTCCCTCGCTAAAAACTGGTGGGAAAATACGAACCATTTTTGAAACGAGCTTACCTGTACAGGGGTCACAACTCTTCAATGCCATGCCTAGGTGTATTCGGGATATAAAAAATGCTGCTGTGGAACAATTTAAGCGCTCTCTTGATGCCTACCTCGCTAATATCCCGGACCAACCCCAAATTGTCGGATACACGGCGTGCAGGCAAGCCGACACCAATTCTATCGTGCACATGCAAGCACATGCTGGTGCGGTTCCTTTGTCTCACAGGATCCTCACATCAGCCAGGGCGAGTTGAACAACCAGCAAGCCTGAACACGCCTGTTCGAAGCACCAGACAAAAAAAAAAAAAAAAAAAAAAAAAAAAAATTTCGAAGGCAAAATTGTTATTGTCTTGTTAAGTTGCGTATTAGGAAATTATCGAGAGAGAGAGACATGAATCAACCAGGAAAGAATTGACAACGAAACAAAGTGTGTTTCGTTCAAAAATATGAATAGCTTTACGAGTATTCAGACAGAAGCCATAATTATGAAAACAAAAATTAACTATAAGAAAGACTCTGATAATCCATTACATAGAGTATGAAAAAGAAAGAAACTAAACAAAGTAAACAAAAATCGATACAGAACTAAATGTCTTTATTCGGGCATTAATGTTCATAAAAACACACCAGTATCTGAAAACAAAACAAGAACTTATATTCTTATGTTTTATAGATTTAATCTGCGCGTTCACCGATGGGAAAAAAAAACATTGTAAACATCAGCGTGGCAAGCATAACCATATATTTCTATATGTTTATTTAAAGTATCAATAACATTTCCAGTGTTAAAAAATCTCATTCGAAAGCGTCCAATAGTATTTATGCAATCTATTCATTTTAACATATGCAGGAAATTGGTAAATGTGTTCTTTTTCATATTGCCACTAGCTAAATACTTCACATTAAATAAAGAAAGTGAACACTCTATAATACTAATACACCAAGGTATTCTATGTCCGTACCTCTTGGCTTTTTTGCCAAGATCAAAGTGTAGTATCTGTTTCAATGGATACTGCACCCCATACTGGTATTGTCTTGTCATTCGGGCTTGATTTACGCCGGTCTATGGGTCTGTCCTGTGCAGTTCTAAGAGGTCCATCCTCCCAGGCCTCTCCTCCCCGCATTGGGGAGGAGTGAGTTTATTGCATACTGCCTGAGGCGCCCTACCAGGGAATGTCGACGGGACTGCCCAGGCAATTTTATATCGCCAGAGTGCTCACATCTCGGGCGCTGGCTTTTCAAACCCCACTTTCCCGACCCGACCTTGGGTCACATATTACTTGTGGAAGTAAGATAAAACTGGGATTGTGCCTAACTCCTGGAGAGGAGTAAATAAATACTCTATCTGTAATATCTCACACACATTCAAAAAAATGAGATTGTCAAATTATGGTTGTTGAATAATCTGATGTCACTAAGAATACAATTCAGGATTTACCAGTTTTTAATGAATTATTCCAAAATGAAATTATGTTATTCTGTCGACTAAAAGAGTAATGGTTTCAATAAATATATTCCAAAAAAGAGAAAGTTTTTTCATTGATTTAGTTAATTATTGTACGGTATGAAAGCAGATACTATTTATTGTTTCAACAAAAATTAAATTGCTACAATTTTTTAGGTTAATATTAAAAAAAACATATTCGGTTTATTTATTAAAACAATATTTAGCTGACAATGACACATAATTTAACTGAAGAAAAATATAAATCCCTTCTTAATAATATTTACTGTGTAAGCCATTATTTATTTCAAAAGGGATACTATTATTAAGTGTAAATTATACACATGGATATAAATAAAACTGTTGACTTTCCACGGGTCACGCTATTCTATATTATAATATTAACGCGTTTCCTATTCGTACTGATGCCATCTAACTTTATTCCACACACATAAACAATAAGATCCTTGCTAACAATAAAAAGTATATGTACGGAAGTAGAACGATGCATTTCTTTCTTAATAGTATTGACTCTGACAGATCTTCATTATTTCAAAAACAATAATATTATATACAGTATTTAATACAGATGTAGTTAGCACTTTGAAACAGAATTAAAACATAACAAGAATATGAAAACGAATAGATATCTGATCCCCAATCTCGTAATCGCCGAGGGCTATAATGCATTTTACTTATGGAAGAATCTACACGGGGGTGTATGTATAGAATGTAATAATAATGGTAGTAATTTAATAAAAAGTAAGCGGTATTACAATGTAGATTATAGCTGTTACTTAATAATAAAACTAAACAATTTAATTGTAGAAATTGATTAATCGAAGTGTCCACATTACATTATCTACTTAAATACTATTTTTTAATATTGAAGTTTTCTAAAAAAAACGGCCAAATAATAATAACGGAATTTCAAAATACGTTTAATTTGAAAACCAGAACCGTTGGTACCAATTGTCTTTTAATGCTCCGTGCAGTTTACCCACTTCGGCGTTGTCCTGAGATGAGAACCATTTATGTTGGTTCAGGTCTTTGCATTAAAAGTAAAAATAAATATGTTCATGACAATAAACAACGCTCCTGGATAAGCCGTAACCGATCTGAGGGAGATAACTATTTTTCTTAGACGCCGCGATTCTGAATTCGCTGTAACTTTGGCAAGGGAGATAACTCATTGTTTATCGCTGCATGAAAGAAAATGCGAATGTTTTTGTAAATATCCGTTTTTATTTACATGTCACAAACTTTATAAACTTTATAACAATTAATAAAAAAAATGTTACGCTTTTTAACTCAAAGAAAGAAAGAAAATGCGACGATAATATTTGATAAAGACTTATTGAAAATAACTTTTAAGCGTTAAAATTACAAGGGGAATCACTTGAACCTCTTTACATTTCTATAGTCTAACTAATTCCCGTTTTAGATTATAGATTGCGAATTCCATAATATCACTTTCAGTTAGGGATGTTGGAAACCATTATGTTTTTTTTTCTGCAAGAATGCCGTCAACCGAATGAAACCGGTCAACAAATTTGTACGATTCTGATTCATATGAAATTTACTTTTTACTTACATTAGTGCAAGGAACCAAATTCTATACTGCACAATTATGCAAACACATACACACAAACGCTGTATGTTAAATGTCGAATGCAATTCGTCAAGTGTGAGTTGCACTTGTGGGACCATTTTTTGTTTTGTTTTTAAGACCTAGACTGCCGGAAGATCTTTCAATTAGCTTATTTGAACTTGATTAATTAGTGCGGCAACTTCTACTGGGATCATCACTGTTTATATTTGTCACCTTATTCCCACCTCAATATATCAATATTATTTGAATATCTAAGAAACACAATCTGCAGTGACTGTCGTGTCTATAAGAAATCAATGTCTGTTTTTGTGGTCTTTGATTTGTATGACGATGCGATTAACTGATTATAATGTCTCTACGTATAATAAAGTTCATGAAGTGGTTATAGGTTGTATTGTTGTAACGAAATCTGGGTGATATTCGTACAAAACTCTTAAAGTTACTTTCCCATGAACACTGAAAATTCTCCCATCCTGATATTGCTCGCCCATATCAATCTGAGTTTTACAATCGTAGCGTATTAATATCAAGTAACCTGATACAATATGCTAAATACCATATGTATATTCATAACATCCATAAGTATTTGGTGCGATGATAAAAAGCATTCCTGCCCCCGTTCACATGTCCGTAAACTTTTAGTAGATAACACAAAAATCATCGCACAAAATACTAATACACTTAAACTCCACATACTCGAAGCCCTATACATTAAAACAGAAAAAAACAGCTATTAACAAGATTAACTATACTATTAGTACTAATATACTCAAATGCCTATAAATATAAATTTACATAAAACACAGTCCTTTATTTTCCCGCCTAAATAGAATATATACTCACTCCTTGGTCTATGCCTGGTTTAGATTGCTCCACTGACGATGGACCTAGATGAGTCCGAAAGCGCTTTGGGAAGCTATGGCAATTTTATCAGCCAGTTTCTGTCTTAAACTAAAAATCTAATCAGAAAAACGGAAAGGATCTTAGAAAAAATAACCAGACACAAGATGTCCGTTATTTTTAATGATACTTGTATAAAAAAGAAGATGCTGCCAAGATAAACACACACACACACACACACACACACACACACACACACACACACACATATATATATATATATATATATATATATATATATATATATATATATATGTATATATATATATATATTATTCGACATTATATCATATGCAATATTTGGAAAGACATATTCATAATGATAATTTCATAATGATTATTTCGTTAGTGTATGTCATTATCGTGTACATACACCGACGTGAATTACCATCTCTACACTGAAGATTGCGTAAGCATGGAACATCACTGTATGTGAGTAAAAATAATTAATATTTACTTTAAAAAAAATAATTATATCTCCCTTTACTAAGATTGGTGCAATCTGAGCGAATTTATAAACGAGCATTAATACTATGGCTTAAAAGTGGGATTCGTTGTTGTTGTAGAATCACTTTATAGATTTAAATCCCTCCTAATTATCATACGAAGTCACGCCGGCTAGGTGGAAAGACACCCGACTGCGAATCAGTGGCGATTTGTTAAATCGGGTCCGTGCCCCACAGCCGACGTGAATTAACATCCACCACACTGAAGATTGCCTAAGCATAAACATCTCTCTGTAAGTAAAAATAATTAATATTTACTTTAATATATATATATATATATATATATATATATATATATATATATATATATATATATATATATTTCTTGAATGTGAGATGATATATATAATTATTTCCACAATCAGACAACGCCGCAGCCCACCACCTATGAAAAGAAACAAACCGGAAGTCCTAGACTCGAGTTTCGCCATCCTTTGGGCTCATCAGTAGAACACATCCGAACTCAGGATTCGAAACCCGAGTCACTTGCATGGTAAGCGAGTACTCTGCCACTGAGCTACCTCGCCACATACAAGAATGTCTATTAATTTACACAGATTAAGCGAACCGCGGCGATGACCGACTGTGGAATTTACCTACTCTTTTACGAAACTCGAGTCTAGGACTTCCGGTTTGTTTCTTTTCATAGGTTGTGGGCTGCGGCGTTGTCTGATTGTGGAAATAATTATATATATATATATATATATATATATATATATATATATATATATATATATATATATATGTATATGTATAAATGTATATGTATATATATATATATATCCTTAAGCAAATATTCATTATTGTTAAATACCTATTGATTTTGATTGCTTTTAATTTCTAGTTGTGATTGTTGGTGACCCTGGGTAATGATGGCGACTTGCTACGGCAGTGGTGACTTTGATGGACACCTTCTGACTAGCCGTAATTATCATCTCTCCTACACTGATGACTGCGAAAAATAAGAAAAAACTAGTGAATGTAAGTTAAAAAATAATTAATACTTATTTATAAAAACATTGCTTTAACCCCCCCTTCAATAAGAATAAAATGTGTTCCTCTTTAAAAAATTAATTGAGCAGTTAACTTTAGCGTAATGAAATGCTATCTCGTTGTTTGTTGAACACTATATGACATGCACACTATTTTAGTCCGCCGATTTGACAACAGACATCTTTATTATTCATTCGAGACCTAATCATGCTGGCCAGCCGTAATTATCATCCCTCTTACACTGACGACTGCGAACATCAATAAACACTACTGTCTGTAACGAAAAAAAATATTTATTTATAAAGATATTGTTATACCCTCCCTAAAATAAAAAATAGAATAAATTAAGCCGTTCACTTCAGCGTAGTGCAATTTTTCTTCGTCGTGAGTTTAACACTATATGACCTGCTAACCCTAACCCTTACCCTAACCATAAACCTAACCCTACCCCTAATTCTAACCTCAAACCCTAACCATTACCCTAACCCTAACTCAAACCCTTAACCCTGAAACTCTAACCTTAAACCTAAACTTTCACCTAACCATAACCCTAATACTAAACTTAACCCTTACGCTAAACCCTAACACTAAACCTTAACCCTAGACTCTCACCCTAACCCTAACCCTAAACCCTAACATTTAACCTAACCTAACCCTAAACCCTAACCCTTACCCTAACCCATAACCCTTAAGCCTAACCTTCAACCCTAATCCTAACCCTAACCCTAATCCTAACCCTAACCCTAACCCTAACCCTAACCCTAACCCTAACCCTGACCCTAAACCTTTAACCCTTAACCCTAACCCTAACCCTAAACTCTAACCCCTAACCCTAACGCTAAACCTTTAACCCTTAACCCTAACCATAGCCCTAAACCCTAAAATTTACCCTAACCTAACCCTAAACCCTAACCCTTACCCTAACCCATAACCCTTAAGCCTAACCTTCAACCCTAATCCTAACCCTAATCCTAATCCTAACCCTAACCCTAACCCTAAACCTAAACCTAAACCTAACCCTAACCCTAAACCTTTAACCCTAAACCCTAACCGTAACCCCTAACCCCTAAACCTAACCTGCTTTCTACGTTGGTCCGCCTACTTGACACAATATAAATCTTGATTCTCATTAATTTCTCCTGGTGATTGTTAGTGTCCGTGGGTAAAGATGCGGGCTGCAGAATTAGTGATGGTTTGTGATCGGAATAAAATCTTTCAGTCCAGCCATAATTATCATCTCCCCATAAATGATGACTGCGATAATCAAGAAACATTAGTGTTTGTAAGTAAAAAAAAAACTCTCTCTCTCTCTCTCTCTCTCTCTCTCTATATATATATATATATATATATATATATATATATATATATATATATATATATATATATATATAGTAAGCTATGAAAATATATTCATGGCAATTCAGCTACACAGAGGCTACCGCGTTTCACCCCCGGGTAAATATTCAGGCTAAATATATATATATATATATATATATATATATATATATATATATATATATATATATATATATATATGCGAACATTGTTAACAATGCTTAACGTAATGCGATGTTGTTTTGTGATCCCATTTAAATCGTCATTGACTTTCCTGGAGTAATATGAAAAAACGTATTTTGCGCGTTTCCACGCCGTCATTTTAAAAAGGATCTTCTTTCTCCAGCAGTTTTCTGTTCATTTGCTTTGGACACCGATGTCGATGAAGAATCGAAAATGTTCGCGAAACCTATAGAACATTTATTATTATTTTTGATTTTTATACAAATAAAAAACATCAGTTAATTTAAAAAAAAAAAAAAGGCATAATCAAACGGACAGATTCTGTTGTTTATAACAATGTTCGCATAAATTATGAACGCTGCCTAAATACACACAAATATATATATATATATATATATATATATATATATATATATATATATATATATATATATATATGGGAAAGTAAGGGTGAGAGTAATCCGACGTAATGGGAAATGGAAAAGAAAAAACAAAGAGATATTTTTCATATATTCCTCAACGTTTCGTCTTAATTGTAAGATTTCTTCAGGATGATAATTTTAAGAAAAATGTCATGCAAGTACATCGAAATATTGGGTTGACATGATGGGTTGATGAGGAAAAGTAGCAGCCGTGGCTACTAAGAGCGCTGGACCAGGGTCCGGGCTGCGAGAAGTCAGCGGCTACAACTTTTCCTCGTCAATCCATCATGTCAACCCAACATTTCGATGTACTTGCATGACATTTTTCTTATAATTATCATCCTGAGGAAGTCTTACAATAAAGACAAAACGTTGATGAATATTTAAAAAAGATCTCTTGGTGTTTCCTTTATCATTTCCCATTTATATATATATATATATATATATATATATATATATATATATATATATATATATGAGAGAGAGAGAGAGAGAGAGAGAGAGAGATGTTCACACTCACAACTTTCAAATGTAGTGAGAATACTTATAATTTGCCTGCTATCTAAGAGAAAAAAAGCGTCGCTATTATTTCTTCAGCGTCTGGTTTCGAAAGCCAATTGATAACGAACTGTTACCGTTGTAATATTCGCTGGAAATACGAACCGGGTAATAAAATAAATATAAAATGAATTTGAAATGAGTGACTCGAGTCAGTCGGGCGTGTAAAAAGCCAGACAGATTCTATCGATAGAATATCAGTGCTACAACTTAAACGACATTGGGTGCAAATGGGAAGCTGATGTCTTTTGGAAGAACACCAGATTTTATGGATAGTCATAAACCGCGCTTTTTTTTTCTGTCAGCCGATTTGTTTTATATTAATACAGATTTCCTTTCTTTAATACTCTGTCCTTTTATTGTTTTATTACGAGCCGAAAAGCCGCCAAAATGGCGGGAAAGCAATTGTAGATTCATTGGGAAACATGATTAGTTTTATCCCATTTATAAAATACGGTATTCAGAGTACTTTTTCTTGTAGAACTGCTGTGAAATTCTAATCGAAGCTTTCGACATAGTGATATTGATACGATTAGTAGTATAGACATTAGTAGCAATAATATTCTAAGAATTATAACTCTCTTTTACACGCCAGTTTCTATTTGATTGCTTCCCACTGCACAAGAGGTTGTACAAGGTCGGAAGTGAGGTTAAACGAGCTCTGATTTCCTTATTTTTGTAACATAGTTCACCCCAACAAAGCAGGACGTAAAGGGCTACTGAGAACAAAAAGGATATGGTTTGGGGGTCGCATTGTTCCATGAAGTCGTTTACGATTTAAATTAAGCCACGTTGGATAGAATCACAGAACGAAATCGCATTACGTTTAGCATTATAAAAATGTTACCACAGGTTTCATATGTGATGTTGTGTATTTTAGGTTGTTCTGTTTTTATGTAGAAAGCTGGCAGTATTTTTAATTTTTTTAACTTTGCTTTCGGAATTTTTTTGCTTTTAATAAAAGAAGCCCATCATGAAAATTGAAAACAAGGTATAATTAAACAGACGAATTATGTTATCTTGAACGATGTTTGCATAAATGAGAAAATGCTGCAATATATATATATATATATATATATATATATATTGCGTGTCTTTAGGCATCATTTTATTACTCATGCAAAAATTGTTAGAAATAATATAATTCGTCTATTTAATTATACCTTCTTTCCCTGCTCTACTTACGTATCCAGCACTGTTGAAATAAATGCTGAAAATTGATACATAAAAATTATACCTTCTTATAAAACGTTATGTGGATACATGAAATAGTAAAAATTATATATATATATATATATATATATATATATATATATATATATATATATATACATATCATTACAGTACAGGTATCTATTGTATTATTTTCTTGCTCAAGGCATTAGTTTCATTATAATTGGACATTTAATCAGACACTTGACAAATATTGAAATATTGTTTTCGACGCTTTCAAATTTTCTGTAATGCGGTCTCCGACATAAAACAACACATCTTTTAGTCCCTCGACCTCTAAGGCTGTTATAAGCCAGACAACTTAAACCATCTCCGCGCCAACAAATTCTCTTGGGTAAGTAATCAATCTTTGAGAATCAATGCGTGTAAAAAGCTAAAAGTCATTTATACAAATTTATTGCAGCTTGCATCAAGTTGTTTCGCAAACAAACGACGCTCAATAACGTTCTAAGCGCATAAGACAGACCATTAAAATACTGAGCGGTCGTCTCCGGAGAAAAAGTTACTCATTACTAATTCGCATATCGTGAAAATTTCTTCGGCACTTATGACTATTTTTAAGGACCGACGACAATATTTATAACAATTCTACAGAATGACATATCTAAATGAATTAATTCGAAAGTTGGGCTCATTTCTCGCATTATTAGTTAAGTCAGAACACTCTATTTAAAAGTAATTCAACTTGATACAAAATACACACTATCTATTTTATATACTGATTATCTATATGCGATATCAGTCGCTAGGTTTACTAATTTGCATATTGGCTCCTAAAAATAACATTTTATTAATTAACTATTATTTTTTATTGTTTTTTTAATTCAATGAGTTTTTTTTTACAATAACAAATAGTTCTATTTTATATTTTTTCTATACTTGACTAATATCTATCATTTCTGTTCAAATATTCCTTATTTAGAGTGACCGACATTGTTTTCAATAGTAACGAACTATTTCTACATTTCAAGCGAAAAGGCAGTTTGATTTTTTTTTTTTTTCTCTTCGTCCAGAAATACCATACGGATAATTTTTAATGAGAAGACATTCGTGTCAGGCCTTGTCAAAGGCTTTCAATATATCAATGGATATAGCCCTGGCTTCACCTGCTTTATCCAGTGTATGGTATCTCCGTAAAAAGATGACCGGTAGTATATCCACTGTAGAACGTCCTTATCTAAATATAGAAAATCAGATTTTTTTTTAGATTGATTAAAGATTCACAGAATTTAGCGATGAACGGTAGTAGATTGATATGGCAATAATTATGAGGGTCAGTTCTATCACAAGAGTTCTTGAAGACTGGCACAACTGAGCCAAATGTTTAGCTATCAAGGAAGCAATATTTGCAAGGCATTTGTTGTAGAGTGTTGAGAGGACAAGAGCAAGCTCAGCAGAGCATTTTTTTTATTACTATTACTTAGATAAGATGAGGGGCACATGCTTTTGATTAGGTTTTTTTTTTATTGTGTCCCGGGCATGAGAAGAGTTGATCAGGGCATCTTGTGTAGTAGATATAGTCCCCAATTGAAAAGCTAGGGAGTACTTAATATTTGTGCAGGATAGAAGCTCATTTGTTGTATATATAGGAAAGTGGGGTACCTTACATTTACCTGCCCGACAAGAATTAATTCGGCAACTGCTAACACCAAAATATTGTAAGAGAGCGCTTCGGTCCGAAAGTCAGGAAAGCCATAGAAAAATGATATGTTTCCAATAAAATTCCCTCTTCACATCTAGGTTTAGACCCCCCCCCCTAATCGACTATTACCCAGACAAGTTTGATAAATTATGTAACTCCATACTTGAGTACCATCCGCTCAGAAAGAAGCATGGACAATAGGGCAATTCAAACAATATCGTTAAATCCCTAGAAAAAAATCACAAGGTATGGTTACTTTCTGGAATATTACTCGACACACCGAAAAGTTATATTTATCTTAACGCATATTCATGGTATTCCCCTGTTCCACGAATAAGGTGTTTTTGCCATCAAATTCGCCCTTACCTTTTGCTAATGTATTTATTAATAAGCTTTCATCACTTTCCTCTTTGTAACTATCACTATTGATATTTTCATTCGCGCATGGTAAAAGCTTACCTGTAAACCGTGTATAAGTTATTTAAATCCGTTCGCCAGATTAAAGCTAAAATATATTTTACATATTCTTGGAAACGCAAAACAATGAATTTTACAAATGCAAGCCACTCACTTTCCACGTATATATGATTGATGACCGATCATCATTGTATATTTATTGAAACTTTCTGAAACAATTTTTTATTTATTTAAATATTTGAAATGTCTTCCATCCCAATTTTTAAAAAAGTTCCTCCATTGTCATGGATTGAATCAAAGAACTATTTTACAGGGAAACTTACTTTCTTTTTTCTCGTTTCTATCAAATACATTCAGATATTTTAATTCCATAGATAAAATAATTAACAATAGAAAAGACTTACAATTTTTCCAGAAAATGATCCGTAAATTGTTTATATACTTTTGAAATATGAATCAGTTGAAATATGTTTACGGAAAAAATACAGTGACGATCGATCATCACGATATCTATTATAGAAAAGTCGAGCGGCTTCTATCTTTCAATGATTATTTGCTACATTAAAAAGAAATCTAAGAAGAAGAAAAAGAATTTATTTGTTTCATTTTTTTTCCGATATCTTTGTGAGATGATCAAGTAACCAATGGCATGAAGGGGGTCAAAAATAAAAATAAACTATCTGACATTATAAGTTAAGATGTTCAACTACAATATGTGTTGTCTCAGATGTTAATAAATTCAAATCCTTGGTGTTGAACAAGGGATAATTAAGCATACTGTTAATTTTAACAAGATATGCCGTTCCGGTAGAAGCTTTGATGGTTTAATATATTGATATAATTGAAAATTAAAAATATTTCTCATGTAATATATATATATATATATATATATATATATATATATATATATATATATATATATATATGTGTGTGTCTGAATCGTGGTTGAAGGTACACTTAGGAGACCAAAATAAGATCGAAATAGACTATTATGTATACAACCGAAATGTGCATCTATTTCATCTTATCTTTGATTTTTTACACATATATATATATATATATATATATATATATATATATATATATATTTAATTCCCGAAACAGTTTTTCATGGTAAACAACTGATGATCCCTTAAAATAGTGTTAGAAATAAACTAATATAATAACTGTAAAAAATAATTTGACTTACATGAGTGATTTTTCACTGGAAGACTTGGGACTATAAGTTTTTGTTTTTTTTAAATATAGTTTTAATGGTTGAGAAACTTCCGAGACTATATATATATATATATATATATATATATATATATATATACATGTACAAATAAAAGTATAAATATATATATATATATATATATATATTTATACTTTTATTTTTACATATATATATATATATATATATATATATATATATATGTATATATATATGTATATATATATATAGTCTGTTATACTGCTTACGTTGTGATGTCATAAATATATATATATACGTACATATATATATATATATATATATATATATATATATCAAGTGAGTGAGTGTAGTATTAACACATCATGATGTCGCTAGCTTTAAATGCATCGTTCGTTTCATTAAAGTCGAACGCTCAATGACGTCAAGCCGCCGTATAAAGTGTTAAAATTATCACCGTTTATTCGCTGTTCAACTTTGCCAAGTAATTAAGGCGTCGGATTTGAGTTCCAATCCGGAGTTTCGAATCGCATGACCGCTAGTTAATAGTCATATCTCGATGGTGATGAGCCCCGATTATTACGAACGAAACGTATAGGTACATAGATAATAAACAATAACAAATATTATATATATATATATATATATATATATATATATATATGTATATATATATATATATGTATAGTCTGTTTTAATGCTTACGTTTTAAACATAAATATATATCATATTGCCAGTACTGGTAATTTGAAATTGTCGTGAGCGTCGAGTAAAGGCGTGCCGACCCAAAGGGGCGGCTTTCAAGTTAGTCTGCGCCTTTAACTATCTGAAATTGTCACTTCCCACACTGAGGAAAACAATTAGCTCGAAACGACGTCGTCTGTAGGTAAATATAATTTAATATCTGTTTGTAAATATTATATATATATATATATATATATATATATATATATATATATATATATTCTTTAATCTTAAACGCTTCTGTGTTAACCCTCATAGATTTTTAATTTTGTAACAGACAACAAAACACTCAGACCACAACAAAAAAACATTTTACTTACCGCTGAGACAACACAAATAAATACGACGATGAAACAAAAAAAAAAACGACGAAAAAAATATAATGCTGGACGTCTCTGAAGTTGTATTCTGATTCCTAAAACTTACAGAAAAATATAAAGGATATATAGCAAATAAAATTACATTGAAAATGCTTCTCATATTAAATTATTTTATAACATTTCAAAACCTTAACGTTTCTACGAGAACGACATATCTCGCTAACATTACCAGCTTGCCTAGTACTTCCTAATATCTGAAACAACACACGGACTACAAACCAAAAATAACGGGCGATATGAAAAAAATAACACAATACTAGTCATCTCTGTTGATGAAATTTTAATTCAGAAAAAAATAATATGAAAGTAAAACAAAATATATTGCATTGAAGGTTCAATATATGTATATATATATATATATATATATATATATATATATATATATATATATATATATATATATATATATCGAAGTGAGGTCAATAACAAGCAGTACAAATAGCTCCATGCAAGATCCAAACACAGTTTGTTGATCACTTTCAACTGCACGTGTAAATTATCCTCTGACTCTCTAC
The DNA here is from genome assembly GCA_963556195.1 of Sepiola atlantica. Classification (NCBI taxonomy): domain Eukaryota; kingdom Metazoa; phylum Mollusca; class Cephalopoda; order Sepiida; family Sepiolidae; genus Sepiola; species Sepiola atlantica. The sequence goes on along the minus strand of OY744528.1, from coordinate 12,112,233 downwards.
TTACAAAGTAAAATTCCTCCTAAATTATGAGCTAATTCCCTATGGCCGAGGGGTTAACGCTCTTGACTGCGAATCAGTGGCGATTTGTGATCGGAGTTCGAGCCAGTCGACCGTTAAGAATTAACTTCCTGCACAGAAGATTGCGTTAGCATGAAACATCGATGTCTGTAGGTAATAAATAAATAATTAATAAATATATATATATATATATATATATATATATATATATATATATATATATATATATATATAGGAAAACATTATTAAATAACACGGAGTGGTTTTGTTTGATGCGACATTTTTTTTATTTTTTCAATTTCTCGAAAACCACTCTGTGTTATTTAATAATGTTTGGCTAAATGAAAATATGCTGCCTAAATACACACACAATATATATATATATATATATATATATATATATATATATATATATATATATATATATATATATATATAAGGATGAAAAGGAATTAGAAAAGCAAAAGTCAAATCTTTTTTCAATTCAGTTGCTCAGAACAAGGTATATTCCGCAAAAAGGCAATTTATTCAAGTTAATTTTTTCCTTAAGTCAGGTTTTTTCAAAGATACAACATCTTATCATCAGAGGAATTCGCTGGGATAGATACGTTGGCAAAGGCCAAGATTTAAAATTTGAAAAAGTAAAATAAAGATTGTGGGGAAAAACACAAGGCAAAACTCTGCCCGAATGCAAGCAAATGTCCGATTGCTAAAAAGTCCGGTGTCAAAAAGTCTAGCGGTAAAGTGAAATGTAGATAGGTAGGTCGTTAAAAGGCACGAGAAATGACATGAGAGGATTCAGAGTTAAATTCCAAAAAACACATCTTCAGGTGCGGCGAAGATAGATAGAATCCAGAGGGTAAAGGTCCAAACGTTCGTGGATGCAACAAGGCTCAGTAAAACGTAAGGTGGAAAATATACGCCATTTAAAAAAGACTTCCTGGGCCGAAAATCATGAAATAGGGTTACATTGGCAAAAAGACAGCGAATTGATATTTAAAGGCTAGGCCAAATTTCCAGATTGCCCATTTAAAAACAAGACTAGTCTGAAGAATGTCAAAAACTCATATGCGACCAGTAGGCACGAAAGGAAAGTGTAGGGGGTGTGAGGGAGTAGAAGGGTGCGATTAATAAGTGCGATTTAAAACTAAGAGTGTGAATGTGAGGGGTAGGTCGCTTAAAGTTGAAAGTAGACGTTAATGCGAAATTAGGGTTCAACTAGAAATGGGATATAAGGGTGAGGGGGCAAGTCAATGAGTGCGGGAGGGAGAATTAAAATACCAGAATGTGTCGAGGGGGGGAATATGAAGGGTAGAAATATTTTATTTTAACACAAATCTTTAACCACTTTGGGGATTTCTATTCCGAGTATTTACTCGAGGTCAAATTACCTTTTCCTTATTCTAATACTCACTCCCGGATTCCAATTTTATCGACTATTCCCTCGTTTATATATTTCTTTATCTGTTAATCCATAATTTTCCTTGCCAGCCTAAGATTAATTTTATTATTTTTTTCATTTAATTATTTTTATTTTTATTTTTATTTTTATTTTTTTATTTTTTATTTTTATTTTTACTATTTATTATTATTTTTATATCTACCCTTCAAATATATTTTGCCTCATTGTTTATAAGTAATGTCATCTTATTAAACACCTAACCCCCATATCCCTGTTCATATTCCCCTCATATGTAGGTAATAAATAATTATATATATATATATATATATATATATATATATATATGTGTGTGTGAATAAGTGTATATATATTCGCTTACCTTCTTACCCCCAACCTATTGACATTTATTGTTCACAGACTACTATATACATAGATTTCCATTGACATGCTGTCAAATAAGTGTTTTGCCACTTTTCCGACGTCTAACTCTTGATAAAGCCATTTAAACGGTTGGTTTAAACGTTGATATGCACCCTTGCTTTTTATATCGACTTTTTTAAAATTTCCTATATATATATATATATATATATATAGTTGAACAATTGAGAAACCAAACAACCTGACGCGAGATTTTGTCAAATGTATGAAATATCTGTTAAATCATTTGTAATCCATTTTTTTGGTTTGCAGTACAGAGAATATTTTTCATATTTTATTCCTTTTCTTTTTTTCGTCATCATCGAAGTCTTACGACGTAGCCGAAGATCCGCAATCTCGTCCGGTGTGGTTGAATATGTTTATTTTTTTAATGTCGGACACCAGTAGTTACCAGCGCTGGCAGCCGTGTGTATGCTAATGAAATGGGTGGTATCACAGTTTAAAACGCCGTTGAAATGATAACATTTGAACATTGAAAAGCGAAACAACTTGACGCGATATTTTGTCAAATGAATGAAATATTTATAAAATCATTTGTTTTTGAAATCCAGATTTTCGGTTTTAAAAACCATAACCATGGTTATACAGACAATATTTGTCTTGTTCCTTTTCTGTTTTTTTCGTCATAGTCGAGGTCTGACGGCGTAACCGAGGATTTGCGATTTCTTCCGATGTTTATGAAGAAGTTGTTTTCTTTTTTTTTTTAATGTCCCATATCCGTAGTTAAAGGCGATGGCGTGCATGTGTATATATAATGAGATGGATGTTACTACAGTTTCTAACCGCCGGTGAAATGATACACTTTGACAACTGAGAAGCCAACAAAACTTGACGCGAGATTTTGTCAAATACATGATATATTTATAAAATAATTTCATTTTTTAATCAAAAATTTCGGTTTTAAAAACCCTAATAATGGTAACCGTACATTTGCGATTTCTTCCGGTGTTGTTAAAGTAGTTGTTTTCTTTTATTTTGTTAATGTCCGATATATATTGTTAAAGGCGAACATTTGGATTTAAAAAAATATATATTTAATAAATGTGTCATGTATTAGACAAAATCTCGCGTCAAGTCGTTTGGTTCATCAATTTTCCAGGTTAATCATTTCAAGGGGGTTTTCAAAGTGTAGTTACACCCATTTCATTATATATATATATATATATATATATATATATATATATATATATATATATATGTGTGTGTGTGTGTGTGTTTGTCAACGTTGAGCCTTGCCAGTACTAAATGAGTGACTATTTAGGAACACTAGTTGGTGTATCTGCTTGTGATTTGACGGGCATTACCCGATTCTGTCTTGCCCACAGAAAAGTTAGGACGGATAGAGTATATGCCCGTCTCCTCGAGGACGTAATGAGAACATAACAACGACAACGACATACATATATATATATATATATATATATATATATATATATATATATATATATTTATATATATATCATTACAAATAATATCGTTATCATGCCATCGAAGAAGTTAGAAATAAGTACTATATGAGTACACACTTATGCCATCCTTGTTTTCACTTTCGGTAATGACCATAAATATTAATCTTCTTTTAAGAAACGTGTGAAGTCAAGTGTGTTTCAATACAAGATGGCTTTCATGGCTGCAATGGTCTGTACTTTTTGGAATTAATTTTACACTTGAATAATTCATCATTTAAATTTTGTTTAGGTCTAGTGAATACGCCGAACCAAACGTACCCATGTGCCGTGGAATATCCCCCATCGAAATGTTGTGCGTATCAATGTGATATAGTGTCTTATCAGGTTAACAGTACATTGTGCATTTAACGCTGACTAATTTCCAATATCTAAGTACCGCTCGGACCAAAGCATACTCAGTCATCGTGACGGTAAGTAGATCGATATCCAGCGAACTAGAGACACCGACGTCCGGCTTGAAACATCACGATGGGAAGTGTGTGTTAGATGAGAAAAACTTACCCATGAACGAGTTTTGCTAGTGTCATTCAAGAGGAAAACGTTCTTCGTTTCAAAAACGTCGTCATGGAATAAAAATTAATTCAGTCGTCTAAGAATATCGGTGCATTCTGATAATAAACCATGCTTTGGAGAATTTGGATTTTTCAGACTACCTTACTCATTTTGGGTGTTATTCTTACACCGTATCGGTGTATGAATAGATAACAAGATAAAATAATCCGACAGTATGAATTTAAATGTAAACAGCGCTAGACCTAATAACTCAACGTTTCGCCCAATTGTTCAGTAGGCTTTTCCAAGAGCGAGGAAATCGTAAAAGTTGCTATGGACCGTATCAGCGTATGTAAACTCCGATATTTTTTCAAGTGCATCTTGTCAAACTGAAACGTGTGTTTCTAAAACATGAAAATCGATATGTAATTTAGAACTGAACTTTTTATTTAATCCTTGAGGTAGATTAATCCTGTGCCGCAAACCATAATCGAGTAAAAATATTAAATAAATCATAATTACCACAGATATCCCTGGCGCAAAAAATGAAGTGCTACGTAATTAATCAGTTCAAAATGATACACTTCTGAAGGGTGAAGGTTCAATCTTCAAAGCAGTCGATACTAAAAATATTATTAATAATCACTTAACACTTCATGGCTGACGGAACGAGATCGATCTCCCCTGTGTATTAAATACGGTTTCGTTCAAAATTGAATATACGTTTCTGCGTTCGACAAGACACGCGTGAAAAACGGCCGTAGATTACATTTTACGGAAGCTTATGAGAATAACATCCAATATTCGGACGGTAGTTCGAATTAACAAAATACTCCAAATTATCAATCGCCATCTGAAAACTTCGAGACCAAACAAAAACGTTTTATTGAAATTCTTATGTTTACGCAATACACGATTAGTGTACTGCCTCCAGCCATATTGTCTGCATCTGAAATAGACAACATCGATACAAAATAAATGTAATTCTGACAATAAAGTGATTCCTGACCTTCATGGTTTATTTATAATTTAACCACCGACCTCCATCGCTAAGAGCAGCATACACGATAGTTCATCATTCAAAATGCTTAGCCTATGAAATAAATTCATAGAAGACATTGCCAAGGCTGCTTCAATGAAGCTGGGCACCTGCTACAGATATAGAACACTACCTAGATTTCTATAAAGCAACAATTCGCCCATGCATAGAGTAGTGTTGCCACAGGCTTTCCCTCTTGTACATGGTCTAATAAAGCGTTTAATCTAATAGGTCCCACACTATCAAATAAGTTCAAGCTCCTGTCTCATACCCGCAATGGTGCATCATGATGCTTGTTTTACAAGTTCTTTAATGGACTATGATCAGACCAGATTGCTACATTTGTTCAATCTAGACGTAAACTCCCTCGAGCAACCAATCATCCAGTTAAATCACACCCTTTCACTGTAGAGGCCCCCATCTGATTTCTTCTCTAATAGCATATTTTCTTCGAACTTTTGGAATCCTCGCCCTTCTACATTTTTCACCTGACTGTACCAACATGCAAAAGTTTAAAGTGAATGTGAAGAAGCTCATCGGGGCACAACTCACCACTAAGGAGTCACAATAATCTCTTACGTCTCAGTGGCAGTGTTCCTTGTTTGAGGAAAACGAAAGTTTTTAAAAATATGTAAGTATTAATTATTTAAGCGGTAACTGACAAGAGAAGATAACTCGATTAGTAAAATGTATGATGAGGTCTACAACATAGCATACCGAACCCTTGCATAGGAAAGGTTACTACATTTGGAAATCTTAATTAACGTTTGTTGTCAGTAAACATTGAAATATAATTTTTGTAAACGATTAAAAATCTGCATAAAATATAACCGGAAGTGTATATGACTTAATACATTTGAAGTAGCCTAAAAAGTATTAATGTTGGTATGTTTGTAAGTTTGGGTTGAGCGGGCGATAGTTAGTTCAGATAAATTAACTACATTTAAAGACAAAAAACTGTATACTTACTAGAAAGCTTGGATGACTAAGATTTATGAATCGTGAGGACGACATTGAAGTAACGTGGAAGATAGGAAGTGAGGTCATAAATAAAAATGTACTTGTTCTCAAGATAACGACAGATGCTGAGTAAAACCGATCCTTATCACTGACATCAAGATGAATAAACACAGACGTAGAAATAAGATGTATTTTATATTCATTCCTTTTTCTATGAAATCAGTGTACTTTACATCTCAATAAACTGTGATCTGTTCCACACCATAAATCTTGTTATTTGTTATTTCTTTCTGCCTGTTATAAAATAAGATAAATATCTCTTAACAAGCACGTTGCAACTTCCCTTGACGTCTTTACGAAATCCACACACAGTAAGCAGCACGCTATCAGAACCAGGGCAGCACTGTTAAATGACAAGATGGCCACCATATTGGACAATCCGACACGAAAGAAAAAGAATGTGTATAAACATTCAGAAACTAATTTAGAACAGTAAACCCCATACATTTTGTGTTAATAGAACTAAAAATTAACGCATATGTAATACTATGATGTATGCGCGCTTTTATATTATCGTATTGATACTTTTAAAATACACACAAATTATATTATTACAGATGCGTTAATATTAAAAATAATAAATAATAGTAAATAAACATGTCGATAATATATTACGCGTTAACTTACGTTAATTTGTTAATTTTAGATAAATACAAAAGTAATATGAATTCTGAAATCGTGATATATTTCATGCAAATCGCGATAAGCGCCAAATTAAAATTGTTAAATAACAGCAAAGAGAAATGTTGCATTTAATTGCCCTAAAGTATTTAAACTTATTTTCTAATAGTAAGGTGACGATTGCTAATTATTTTTCCTTTTAATCAAAATAGGATTTTATAGTTGAATTTTCGATTTGAAATATCAGCTTTAATAATGTCTTGTTTCTAAATGAAAATAGAATTAGATTCATCGAGTTTTGCGTTTAAACTCTTATAGTAGAAATTGTGAATGAATGATTGTAATATACGTTTGTTCGCAATCTTTGTTACTGTTCCAGATGACGCGCCTAATTTCCGTGACTTCGGTCGACAACTATCGGGCACGTCGCGGAAGCGCCCAGGCGCTGACGGAATAATATCATTTTTCTCTTACCACTATCTTATAAAAACATTGAGAAAATTTTACCCCTACACATAAAGATAAACATTATTTCCACACACAAAAAATAATATATTAATTCCTGTTTTTTTTACATTTATTCGTTTTATATTATCGTCTGCCAGTCTTCCAGTTAGAGCTTGGCAGTTTGAATGCAGAGGTTGGTTATCGCTAAGAACAGGAGCCTTAATTCATTTTTCTTTCTTTGTTTGTTTTATGTTAGCAAGAAAAAAAAGACAAACAGAGAAACAAATAAAAACGAAAGCATTGACAAAATCCTCTCCCTCCAAAAAATGTATTTCTACAAATTTGATTGAAAATGGTTCATTTGACCCCCCCCCTACAGTTTGTTATGTTTTTATCTTTTTATCTTTGTATTTTTTTCTTTGAATTTATTCGTCTTATATCATCGCTTGCACACCTTCCATTAACGCTTGGCGTTTTCGTCTCGGCAACTCTCGGGCGCTTCCGCGACATGCTCGATCGTTGTCGACGCGAAGTTATGGAAATTAGGCGCGTCATCTAGAGCAGTATCTCGGCCTTTTGGCTAAGATCAAAGTGTAGTATCTGTTCCGATGGATACTGCACGCCTGTCCTGTGCAGTTCTAGGAGGTCCACCCTCCCAGGCTTCGCCTCCCCTCTTTGGGGAGGAGTAAGTTTATTGCTTACTGTCTGAGGCGCCCCTACCGGGGAATGCCGACGGGGCTGCCCAGGCAATTTTTAAATGGCCAGAGTGCTCACCTCTCGAGCGCTGGCTTTTAACCCCACTTGCTCGACCCGATCTTGGGTCACATCTTACTTGTGGGAGTAAGATAAAACTGGCCTTGTGCCTAACTCCGCGAGGAGTAAATAAACATCTTTACCAGTGGCTGTTTGACTAACACCAAATTGTAATATTCATAACAAGATTTGATTAGAAATATTAATTAAATCCATTTAATATTATAATATTTGAATTGGTTATAAAATACTATGTCCTTATCTTTTGCTTTCAACGTAGAAATTAGTGGCATTATGGTCTCAAAAATTTCTCAAAGTTATAATTAATAACGTTGACTCTGTCTTTCACTTTTCTTTTCCTTTTAACAACATTATATTTTTAAATAGAATCATGAAAGTGTCATTTTATCATTACATTATCGTATAGTCATTAAAATTATTAATTGACCCAAATTGTTATGAACTCAAATTGTTAATGGAAACGTGTTTATCTGTATTTACAAAATTATTCATTACAAAAGTATATCTTTAATAGGATTACGAAGGTACAATTTTAATTATTATCGTATCGTCTGGTCATTAAATAGTTAATTTAATCGAATTGATATAAACTATAACTAGATTTTTTAATCTGATATTTTAATTTCTAGTTATGAAAATATTGGATGTAAATGGCTTCCAAATCTTTCAATACATGAGGACATGCTAGTAATTTTTGAGTTAACCATCACTTTTTATAATATCCTTTAAATGCTTTCCTTTAAATTTTGAAGTTACATGGAGCAATTTATTAATTTTTCAATCATTACCAAATGATTATAAGACCTGAATGATTTACAAAATATTACTAAGGGTTAAATGTCGTAATTAAAAAAAAATTGAATTCGAGTTTTTCATGTATTTTGCGCTATTTTATATTTGTTTCAATAAATATTCAATTGGCAGTAAATGAAAACGAATTCTATTTGTAATTATGAATGTTTCATTGACTCTAGAAATTCACATGCATATGTGATTAGTTGACTCATAATTTTAATCATATAGATATTGGCATCGATATATATATATAAGGAAAATCACACAATCGATCATGAAAGAGAAAGACACTAACTCTATATTATAGTAACATTATATTTATAAACGATCCGTCCGAGTATGAACAGGTATTTTAGCTGGTTCTGAATACGATTATTGTAATTTATTAGTCTCGATACAAACAATGAGAGGACTCTCCATCAATATTTTTTTTCGATAAATCAACTAAAATTAGGTGAGGACGTGCTCCACGGGCAATTGGCCAATGATCGGTGGGTGACCACAGCTGCGAGAACGATAGTCCACTGGTCTGGATAACAAAATTGTCTCGGAACACTGCTTTCATTACCGGACATAAACAACACGTATTTCATTTATTTTATCAAATAGATCGATAGGGAAAAGGGGAACTTATATATGTATCTTACTATGCAATATTCTATGCCTGCACGCACTGTTTTTAGAGGGTGATTGGACGCGTTCTAATGAGATAAGGATAATATTCGTCGGTTATGGCAGAATATAAAATATAAATAAATGTATAATGGACAGCAACGAAGACAACACAATGCATTCAAATAAAGTTATAGTCTTAATAGTTAGTATGTATTATGAAAAGACTATCTAAATAATTAGTGAATATGTTTTACATCTTTTACAAATAATATCTAAATGAAGACTATCTAAATAAAGACTATCTAAATAATTAGTGAATATGTTATTGTACATCTTTTGCCAAGACTATCTAAATTAAGACTATATAAACGCAGACTATATAAAGAAAGACTATCTAAATAATTAGTGAATATGTTATTGTACATATTTTGCAAAAACTATCTAAATTAAGACTATATAAACGCAGACTATATAAAGAAAGACTATCTAAATAATTAGTGAATATGTTATTGTACATCTTTTGCAAAGACTATCTAAATTAAGATTATATAAACGCAGACTATATAAAGAAAGACTATCTAAATAATTAGTGAATATGTTATTGTACATCTTTTGCAAAGACTATCTAAATGAAGACTATATAAACGAAGACTATATAAAGAGAGACTATCTAAATAGTGAAGAGGGTATTTCACATCTTATACTAAGAATACATATATATGAGAGATAGATGGAAGTGGAGGCGGAACAAAGGAGATAAATAGATAGTGTGTGTAGCTAACTATAGGGGGAGTGTAGGTTCTTGGGACTTTCGTTGAATCTCCCTGGAGGACTCTGTTTATTTCACCGTCTCTGATAGGGGTTTCTCAGTTCGCATCGGCTTTTGAATTTGACATAGACTTGTTAGATTTCGGGTTTGAAACGATATTCATTGGTTGAAAAATATTGCGTTAATACGTTCCTGTGAAAGCTCACTTGCTTTTGGAAGCGAAGTGGGAAAGCGTATCCAAACAAAACAGAGAGAGAAAAAGTGTAGCTATTCAAGCCATTTGCGTTTTGGCGTTCATTCGAATCGCATCTCGGTCCACCACATAACTATACATTATCTATCTTTTCCTAGCACACCTCTATAAGGAGAGTGAGAAGAAGTCTTTCAACAACAAGTCTGCATCATCATCATCATCATCATCATCATCATCATCATCATCATCATCATCATCATCATCATCGTCATCGTCATCGTCATCGTCATCATCATCATCATCGTCATCGTCATCGTCATCGTCATCATCATCGCCATCATCATCGCCATCATCATCATCATCATCATCATCATCATCATCATCATCATCATCATCATCATCATCATCAGCAGCAGCAGCAGCAGCAGCAGCACCGCCACCACCACGTATCGGGGTTAAAATAAGATAGAATAACATTTTAAAATCATCCAATAAAAATTACATTATCTTTATTATTGTCGGGGAGTATTTATCCCCAAATTGTTTGTGCATTAGTAAGTACAATGTTCGCTATCATTCCACATACACAGCAATACATCTGTGTTCTGGCCATCTCAAGCGTGAGATGAAGTCCTTCAGATGCTACTATTAAGTGTACCGTGTCTGTCCCAACCTCGAAACAGCATAATCAGACGGTGTTGATCAATAAATGTATCATCAGCGCCGAGACACACACTAAGAACATGTTTTATAAAATTTTATTTTTTAAAACAATGATACTAAATGAGCCCCCGTTCTAATTGTTACCATTGTTATAATGTCAGCCTGTAGCACATGACAACATTTTTTATTAATATTTAATTAATCTTTTCGTTATTATACACTTTATATATATAATAGCAGACGGAACTTCGTGACGTAACCAGTCGAACACCTTAGATTTGTCTGTAACGCTTGTTGTTAGTTGGGCAATCAGCGGTGAATCACTCTCCGGTAACATTTGTGTATAGAGGTCGTCTGCCTCTCTCTCTCTTCTTTTTCATTGCAGCATAACAGTTGTCGTATTCACACAAACCAAACCTATTAACGCTTTGTTATTTTAATACATCTTTCTGATTTTGTTCTTCCTATTACAGTATTTCATATTACACAGCACATTAAAAGGGAGTGAGGAATACATTAAAAAATGTCTCCATTCTTTTGCAGAAAAGAAAAAAAACAGGAAAGCATCTCTAGATTTCTATATGGCATGTATCGCGAGCTCCCGACTTCCTGTTAACTATGTCTTTTCTGGTTGCGTTGATATTTCAAATTATTGCGTAAGCTATTCATGCCTCGTTCACACTTGCGCACATGTTTTCAGTTTTCTCAACATTAGCCATGCAACTTTACTACAATAGAAATAGTAGTAATAATAGTGGTCATCTCTCTCGTTCTCTAATAGCAGCGATAGCATAGCATAACTCTCTTTCTTGTTATTCGTAGCAATTCATATGAAACTTACTGCATGTCTATCGATCATTTTACCTAATCTTTAACAGTAGGGGTGAGGATACCTTTGAAACACGTCTGCTTCCTTCGTAGACAAAAACTCAAGAGACCTGTATACTCTTTTCTTTTGGTAAGTCTTGTTAATCCTTAGTAACATAGAGGTATTTTCGCTGTTTACTAACACACATTTCTCCCATTACTCGACAAATAGCGAACTTAATCAAAAACATGTTTACTTTCTTTTAACTTATAACATTATTTCTACAAGATTATCAAATCTTTAGAAAGCATTCTTAATTAATTTATCAAATAATAACATGTTGGATGTATTGAGGGCATGGTGGATTTAAAGCCAAACTAAAAGAAATTGAAAACACATCAAACAGTACATCATGAATCTAATTTTGCCAATTTCATTTTTAATACTTTTATTAATAACTGATTGACTGTAGACTCGGCGGACGGAACTCAGTTCTTTCTTGGTTACTGCATCACTATCACTCTTTTTTGTGGAATTGAATTAATCCATATATTCTCCCTCCAGCTATGTGGTAAATAGTAGTGTAGACTATACTGTTTAACAGAGATGGTAAACTCATCCAGGAGAAGGAAACCTTCTGAATAACGTCAATGTTCTACTGCATATCGGTGCATTTTCCCCTTTTATTAAGACTTCTACTTGTCACTAGACTTAAGCAACGTAAGGTCAACATATGTTGTGTTGTGAATTGTGAAACCTTGCCTTCACTAAAGAGTTCCGTGCCAGCACTGCTAGAAACATAGCCATTGTTTCCTGGTTCTAAATATAAGCATTATAAATGTGTAAGTTTTGAAATTAATTTACAATTATTAATCGTTTGCAAACGTGTGAATAATGAATGAGATATTAAACTTTTTCGGTTCATAAACGAATGAAACAGAATTTAAAATTTAAAATTATTTCAAAATGTATAAAGCAATGTGTCAAATTTTAAAAGTTTCACAAAAATACATTAAATAGTAAATTATTACAACGCAAAAGCAGAGGTTAATGTCTCTTTTTTAATGTTTGTATTGTCATACTTTCATTGTGGACTGAATAAAATTAATTCGAGCAAATGTTATAAAAAAACATATATTTATGATTCTGCTATTTCTGTACGGTTTCGTGTGATCATCCAGATGTCAATATTAAAATGAAATGTGCTTAAAATATGCAAGTATAAAGAAACGATGTTAATGTTAAAACATTGAAACAAAATGTTTTCACAAATAGAAAAAAGTAAATTCATAATTAGGAAGTCAATTATTTCGTTTACGCTTTAAATTAGACAAAATATTTTAATGGAAATCGATTCAGACAAGGCAAGGGGCTAGTAATACTACATAACAAGCAAAACACTAGCCGAATGTTAGGAGTTAGATCAATAGATACCGAGACAGCAATTCTTCCTCCTTTGTCAGAAACATTGCTTATGGAATATTAGGACTTAAGACAAAATAATAGAAGTGAGAGTTGCGAGGCTGCCAAAAGTAAACACAAGATCCACTTTATACTCTCCAATATTATCCAATAATATATAATATCAAATATATAATGAAGTTTTATTCAAACATATTTGGTACAGTAATACTATATCTATTATGAACACTCTTTTGTGCTGGTTTGTCATGTTGTCCCTGTCATCGTTTTGTGAGCTACTGCATTTTAACAGAGGTCGAAATTATCGTACACAAAGGATGCCATTTTTAAAATCAGAGAGAAAGAGAGAGAGAGAGAGAGAGAGAGAGAGAGAGAAGAAAAAAGTAATATCCTTTGTGACGTATTATACAGACGGACTGTCACCATATTCGTATGCACCTCTGGGCGTCCAATTGTGTAATGTATATGAAAAACGTTAAACGGTACAAGGTTGCTTGTAAACAGTATAATTATGTATTTAGTTGAAGCGCAAAAAAGTGATATCTTAATACTCTGTGCATTCTGAAGATGGCGTCATCGTTTTGTAAGCTCCTACAATAGAACATGGGTCAAAATTATCGTACACATTAGATGTAATTTTGAAATATACCTGTCGCTAGATAGCAGCTAATTTTGAAATATATCTGTCACTAGATGAGAGCTAATTTTGAAATATATTTGTCTCTTGATAGAAGCTAATTTTGAAATATATCTGTCTCTTGATAGAAGCTAATTTTGAAATATATCTGTCTCTAGATAGAAGCTAATGTTGAAATATATCTGTCTCTAGATAGAAGCTAATTTTGAAATACATCTGTCTCAAGAAAGAAGCTAATGTTGAAATATATCTGTCTCAAGATAGAAGCTAATTTTGTAAATATATCTGTCTCTAGATAGAAGCTAATGTTGAAATATATCTGTCTCTAGATAGAAGCTAATTTTGAAATACATCTGTCTCTAGATAGAAGCTAATGTTGAAATATATCTGTCTCTAGATAGAAGCTAATTTTGTAAATACATCTGTCTCAAGAAAGAAGCTAATGTTGAAATATATCTGTCTCAAGATAGAAGCTAATTTTGTAAATATATCTGTCTCTAGATAGAAGCTAATTTTGAAATATATCTGTCTCTTGATAGAAGCTAATTTTGAAATATATCTGTCTCTAGATAGAAGCTAATGTTGAAATATATCTGTCTCTAGATAGAAGCTAATTTTGAAATACATCTGTCTCAAGAAAGAAGCTAATGTTGAAATATATCTGTCTCAAGATAGAAGCTAATTTTGTAAATATATCTGTCTCTAGATAGAAGCTAATGTTGAAATATATCTGTCTCTAGATAGAAGCTAATTTTGAAATACATCTGTCTCTAGATAGAAGCTAATGTTGAAATATATCTGTCTCTAGATAGAAGCTAATTTTGTAAATACATCTGTCTCAAGAAAGAAGCTAATGTTGAAATATATCTGTCTCAAGATAGAAGCTAATTTTGTAAATATATCTGTCTCTAGATAGAAGCTAATTTTGAAATATATATGTCACTAGATAGAAGCTAATTTTGAAATATATCTGTCTCTAGATAGAAGCTAATTTTGAAATATATATGTCACTAGATAGAAGCTAATTTTGAAATATATCTGTCTCTAGATGGAAGCTAATTTTGTAAATATATCTGTCTCAAGATAGAAGCTAATTTTGAAATATATCTGTCACTAGATAGAAGCTAATTTTGCAATATATCTGTAACTAGATAGAAGCTCATTTTGAAATATATCTGTCTCTTGATAGAAGCTAATTTTGAAATATATCTGTCTCTTGATAGAAGCTAATTTTAAAATATATCTGTCTCAAGAAAGAAGCTAATATTGATATATATCTGTCTCTAGATAGAAGCTAATTTTGAAATACATCTGTCTCAAGATAGAAGCTAATTTTGTAAATATATCTGTCTCAAGATAAGAAGCTAATTTTGAAATATATATGTCACTAGATAGAAGCTAATTTTAAAATATATCTGTCTCTAGATAGAAGCTAATTTTGTAAATATATCTGTCTATAGATAGAAGCTAATTTTGAAATATATATGTCACTAGATAGAAGCTAATTTTGAAATATATCTGTCTCTAGATAGAAGCTAATATTGTAAATATATCTGTCTCAAGATAGAAGCTAATTTTGAAATATATATGTCTCTAGATAGAAGCTAATTTTGAAATATATATGTCTATAGATAGAAGCTAATTTTAAAATATATCTTTCACAAGATAGTAGCTAATTTTGTAAATATATCTGTCTCTAGATAGAAACTATTTTTTAAATATATGTGTCTCTAAGTAGAAGATAATTTTGAAATATATCTGTCTCTAGATAGAAGCTAATTTTGTAAATATATCTGTCTATAGATAGAAGCTAATTTTGAAATATATATGTTGCTAGATAGAAGCTAAATTTTGAAATATATATGTCACTAGAAAGAAGCTAATTTTGAAATATACCTGTTTCTAGATTGAAGCTAATGTTGAAATATATCTGTCCCTAGATTAAAGCTAATTTTGTAAATATATCTGTCTCAAGATAGAAGCTAATGTTGAAATATATCTTTCACTAGATAGAAGCTAATTATGAAATATATATGTCACTAGATAGAGGCTAATGTTGAAATATATATCTCTCTCTAGATAGAAGCTAATGTTGAAATATATCTGTTACTAGATAGAAGCTAATGTTGAAATATATCTGTCACTAGATATAAGCTAATTTTTACATATATCTGTCTCTTGATAGAAGCTAATGTTGAAATATATCTGTCTATAAATAGAAGCTAATTTTGAATAATATCTGTCACTAGATAGAAGCTAATTTTGTAAATATATCTGTCTATAGATAGAAGCTAATTTTGTAAATATATCTGTCTCAAGATAGAAGCTAATGTTGAAATATATCTTTCACTAGATAGAAGCTAATTATGAAATATATATGTCACTAGATAGAGGCTAATGTTGAAATATATCTCCTCTCTAGATAGAAGCTAATGTTGAAATATATCTGTTACTAGATAGAAGCTAATGTTGAAATATATCTGTCACTAGATATAAGCTAATTTTTACATATATCTGTCTCTTGATAGAAGCTAATGTTGAAATATATCTGTCTATAAATAGAAGCTAATTTTGAATAATATCGGTCACTAGATAGAAGCTAATTTTGTAAATATATCTGTCTATAGATAGAAGCTAATTTTTAAATATATATGTCACTAGAAAGAAGCTAATTTTGAAATATATATGTCACTAGATAGAAGCTAATTTAAAAATATATCTGTCTCTTGATAGAAGCTAATTTTGTAAATATATCTGGCTTACAGAAAGAAGCTGATTTTGAAATATATATGTCACTAAATAGAAGCTAATTTTGAAATATATCTGTCACTAAATAGAAGCTAATTTTGTAAATATATCTGTCTCAAGATAGAAGCAAATTTTGAAATATATGTCTCTAAATAGAAGCTAATTTTGAAATATATCTGTCTATAGATAGAACCTAATTTTAAAATATATCTTTCACAAGATAGAAGCTAATTTTGTAAATATACTAGTCTATAGATAGAAGCTAATTTTTAAATATATCTGTCACTAGATATAAGCTAATTTTTAAATATATCTGTCTCTAGATAGAAGCTAATATTGTAAATATATCTGTCTCAAGATAGAAGCTAATTTTGTAAATATATCTGTCTCAAGATAGAAGCTAATTTTGAAATATATATGTCTATAGATAGAAGCTAATGTTGAAATATATCTGTCTCTAGATAGAAGCTTATTTTGAAATTTATATGTCTATAGATAGAAGCTAATTTTAAAATATATCTGCTACTAGATAGAAGCTTATTTTTAAATATATCTGTCCCTAGATAGAAGCTAATTTTGTAAATATATCTGTCTATAGATAGAAGCTAATTTTGAAATATATCTGTCACTAGATAAAAGCTAATTTTGTAAATATATCTGTCTATAGATAGAAGCTAATTTTGAAATATATATGTCACTAGATAGAAGCTAATTTTAGAATATATCTGTCTCTAGATAGAAGCAAATTTTGTAAATATATCTGTCTCAAGATAGAAGCTAATTTTGAAATATATATGTCTCTAGATAGAAGCTAATTTTGAAATATATATGTCACTAGATAGAAGCTAATTTTAAAATATATCTGTCTCTCGATAGAAGCTAATTTTGTAAATATATATGTCTCTAGATAGAAGCTAATTTTGAAATATATATGTCACTAGATAGAAGCTAATATTAAAATATATCTGTCTCTACATAGAGGCTAATTTTGTAAATATATCTGTCTTAAGATAGAAGCTAATTTTAAAATATATATTTCACTAGATCGAAGCTAATTTTGAAATATATCTGTCTATAGATAGAAGCTAATTTAAAATATATCTTTCACGAGATAGAAGCTAATTTTGTAAATATATCTGTCTATAGATAGAAGCTAATTTTGCAATATATCTGTCACTAGATACAAGCTAATTTTTAAATATATCTGTCACTAGATAGAAGCTAATTTTTAAATATATATGTCACATGATAGAAGCTAATATTAAAATATATCTGTCTTTTGATTGAAGCTTATTTTGTAAATATATCTGGCTTACAGAAAGAAACTGATTTTGAAATATATATGTCACTAAATAAAAGCTAATTTTGAAATATATCTGTCAATAAATAGAAGCTAATTTTAAAATATATCTGTCTCAAGATAGAAGCAAATTTTGAAATATATATGTCTCTAAATAGAAGCTTATTTTGAAATATATCTGTCTATAGATAGAACTTATTTTAAAATATATCTTTCACAAGATAAAAGCTAATTTTGTAAATATACCTGTCTATAGATAGAAGCTAATTTTTAAATATATCTGTCACTAGATATAAGCTAATTTTTAAATATATCTGTCTCTAGATAGAAGCTAATATTGTAAATATATCTGTCTCAAGATAGAAGCTAATTTTGAAATATATATGTCGCAAGATAGAAGCTAATTTTGAAATATATATGTCACTAGATAGAAGCTAATTTTGAAAGATACCTGTTTCTAGATTAGAAGCTAATGTTAAAATATATGGTTCTAGAAAGAAGCTAATTTTGTAAATATATCTGTTTCAAGATAGAAGCTAATTTTGAAATATATATGTCTCTAGATAGAAGCTAATTTTGAAATATATATGTCTATAGATAGAAGCTAATTTTAAAATATATCTGTCACTAGATAGAAGCTAATTTTAAAATATATATGTCTCTAGATAGAAGCTAATTTTGTAAATATATCTGTCTATAGATAGAAGCTAATTTTGAAATATATCTGTCACTAGATATAAGCTAATTTTGTAAATATATCTGTCTATAGATAGAAGCTAATTTTGAAATATATATGTCACTAGATAGAAGCTAATTTTGAAATATATCTGTCTCTAGATAGAAGCTAATTTTGTAAATATATCTGTCTCAAGATAGAAGCTAATTTTGAAATATATATGTCTATTTATTGAAGCTAATTTGGAAATATATCTGTCTCTAGATAGAAGCTAATTTTGTAAATATATCTGTCTCAGGATAGAAGCTAATTTTGTAAATATATCTGTGTCAAGATAGAAGCTAATTTTAAAATATATCTGTCTCAAGAAAGAAGCTAATATTGATATATATCTGTCTCTAGATAGAAGCTAATTTTGAAATACATCTGTCTCAAGATAGAAGCTAATGTTGAAATATATCTGTCTCAAGATAGAAGCTAATTTTGTAAATATATCTGTCTCAAGATAAGAAGCTAATTTTGAAATATATCTGTCACTAGATAGAAGCTAATTTTAAAATATATCTGTCTCTAGATAGAAGCTAATTTTGTAAATATATCTGTCTATAGATAGAAGCTAATTTTGAAATATATATGTCACTAGATAGAAGCTAATTTTGAAATATATCTGTCTCTAGATAGAAGTTAATATTGTAAATATATCTGTCTCAAGATAGAAGCTAATTTTGAAATATATATGTCTCTAGATAGAAGCTAATGTTGAAATATATATGTCTATAGATAGAAGCTAATTTTAAAATATATCTTTCACAAGATAGTAGCTAATTTTGTAAATAGATCTGTCTCTAGATAGAAACTATTTTTTAAATATATGTGTCTCTAAGTAGAAGATAATTTTGAAATATATCTGTCTCTAGATAGAAGCTAATTTTGTAAATATATCTGTCTATAGATAGAAGCTAATTTTGAAATATATATGTTGCTAGATAGAAGCTAAATTTTGAAATATATATGTCACTAGAAAGAAGCTAATTTTGAAATATACCTGTTTCTAGATTGAAGCTAATGTTGAACTATATCTGTCACTAGATTAAAGCTAATTTTGTAAATATATCTGTCTCAAGATAGAAGCTAATGTTGAAATATATCTTTCACTAGATAGAAGCTAATTATGAAATATATATGTCACTAGATAGAGGCTAATGTTGAAATATATATCTCTCTCAAGATAGAAGCTAATGTTGAAATATATCTGTTACTAGATAGAAGCTAATGTTGAAATATATCTGTCACTAGATATAAGCTAATTTTTACATATATCTGTCTCTTGATAGAAGCTAATGTTGAAATATATCTGTCTATAAATAGAAGCTAATTTTGAATAATATCTGTCACTAGATAGAAGCTAATTTTGTAAATATATCTGTCTATAGATAGAAGCTAATTTTGTAAATATATCTGTCTCAAGATAGAAGCTAATGTTGAAATATATCTTTCACTAGATAGAAGCTAATTATGAAATATATATGTCACTAGATAGAGGCTAATGTTGAAATATATCTCCTCTCTAGATAGAAGCTAATGTTGAAATATATCTGTTACTAGATAGAAGCTAATGTTGAAATATATCTGTCACTAGATATAAGCTAATTTTTACATATATCTGTCTCTTGATAGAAGCTAATGTTGAAATATATCTGTCTATAAATAGAAGCTAATTTTGAATAATATCGGTCACTAGATAGAAGCTAATTTTGTAAATATATCTGTCTATAGATAGAAGCTAATTTTTAAATATATATGTCACTAGAAAGAAGCTAATTTTGAAATATATATGTCACTAGATAGAAGCTAATTTTAAAATATATCTGTCTCTTGATAGAAGCTAATTTTGTAAATATATCTGGCTTACAGAAAGAAGCTGATTTTGAAATATATATGTCACTAAATAGAAGCTAATTTTGAAATATATCTGTCACTAAATAGAAGCTAATTTTGTAAATATATCTGTCTCAAGATAGAAGCAAATTTTGAAATATATGTCTCTAAATAGAAGCTAATTTTGAAATATATCTGTCTATAGATAGAACCTAATTTTAAAATATATCTTTCACAAGATAGAAGCTAATTTTGTAAATATACTAGTCTATAGATAGAAGCTAATTTTTAAATATATCTGTCACTAGATATAAGCTAATTTTTAAATATATCTGTCTCTAGATAGAAGCTAATATTGTAAATATATCTGTCTCAAGATAGAAGCTAATTTTGAAATATATATGTCGCAAGATAGAAGCTAATTTTGAAATATATATGTCACTAGAAAGAAGCAAATTTTGAAAGATACCTGTTTCTAGATTGAAGCTAATGTTGAAATATATATGTCTATAGATAGAAGCTAATTTTAAAATATATCTGTCACGAGATAGAAGCTTATTTTGTAAATATATCTGTCTATAGATAGAAGCTAATTTTGAAATATATCTGTCACTAGATAGAAGCTAATTTTGTAAATATATCTGTCTATAGATAGAAGCTAATTTTGAAATATATATGTCACTAGATAGAAGCTAATTTTGAAATATATACTTGTCTCTAGATAGAAGCTAATTTTGTAAATATATCTATCTCAAGATAGAAGCTAATTTTGTAATATATATGTCTATAGATAGAAGCTAATTTTGAAATATATATGTCTCTAGATAGAAGCTAATTTTGTAAATATATCTGTCTCAAGATAGAAGCTAATTTTGAAATATATATGTCTATAGATAGAAGCTAATGTTTAAATATATCTGTCTCTAGATAGAAGCTAATTTTGAAATTTATATGTCTATAGATAGAAGCTAATTTTAAAATATATCTGTCACTAGATAGAAGCTTATTTTTAAATATATCTGTCCCTAGATAGAAGCTAATTTTGTAAATATATCTGTCTATAGATAGAAGCTAATTTTGAAATATATCTGTCACTAGATAAAAGCTAATTTTGTAAATATATCTGTCTATAGATAGAAGCTAATTTTGAAATATATATGTCACTAGATAGAAGCTAATTTTAGAATATATCTGTCTCTAGATAGAAGCAAATTTTGTAAATATATCTGTCTCAAGATAGAAGCTAATTTTGAAATATATATGTCTCTAGATAGAAGCTAATTTTGAAATATATATGTCACTAGATAGAAGCTAATTTTAAAATATATCTGTCTCTCGATAGAAGCTAATTTTGTAAATATATATGTCTCTAGATAGAAGCTAATTTTGAAATATATATGTCACTAGATAGAAGCTAATATTAAAATATATCTGTCTCTACATAGAGGCTAATTTTGTAAATATATCTGTCTTAAGATAGAAGCTAATTTTAAAATATATATTTCACTAGATCGAAGCTAATTTTGAAATATATCTGTCTATAGATAGAAGCTAATTTAAAATATATCTTTCACGAGATAGAAGCTAATTTTGTAAATATATCTGTCTATAGATAGAAGCTAATTTTGCAATATATCTGTCACTAGATACAAGCTAATTTTTAAATATATCTGTCACTAGATAGAAGCTAATTTTTAAATATATAT
Organism: Sepiola atlantica; assembly: GCA_963556195.1. NCBI lineage: Eukaryota > Metazoa > Mollusca > Cephalopoda > Sepiida > Sepiolidae > Sepiola > Sepiola atlantica. The sequence goes on along the minus strand of OY744528.1, from coordinate 12,090,303 downwards.
GTCACTAGATAGAAGCTAATATTAAAATATATCTGTCTTTTGATAGAAGCTTATTTTGTAAATATATCTGGCTTACAGAAAGAAACTGATTTTGAAATATATATGTCACTAAATAAAAGCTAATTTTGAAATATATCTGTCAATAAATAGAAGCTAATTTTAAAATATATCTGTCTCAAGATAGAAGCAAATTTTGAAATATATATGTCTCTAAATAGAAGCTTATTTTGAAATATATCTGTCTATAGATAGAACTTATTTTAAAATATATCTTTCACAAGATAGAAGCTAATTTTGTAAATATACCTGTCTATAGATAGAAGCTAATTTTTAAATATATCTGTCACTAGATATAAGCTAATTTTTAAATATATCTGTCTCTAGATAGAAGCTAATATTGTAAATATATCTGTCTCAAGATAGAAGCTAATTTTGAAATATATATGTCGCAAGATAGAAGCTAATTTTGAAATATATATGTCACTAGATAGAAGCTAATTTTAAAATATATCTGTCACTAGATAGAAGCTAATTTTAAAATATATATGTCTCTAGATAGAAGCTAATTTTGAAAGATACCTGTTTCTAGATTAGAAGCTAATGTTAAAATATATGGTTCTAGAAAGAAGCTAATTTTGTAAATATATCTGTTTCAAGATAGAAGCTAATTTTGAAATATATATGTCTCTAGATAGAAGCTAATTTTGAAATATATATGTCTCTAGATAGAAGCTAATTTTAAAATATATCTGTCACTAGATAGAAGCTAATTTTAAAATATATATGTCTCTAGATAGAAGCTAATTTTGTAAATATATCTGTCTATAGATAGAAGCTAATTTTGAAATATATATGTCACTAGATAGAAGCTAATTTTGAAATATATCTGTCTCTAGATAGAAGCTAATTTTGTAAATATATCTGTCTCAAGATAGAAGCTAATTTTGAAATATATATGTCTATAGATTGAAGCTAATTTGGAAATATATCTGTCTCTAGATAGAAGCTAATTTTGTAAATATATCTGTCTCAGGATAGAAGCTAATTTTGTAAATATATCTGTGTCAAGATAGAAGCTAATTTTGAAATATATATGTCTCTAGATAGAAGCTAATTTTGAAATATATATGTCACTAGATAGAAGCTAATTTTGTAAATATATCTGTCTCTAGATAGAAGCTAATTTTGAAATATATATATCTATAGATAGAAGCTAATTTAAAATATATCTTTCACGAGATAGAAGCTAATTTTGTAAATATATCTGTCTATAGATAGAAGCTAATTTTGCAATATATCTGTCACTAGATACAAGCTAATTTTTAAATATATATGTCACTAGATAGAAGCTAATTTTAAAATATATCTTTCACAAGATAAAAGCTAATTTTGTAAATATATCTGTCACAAGATAGAAGCTAATTTTGAAATATATCTGTCTCTAGATAGAAGCTAATTTTGTAAATATATCTGTCTCAAAATAGAAGCTAATTTTGAAATATACATTTCACTAGATAGAAGCTAATTTTAAAATATATGTCTCTAGATAGAAGCTTATTTTGTAAATATATCTGTCTCAAGATAGAAGCTAATTTTGAAATATATATGTCACTAGATAGAAGCTAATTGTAAATATATCTGTCTCAAGATAGAAGCTAATTTTGAAATATATATGTCACTAGATATAAGTAAATTTTTAATATATCTGTCTCAGGATAGAAGTTAATTTTGAAATATATATATAACTAGATAGAAGCTAATTTTGTAAATATATCTGTCTCAAGATAGAAGCTAATTTTGTAAATATATCTGTCTCAAGATAGAAGCTAATTTTGAAATATATATGTCTCTAGATAGAAGCTAATTTTGAAATATATATGTCACTAGATAGAAGCTAATTTTGTAAATATATCTGTCTCAAGATAGAAGCTAATTTTGAAATATATATGTCACCAGATGGGGCTAATTTTTAAATATACCTGTCACTAGATAGAACCACATTTTAAATATATCTATCACTAGATAGATGCACATTTTCGAGTATGTCTTCCACTATATGAAAGTGAATGTCGAAGTAAGCATGTCATTTAATGCAAGCTCATTTTAGGTTATTTCTGCCACTCGATTAAAATACATTTTGAAGCGTTTATATATATTCGATTTATTCTAAGGTGCATCGCTCTTTCTGAGTAATTGGAATCCGGAAATTGAAGTTGTAAAATCTATTTCAAGTGTGGTGAGTTATATCTTATCACCATTTTGTAAAAAATAATTCTGTATAGCCAAAAATATGATGATGATGATAACAATAAAATATACTATCTGTTGTTGATTAATTTGAAAATACATGACAGACATTTTCTTATTTCAATAGGGGTGGGACGTAATGGGTGAAAATTTCAGAGTCATGCGAGTAGTATTTTTTGTGTTCATTTATACATAAATAAAACTAAACAATCAAACATTTTGAAAATTTTGCAAAATTCATAAGGTGCAGGCCGAAAATAGCCGTTATGTCTCCACGGGACTCAAAATCCATCATTTTTCGGTGAAAAAGTGGTTTCATGCGATATTGCAGCTCCTAAAACATCATCAAAAGCTATGAATGGATATATTTCAAGAAACTTCAATAAACAATATGAAATCGAGTGTCTTCACTGAGTTGCGAGGGGCATTTTGGTGATCGTCTCATCAGTAGAAGCTGTGATCCTGAATTAGCATCACACTCACTAGACCGTAACACCTAATCTTGTGGAATATTGTCTTCGTGTAGAGACATATGCTTTTACGGGTCATCAGTTGACCTGCATTTTTTGGTTGCATATCACACAAATAATGCAATCGGGCAGTCGAGGTAAAAGTATATCAAGATGAATTTACTGTGACTTCTGCTGGTTTTCGTATTAATATTTGGACAATAAAATACAACCACACGTTTCACATTTCAAACTAGTTTTACTAATATCTAAATTCTTCATAACTCCCTTTTCTTTACGATTTTGTTTCAGTTCTGTATGTTCCAAATTATTCGCGTCTGATACATTACGGCCCTCCGAGACTGCTATGCGCAATTCATTGATTTTTCTTTTAAAAGGATTAAAGTTAATGATATTACATGATAAATGCCAGTATACTGACATCATATGCCCTTAATAGGGTTAAGATGAAAATTCATATACGCTAAATGTACAAAAGTAAGGAAATTTTAAAATTTGTACAGTTTTATTGTCATTAAGGGTATGACTAAATATCAACCAAACCATTTCATTATCACATCACTACAGTATAAATCTTTAGGCATGAGTGGGTGAAGTGTGTGAGGTGCGCTGAAGAAAAATTCCTAACAGTAAAATACATAGCTCTGTTGTGCTCGCATACCCTAAATGCCAATAAAAGTGTAATAATTTGGGAATTTCCATGCTTTTGTACATTTAGTGTATATGAATTTTCATCTTAACCCTATTAGTGGCATATGATTTCAGTATACTGCCATTTTTCATGGAATGTCACTACTTTTGTAAAGGCTATGCGTCACTACAATGGTCATGTTTAAGGTTTTTTGGAATTTTCTGGAAACTAAGGTTTATAGTTAACTGTAATTAAAATGTCATCAACTAGACCCTAGAACGTCTGTCTCTGCCAAAAATCAGCTGAATCCATAAACTAGTTGATGAGATACAGGGTGGCACATACGTACGTACGTACACACGGATAACACAAAATCATCCCTGACCTTTCTGGATCTCTGAGTTGCCTTGACTAATGATGCTGAAATTCTATACACTTATAGAACCTATAAAAGAAAAATGGTGTGCAACGTTTTATCTAATTTGTTTTATTGTTTTTTTGAGTTATGATTGATCACAAAAATGAGATTTCTAGCATAGGCCGTTTTTGTAGTCTATTAAGGGATAGAGCGCTCTCGCGCCTCCCTTGATTTGTTCCTGCTAAGTGAAATATGTAACATCATATATCAGCAGATAAAAGAATGAACAATTAATGTATACAAAAATTTGCAATGATAACAACAAAAGAGTAAATATAACAACATTAGACATTTACAAAGAAATATTCGAATAATTTTGTTTGAAAGTAAATCTTGTTTTTTCTTCATTTATAGGTTTACGAATCCGTTATACAATAAGTTCCATCTCTGTTCTCGTTTAATTTGCAATAGTATTTTGTTATTTTTGATCTGAAAGATAAAATAGTTTTAAATTTTAAATAATATTTATTTTATTGTCGATATTTGTTTTGTAGTACGATACATATTTAATTAATATTAGAAAAAAGAAATAAAAGAAAATGGCAGTTGGTTCAATATTAATTCATCGGTTATAGCGTCCATAATTACAGCAAGATTTTCAAGCCGATTCATCATCTCATAGCTATAAATACACGGTTAGCACATCACGTCAAAAATATAAATGTCTGCTTCGCAGCACGAAATCAAGAAAAAATAGACCGCGAGAAACGTTGATAAAAAAATAACATTTATTGAAATCAATATTAGATGCCTTCATATATCTATATAATAAAATAGATTTGGTGGTTCACTGTTTTCATTCACACATAATAAAACAATAACCAAAACTTTCATATGTTAATCTGTTCCGCTATTAAATAAGTGTTTTCAGAAATGATGCATTCATTTCGTAATTTTTAAATATTTATAATATTTTCTCCAGATTACCTGACTCTCCCAAACAAACCTTTAACAGATAAGGTGGGCATCCATTTATACGTGTTAGTATTTATCGTCCGTCACGGTCACCAGTTACACTGGGTTCTTTCTTAATACAAGGGAATTTAGGTTATTACACCTAAATTATTTCATTTTGTCTTTCTTAATATTGTCTACATTATACAACAGCTTTAAAATCGTAATAACAGTAACACTCATACGCGGATGAACGGAATATAACTCAGCCATTCTGAATGCCTTGTGTTCATACTGTTTGTAAACATTCTGGGGTACGCTTTAGCAAAAAAAATCCCGCATACATACACACGTGCGAGAAGTTATTAGAAGATCAGTTTTTACTTATTTTAATATGCATTTATTTTAACCATATAAACAACAGATATCCGAAGTTGCCTTTACTTATACGTACATCTTTAATTTTCAGATAAAAACTAATTCACTCAAGAAACCAGGAAACATTACTCGTTACTTTTAATACATTCTTATTTACGAGAATCGATGAGATCTTTTATAAAAATAAAGTATATAACAACTATTTTCAATTTTATTTGTGAAAAATTCCGCTCTCCGAATAATATAAAACTGGCCTCTGTCTAAAATACTTGTACTTAGGCGGAATAAAAAAAACATTTCTGCGGAAATATTCTGTATGTGCTACGTTATAAAAACACTATTTTCATCATAAACTATTTAACAATTCATACGAACAACAAGAAAATATATTGATTATAAACACCTGTACATGTGTCTATGTTTAATTCTATTTTCAGCACCTAAATTACTTATAATGAAAAAAGCTATTTTCTGATTTTTTAGGATTGATACTGTAATACTTTTTAATGAAATCAATATTTTACATTTTCACCGCAAACAATTTAAAACATATTCAGAAACAAACGAGAACGACACTTTGCTTCGATTAAAACATCCGTTAGATCGTAACACCATAATCTACATAATATTTCGTGTTGAACATAAACATCTATAGACCAGCGATGGGAAAACATATATAGACTTTTAATGTACTTTTCATTTACATATGTTGTTATTAACGCAAATACGTTCACATTTGTAAGTAAAAGTTTATGAAGACATGAATTTGGTTATTTAGAAGTATGTTATTAACAAAATACAAATACTTTTACATAAAATTTTCTTTTTAACTTTTTTGTATCGAGTTTAAAAGTGTTACAGTGTTTTTCGTTGTGTTTGAAATTCAATGAAAGAAATAATTGAGACGACCGATGCCATTTCCTTTGCAGAAGGAAGGTTTAGTAACTCAGTCGCTTTTTATGATGCGAAAAACACATCTTCCTATCAAGTATAATTAATTCCTACCATATAAATGCTCCAGTCTAAACACATTAATATTCGCAAAATTATAGCGACGTCCTATTTTAATGACCGTAATTACGTACAGCGATATAGGTTATTTTCTATACATATTTCAACTCTAATATCTTCAATTTAATCATTATTTCATATTTCTCCTGGGAAACGTTGGAACACAGTTTTAGCAAGTAGTATATGATTGAGTAATCATTAAATTAGAAATCATAACACTTGAACAATAAGAAAACTGTTTGTATTAAGAATGTGTGAGTGGGCCGGAAATTACTAATTACTAATTTCCGGCCCAACCCCATACGGACGAGTGAATATATTTTCCGAGGATGGGGGATTATCCCGAAAATCAAAATTAAAAAAAGGAAGACATACAACCCTACCATCAGGGTTCGAACTAAACACAGGTAATTATAATAAAATTATTTGAAAATTATTGATTTCTGAATATTGTCATTATTTGATTGTTTACCATTTCACGTTCTGCCGGTATCACGTAACAAACGCGTTGTCTTCGCCTTCTAACAATACTTATATATATATATATATATATATATATATATATATATATATAATTACAGATCAACTATTTAGCATACTGTAATTCATATATATATATATATATATATATATAATTATAGAAAAGAAAAAACTATACACACATTAAGGTTGTATACATTATAACTTATTTCGACCCCTTAATTAGGTCTCCTCAGATGTATAAACAACCACGCCAAAAAAACAAGATTTTGGTTTTTTGACGTGGTTGTTTATACATCTGAGGTGATCCTAATTAAGAGGTCGAAATAAGTTATAATGTATACAACCTTAATGTGTGTATAGTTTTTTTCTTTTTTTAAATTCTGCTTTGCTCTGTTTAAATTACATTGAGCTCTGTTGATCAGATTCTCAACACAAAATTGAAATCTACACACACTATATATATATATATATATATATATATATATATATATATATATATATAATTACAGATCAACTATTTAGCATACTGTAATTCAATGTCTATTCCTAAACAAACAATATATAACACTTGTTTCTAAAGTAGCATACACAACGAAAATCTAAGTTACCATGTTAGCATTCCCCGTCCTAAAAAACATCTGGATGTCAAACGTGAACGAAGACGGTGACATTATCATTTTCCCCTGTTTGAACAAAATGAAATATAATTACACAAGTACGATACTTAATCGACTTTCAGATAAAAATATGCAGTCTATCTGTAGGTCCATGTTATAAATACAATGAAATAAATGTTCCGGCGCGAATGCAGACTTAATTATATCATTGTAATAAAACAAATAAAATGAACTCATCCAAGTAGTCTGCGAAATGTACTTTTAAAATATATAATGTGGAGCTTATCTTTAAAACTCTCGAAGTGGTCCGTGAACAAACAGCCTAGAGTTACATTTTATATATATATATATATATATATATATATATATATATATATATATATATATATAAACACACCCACGCTTATACGCACACATTTATATTAAGCGTATTTGTATAAGCGTGGGTGTGTGTATGTGTGAGTGTGTCTTGGTGTATGTGCGTGTAGTTAGGAAAATGGAGACGGCCGAGTCAAGCCGGTCCTGCCAAAAGTGTTAGCTGACCGACTTTCTTATGCGTCGATAGGTAGGTGTCAAAGTGTCATCTTATGCAAAAAGGTTTCTCGTCTGAAAATTTTGAAATGTAATTTGTCTGTTTGTTTTTTGTCTTTCGTTTTTTTTTGTAATTGTGTATTGGCGGATCTAATCTTTGCTCATCATATATCTCTTAGGATGAGGCGAGGTGGTTCTGAAACAATTGTCGGATACTCAAACTATGTTTATTTTAATATATATATATATATATATATATATATATATATATATATATATATATATATATTACTAATCCAGGTAAAGTAAACATACACAAGATAAACACCCTGAGAATTTTAACCGCTTTTCAAATAGGACTTAAGGGAAAGATTATATTTTAATTCTGACTGCTGAAATCTCAGTTTCAAACAAGTGTACATCGATAACATCGACATGCCATTGTCGACGATTATGTTCATGTCTGTATAAATAAAAATAATTATATATATATATATATATATATATATATATATGTATATATTCAAAATATTTTTTAAAATGTAATTGCCTTGCTTGGATGCTTTAATATGGCCGGAGGGTCGAAATAAATTATTGCATCGGTGATTATATGATTCCGAGTTACTTTACTTTATCTTATCCTTGCTCTGTTTATTACATTCAGCTTTCATATACGGATTTCCATCTGGAATTCATTTGACTATATATATATATATATATATATATATATATATATATATATATATATATATATATATATATATATATGCTAGATTTACAAATTGTCGATCGTCAAATAATACTGAAATTAAATCCTTGCCTTTTGCACTTCTTATTAAAATGATGTTGCAAATGACGCCACATTTCATTTCGTTTGGCGCCATCCCCATCAGCTCGTTATTAATGTTTGCCTTTCTATGGCTTCATTTGATAAATAAAGCTACAGTACTTTTGGCGGCAACCTAATGTAGTTCGATGTCGATAGAATGGCCGCCGCGTTTCATATTGATCATAGGCGCCGTATCTTATTGTCTCCACTAAATC
>OY744528.1:12074079-12076579 GCA_963556195.1 Sepiola atlantica | reverse complement strand
TGTGACGTCATGTAAGGTTCTATTCATTCACGCACTTTTGTAACTTTGATTTCTGGTCCAGTAACCTGAGCCCTACCGAACTGTCATATACCGATTTTCTTAACTTACCAATTTATATATTGGCCAACTATCTAACACATCTGATTAGCAAAAACTACCCCTTTGGCCAACAATTTATCAGGCTGCAGGCTTATCTACAGACAAACAAATAAATAATGTTCTTTTCACATTTTGGTAATTTTAAGAAAACCAACAAAAAGGTCATTGTCATAGTGTTATTTGATGTATTCAAACGTTGAGTTTTGATTTTGTTTAAGAATAAAAATGAATCGACCATGATGAAAGGAATAGGCAGGTAGGTAGAAAAGTATTTTCATTGCTTTTGGTAACACTTATTTGTTGAGTATTTGTTTGTTTTTTCCAGCCTTTTTTCTATTGGTTATTCTTAAGAATCGTTCTGTATTTTCCGTGTATCTATTTGATTTGTGGTATCAACATTTCTAAATAACAACTGCACAATTAGGGAAGGGGAAATCAATGTTCTAAACTCCTTTACAAACTCAACGCTTGAGAGTTAAAGAATAACTTCTCATATAGAAATCAAGTGTTAGCCCCCGGAAGAGTCCTCTTGATTTCTGAGAACTTCGACTGAATTTGGAGACATTAATAAAAAATATTAAAACATGAACTATCTAGAAAAAAAGAGCAGAACAGTAATACAAAAAAACAATACAAAGGGAAAAATTTAAATAGAAAATTAATTTAAAATGTAAGAAAATTATTGTTAATATGGAAATCTTTAAGGCAACAATTAATATATTTAAATCTCAAACGTTACACAGAGATGTGAGTAATGTTCTTTCTTTCCTAGGTAAACATAACATTCAAAAGCAAAAATGTCTAAACTGTATGGGTGTAAATACCAGTCAAAGAAAAGATTTACTCAGTCACCCGCGACATCATCTCAATCAAAATACAACCAGTTAATTCAGCAATAGTGTTTATGTTCAGTATTGGCTGAAAGTGTGCCAACTAGTAGATTCAGTTGCAGCACAAATATAAAATACACTAGTTCGTTAATAAGCCTTAGTTTTACTGAACCGTTTAAGTTACATGATCAGTCCAACACTAAAATTGTAGTATCCATTAGCTTTTTAAGGCACATCGTTTCGAATTTCTATTTGCTTTTGGTAATTTAAATATGGTCAGAAAGTAAAATCCGTATGATATTACACATATAAACGCATCTGTGTTAGTTGTGTGCTCATCACCGTTTGTTCTTTTTAAATTACTTTCGGTTTAAAAATTAACGCTTGAATTCTATTGCCGCTTAAAATGTAGTTAACAAATGTCTAATCAATTTATAATGAAATGGAATTACTGCATCATTTTACTAGTTTCACATCACCGATCATTAAACTATACTAAATTGTTTCTAACGCGTAGTTTTAAATTATAATAACAAATAATAATAAAAAAATAATAATAAATGAGGATAACATATTATTATAACAAATAATAACATTTAATAATAACAAATTATGATAAAAAATAGACCCAAATAATGATAACAAATAATAACAACAAATAATAGCAAATAATAATAACAAATAATAATAACAAATGATGATAACAAATAATAATAACAATTATAATAACAAATAATAATAACAATAATAATAACAAATAATAATAAAAAATAACAACAAATTATAATAACAATAGTAATAACAAAAAATAATAACAAATAATAATGACAAAAATAATAGTCAATGATAACAAATAATAATAACAAATAATAATAACACATACTTACAAATAATAATGACAAATAATAACAACAAATGATAATAAAAAATAATAATAACAATAATAATAACAAATAATAATAACAAATAATAACAAATAATAACAACAAATAATAACAAATAAAATAAATAATAATAACAAATCATGATAACCAATAATAACAAATAATGCTAACAAATAATACTAACAAATAATAATAAAAAATATGATAAAACTTTTAATAATAATAATAACCACATATAATAACTAATCATGATAGCAAATAACAATAACAATGTCTAATTATAAAAAATAATAACATATAATAAATAACTTATATTTATAAACTTTCTATATAAAATAATAACAAATAATCATAATAAACATCATGACAAATTATAATTTAAACAAATAATGACAAATTTTAACAAGAAATAATTATAACAAATAATGAATAGCAAATGATAATGTCAAATAATAATTAAGAATTAATAACAAATGATAATCAAACTAATGTAACTAATCATGATGATAATAACAACAAATAAATAATAATATCAAATAATAATAACAAATAATACCAAACGCGAAAAGAGTTCTGGTACATTTTTGATGAACAATAGTTATGTGAAGATGCATGAAAATGCTGAGCTAAGTATCTTTTATAAATTATATCCATATATGAATAAAGTTCTCTCTCTCTCTTTCTCTC